>CM068744.1:7789860-8345531 GCA_035084275.1 Hydrolagus colliei | reverse complement strand
TGGGTGATGATGGGTGGGGGGGGTGGTGGGGGGTGGGGGGGGAATCATTCACTGTGTGTGCTGGAGAGGAGGAGGAGAGCGTATTGACAGCGAGGAAAACTAGGCAAGACAGGAACAAAGAATGTGAAGGGGCACGAGGGATAACCTCAGAGATGCACTCGCGCGTTTCGACGCAATCGTTGGTTTATTTGTCGTAAGATTTTAAAACAGCAATTTGTGGACAAGACATTAAACCCAAGGTCCCACCTGCCTACTACATAGGTAAGTGTGAGATATCTTATGGCGCCTATTCGGAAGCGGGAGCGATATTTATTTTCCCAATGCCTGGCTGACAATCGCCCGGTCAAGATAGGGCAGTCACTTCATTGCTGTTTTGACTATTCCATTGTGGAAGTCGGCTGCCACGGTCGCCCATCAATACAGTCACTACTCTTTACAGGAAATCCAGTGAAGCGTTTTGAGACATTTTGCCGACGTGATAGGGCGCTATTTTAAATGGAGGGATCGTTATTTGAGTCGAGTTTCTCTGAAATCAAGTTCGAGAACGGATTTGCTTTTGTTACGGAAACACCAAAAGTCGAACCCGATGGGCCCGGATTGGCTTTCTTCTGTAATGTAAATTTGTCAATGAACCTGTAAATGAGCAAGGACACAAGCAGTCAAATTTTATCTTTAAAGTTTCACATTTTAGGTTGAGACCCTATTTTAGGTTGAAACGCAATCCCTCCACCTCGCCCCCCATCCCCCCCACCCCTCCCTCCCTCCCTCTCTCCCCAGCACCAGCCTTCTTCAAGTCCCGCCTTAAGACTCTCCTCTTCGACCGTGCCATCGGTCACCCCCATTCCCTTTCCTCCACCCTCCCCAATCCCAACCCCAGCTCGGGCCCGAAACACCGACTGTCCAGCACCTTGGATGTCCTCTTGACGTGAAAGGCGCTATACAAATTAAAATCTGTAGAATGTTATAAATACAAATGTTTTGTGCTCTTATACTTCTCGTGTGTTCAAAGATGCAAATATGAATCAACAAATCACAAGAGAACAACAACACATTTGCAATTATATCATACTTGTTGTCATGGAAACTGTAAAGGTACTCACTAATGCTGAACTGGAATCTTTTGTTTTGCAAATAAGTTGTTTTGGTTACGCTAATCCTGGTACCCTCTTTGTTTACTTCAATCTTAATATTAATATATTTGAGTTTACTTAACCAGTGCAGTCAAATTATGATTAAACATTTGTGACACCATTCGCATTAGTTAGACTTTAAATGATTCAAGTCAACAGTGCATTTAAAATAGTGTTTTAATACATAATGTTATTCAACCGTTTAATTAAAAACGATACAAGGCAATTTTTTTAACATGGATGAATTATTTTCAAAGAATGATTTCTGCTCAAAGTCTTTCCTGTCTCACCATTGCAACCTAAAGTGGGTAGCAATGTCACTGGTGGATGAGAATCTTTCCATTCAGCTCCTGATGAACCTGAAAGCCAATGCCTTAACAGGCAGAATGGTCGTAGCTGGACAGGCTGTAGAGTTTACCAGTGCCTTTTACTTGTGAACTGTGAGGTTTTAGCTGGTTCAATTCCAATGATATCCTAAAAGAGCACTTTAGGATCACGAATGCCTTGGGTTTTGCCATCCTGCACCTGGCTATAAGGCAACTCGGTAGCAAATGGAACTAGCAAACAGAAACTCTGCTTCTATGGGTTCTCAGTAATTGAAGTAGAAATGATAGATTTCTTTGTGTTGCAGGACACCCGCTGAATAAGACAAAATGTGGAACTTTCATACATGCCCAAGTATTAGAAAAGACGTAAGTGTAGGTTGTCTTCTAACATCAGTACTGTACTGTATATTGTTTAGCGACTGAGAGGTCTGAAGAGGTAACATACATAATTCTCCAATAGTTTACTTGGTAAATACACAGTCGAATGCTGCACCTGACACCACATACCCATTACTGCGATCTTTGCTAAGTTCCACTAGCTCTCAGTAGCTTTATGGATTTAAAGATCATTATTCTGAGCTTCAACTTTATTTTTAGACTTGCCTGTCTCACCTATGAGAATCTCCTCTGAGATTTCTCTCTTGCCCATGCCTTCCATCCCTTTGTTGCCGATCGATAATACCAAAACGAATCTTTCCATTTAATATACTAACTATCATATCAAGTGAGTGTCTAACACCTTGGGATGGCCTCCCGATGTGAAACAATAACAAAGTTACATTTGTAGACGTGAAAGGCATTGTACAAATGTAATTTTGTTGTTGTTGTATCTCAAAGCACTTCACAGGAATTATTGCGAAGTAACTGTATTTTGTTAAGGTGAAAGTGGCAGCCAATCTGTGCATATCAATTTCGTACAAACAATCATGAAGTAAATCACTAATTTTATATGTTAGCCTGGAAGCCAGAAGAAATTCCTTTCTGTTTTCGAGTAATGCCATGGGATCTTTAACGTCCACCAGAACAGCAGGAGGGAGCTTGGTCTCAACACTTCGAGAACCTATCCTATATGAAGCCACTATATAAATACAAGTTGTTGTTTAACGTCTCATTCAAATGATGGTACCACCAACAAACCAAATGAGGCTTGCTGACACAACAACAAAATTACACTTGTATAGCACCTTTCACGTCAGGAAGACGTCCCAAGGCGCTGGACAATTATTGCTTCAGACCTGATCTAAGGACGGGGGGTGGGTGGGAGGGAAATTAGGAGTTACCAATAGGTCCATCAAAGGACCTTAATAGGTCTTAAGGCAAGGCGGATGGACAGTGGAGTTCCAGAGGTAGGGAGCAGAGTGACTGAAGGCCCACCCGCCAATGGTGAGGCAGGTGGGTCGGGGGACTTGGAGCAGGCCAGAGCCTGCTCTAGAAGTGTAATTTTGTGGTTGTTGTTGTGTCTAAACTTTTTCATCTCACTTCCTTTGTCCCTATCTTTGTTTCCTAAAAACGTATCTTCAGGATAACTCTTTTGGTCAATATCTCAATTTCACTTCCTTTTCTTTGTCTGGGACATTTTGCCATAATTGTGAGGCATTTGAAGATGTTCTTTCAAATTGAAAGGTGCTATATAAATACAAAATATTTAAGCCATAAACAGCAGCTTCATTTCCAGATAGGTCAGTATTTGGGTGACTTTCAACAGGAGCTAAGTTTAGTACCTCTTGTCTTGGGAAGAAACGAATGGGTTAACATTTCTGGTTCAGGATTGCTGTTCTGTGATCCCTGCTGGACAATATGGTGATGTTGGATAAGAACAGGATCAGACTCAACTGTGACAGTTGGTTAACCTGCTGACACTTAATAACTGGACCAACACATGAAGAATGGGCACTTGAATGATGTGCCAAAAGCTGCTGGTTCCCATTGAACTGCACCTCACAGAGTAGGGATCAGTGACTGCAAGCGGGGAGAAAATTGTCTTGAAACACATTAAAATATAGCACTCAATTGTACTGTGGTTGGTATTTCATAATTTCCTGCTTTTTAATGAAGTATATAGCCCACTCACATACCATCATTTAATTACTGTACTCAATAGCATATTCATTTTAGTCATTTCCATGATAACAAAATGACTCGATAGAGAATTAAACATATTATTTAACAACGGGTGGAATTTTCTCCTTGTCTGAATAGAAAAAGAATCGAGAGTTAGAAACAGGGACAATTGGAATAAATAATAATCCTTGCATTTGATATAGCGCTTTCCACATTTTATCAACGTCCCAAAGCGCTTCACAGAATATACTGTAAAGTGAATTGACTGTATATATTTGTGGGCGAATCGCGGCAGCCAATTGCGCACAGCAGTGTCCCACACACAGTCGTGGATTGAAATGACCAATTTTATTATTGTGGGGTTTCTTTTGGAGGGATTATTATTAGGCGTGTGGAGTAAGGAAACTTGCTCAAGGTTTCGCCCTGACCTGCCTGGATTCGAACACAGGTCTCCCCAGCTTGGTTTCCCCAGCTTGCAAGACAAGTGCTCTAACCACTGAGCCACAGGAGCTCCAAAGTGCACATGCGTTAAAAATAAAAGTTGCAATTTTTCATCCGTCAGTGTGTATTGAAGAGCGGTTTCCAAAGTCCTTTTTGAAACCAATAATTAACAATAACAAGTAATCCTTGCACTTGATATTGCTCCTAATCATGCGATTGAGACATCTCAAAGTGGTTCACAGAATATATTGAATGTTTATTTTCTGGGCAAAATTGGAAGGTTCTTAATTGAAGCTGGAGGTCAATGTGTATATATTAACTCTGCGATTTTCATGGGGGTATTTAATGATGGTCGCCATAATGTCAGAGTATTGACCGAAAGCAGTCACAGAGGTATGTTTTTATAAGGCTTTAAAGGCAGGGAGAGAGTCAATAAGGCTAAAAGATTTTAAAGCAATCCAGAGTGCAGCGTAATAGCAACTGAAGGCTCAGCCAACAATGGTTGGTCAGTGGGAGGAAGGTTGACGTTACACAAAGTGTCTTGGGTGACAGCTGCTAATGGGATTTCCTCATTATAATTGGGTATTGTTCTCATTATAATTGGGCATTGTCACAAAGTGCGATGATGAACACCAAATTTCAGCTCAAAAGTGACCGGACCAGAAATTCTCTTTTTAAATAGGCCTTGGGATTTGTAACATCCAATAGGGGAAATGGGACCTGAGTTTCGCTTCTCATCCAAAGTACAGCAGCTCTGACAGTGCAGTGCTCTTGGAGTGTCAGACTAGACTGGGAGTTCAAAGTCGCCAGGTGGGGTTTACAACCCACAACCTTTAGTGACTCAGAAGCAAGAGTGCTACCAACTGAGCCAGGCTGGCATCTGGCTGTTACAGGTTCTAATTATGGTGAATTTTTCACACCTGCTGATTATTTAAGGTATGGATTTAAAATCCATGTAATAAACTCCCTATCTTGAACAGCAGATAAATTAAATAGTTTCATGACTCAGTTTATTCAATTTTCAAAAAATTCTGATCTTTAAAATAATATTTAGCTTGTCTCAGTTTATTGAATTTGTGTGTAATCTTGGTCAATGAATTTGAGGCAATCTTGCTTAACTGTGAATATTTTTTAGACATTATCATGATAAATGCAAATTATAACAACGTTTTAATTTTGTTCCTTACAAAGTTAGTAATTGCCAGCTCTGCTTTGCCAACAGATAATTAACAGTAACTCACCTCTCTGTACCAGTAGAGTGCATAAAACATGACCTTAGTATATTTTGCGCAACCACATTTAGTATATGTGTTCTGAGCATTTCTGTTTTTGTTTCAGAGCATCTGCAGTATTTTACGTTTCTGGCCACATTTAGTATATGTTTATCTTTATGTTGAAAAAATACTGTGCTTCATGTTGATTCTTCTTCTCCTCAAGGTACTGTTGAAGTGTTTCACAGTTTCACAGACTCTGGGAGTCCTACAGTACGTTGTCATCTTTCATGTAACAGCATAGGAAGTCTGAGTCAATAGGTATTTATTGAGGAGAAAGGCATCACAGTCAAGCCTGATCTTATATCCATCTGATATCCAAATGTAAGGACTTTTAGCCCAGAACACTGGATGCTCAAAACTAAAATTTGTCTTACTCTCAATGGTTTATTTACCAAGTCAAATTCTAGCATCAAATTGCAGTTGTGGCTGAGCTAAACTAACTTGGTATAGACTACGGATGATACATACTGTGCTGTATAACCATCTGAATGATATTTGTTATATTAATATTTACTCATGAGGGTTTCACAGTACAATTGACTTAAACTCCCCTTAATTAGGTAGGGGACAAATTGTACAGATGTCCTGTTTGTCCAGTTATTATTACTAACAGTTCTGTAAATAAATTTGCTACTGCATAAGGACAGGATTAGATTTGGCTGTGATCCATTTTGCTTTTCAATACGTACACAAAAACTCTCTGCAGGCAATCAGCGTCTTTAGATCCACATGAGTTGCCATTATTGGGAAAGAATGAGTAAGAGGAAAATCTTGCTCAGAAAAAACATTATATCTAAATTATAATGGTTTATTTAAATATTGTATATTCTGCCCTCAGCAAACTCAAGGAAAGATCCTGTTGTTTTCTCAGCAAATGCAACAAATATTCCCAGGTTACAGGTACGCAAAGGATATTAGGCAACTTTTCTACAAGATTATTATTTCATAGAACACCAAGTATTGGTTATTTATAACAATTATAATATATAATAACATAATAATAATCTTTACATTTGATATAGCGCTTTTCACATCTTATCGACGTCCCAAAGTGCTTCACAGAATATACTGTAAAGTGAATTGTCTGTATATTTATGGGCGAATCGTGGCAGCCAATTGTGCACAGCAGTGTCCCACAAACAGTCGTGGATTGAAATGACCAATTTTATTTTTGTATTTTTTTTTGGAGGGATTATTATTAGGCGTGTGGAGTAATGAAACTTGCCCAAGATTTCGCCCTGACCTGCCTGGATTCGAACACAGGTCTCCCCAGCTTGGTCTCCCCAGCTTGCAAGAAAGTGCTCTAACCACTAAGCCACAGGAGCTCCAGGAGCTCCATTTGGTTTGCATCAAGGATCTCTGGATCCCTAACAAGGTGAACATTTGGTTAATTAATGATCAATTTACTCTCATGAACTTGGAGAAGGAGAAGAAGGAAAGTCTTTAGGCACAACCTGAAAATAAGAAAGGAGATGGCGAGGCAAAGGGAGTGAGGAAGGAAGTTGTAGAGTCTCGAGGCGTAGTGGCTGAAGGCATAGCTGCCGACTGTGAAACAGAGGATTCTAGGGACAAGGAGGAGGCCAGACTCAGTATAGCGAAAGCAACGGGTGCTGTTATGAGGAGAGAGGAAATCAGAGAGGTAAGGGGGTGCAGAGGAGTGGAGGTATTTGAAAACATGAGTTAGGATGTTGAAGTTGATCCGCTCCGAGACAGGGAGCCAGTGAAGTCTGGCAAGGACTAAAATGATCGGGGAGTGAAGTTTGGTTCGGGTGAGAATCCGGGCAGTGGAATTTTGAATAACCTGGATTTTATGAATGGTGGCGGAGGGAAGACTGGCGAGGAGGGCATTTGAATAGTCCAGCCAAGAAGTGACAAAGGCATAGACCAGGGTTTCGACAGCTTTTGGGGTGAGATTGCCATTATTTGAAAAGAGAAGGGGGTTTCTTCTGGTGTACTGACAAACAATTCCCCAAATAAATTCGGTCATTCATTGTTTGGCTGTTTGTGGGACATTGCGGTGTGCAAACTGGCTGCATATTTTACCCACAAAATACATAGTAATCCATTTTACAGTATATCCTGTGAAGTGCTTTGGGACATCTCATTGATGTGATAAGGAGCTATATCAAATGCAAGGATTAATATTATTATACAAAAACATTTTGTACACAGTACCTCTTTTTAATCCTTCAATGTGTAAAATGAGCACAAGGAAATTGTTAAAGATGGCAACAGATCATCTTAACAAAATAATCTTGTTAATTTTACTACAGTATCACCTTAATGAAGGCAATATAATTTTAGCATTTAAAATAATTCATGTATCCTGGAGATTATTTGTGTTAAAAGAACTTCAAAACTGGGTGTATATTTTGAAGTGCCATGGATTTTAGTATACAGCTCGTTAATGCACATCTCATTAGGTCACTTTGCATTTAATAAAGTCAAATTAGGTCACTTAGCAATTAATATCAAATGCAGTCATTAGCTGTCATCATAACGCCTCTAGTGTACATACTTAGAGTATTGACTCTTGGAATTTTAACCCTTAGACTGCTAGTATTTCTAGAAAACAATCAGTGTGACACTGAAAAGCACTATTCATGCAGTAATAAATTATTTAACCAGAATAACAACAACTTACATTCATATAGTGCAGGGTAGCGTCCCATAACAGCTGGATTGCTTTATTCTGGTAATGCCAATAAGAGTAGTAAAATTTAAATTAAAAGTTTAATTACATTTAAAAAATATATAAATGACAAATTTAAAATACTTGTTCCAACCATGGTGTATTTTTTGCTTCTATACTCGCTGCTTCTTTATTGTATCTCTTGTTTGTACTCTTGTCCACCCATTTAAGTTTAAACTAGCTTTACAGACAATGAAAAGGGCAGACACCAGACAGCATCCTCTACAGAGAGAGGGAGAGATGAACATTAACAAGCTGTATATTAAAGTCCATGGCACTTTAAAATGTAATAGTGTCTGGTGTGACAGTCTGATTTTTCCGCTCTCTGTCATTCCAAGTTTTAAACTCCATTTAACACCATTTAACTCTTGATGTAGTGATTTAAAGTTTAGGGAAAACATTTTATTTTTCAAACAGTAATGGATAAACCATAAATAAAATGTACATAAGTGAACAATATGTGGAATTCAATAGCAATGAAGGACTAAAATAAATCTATGGCATTTTTAATTGCATCAGTTTCAGCATTGGTATTGGCTGAATAACACATTTATTCATTTGTTCATTGTTCTGTGTCGGAGCCAAACCTATGTTAATATAAGGGTCATCATATAAAACCACAAAACATATAAATGTGTGTTTTTTAAAAAAAGGTATTCAAGACGGAAATGGATGCCCCAAATGCCACAGTATTGGATGAGACGGTAGAGGAAATAGATCAGATTACTATAAATAGAGAGGAAGTTCTGAAATGATTGACTGGGCTCAAAATTGATAAGTCACCAGGACCAGATGGGTTTCACCCAAGGTTGCTGTGGGAGATATGGGTTCAAATAACGGAGGCTCTGGCCATTATATTTCAATCTTCATTGGACACAGGAGTGGTGCCAAGAGACTGGAGAATGGCTAATGTTACCCCCCTCTACAAAAAGGGGCAGAAAGACAAACCCGGAAATTACAGGTCAGTCAGCCTTACTTCGGTAATAGAAAAACTTCTGGAGACCATAATCCGGGACAGAATAAATTTCTACTTAGAGGAACATGAGGTAATTAGAGATAGCCAACATGGATTTGTTAAAGGCAAATCTTGCCTAACAAATCTAGTAGAATGTTTTGAAGAGGCGACTGCGAGGGTTGATGAGGGAAATGCGGTGGACGTTATTTACATGGATTTCAAAAAGGCTTTTGACACAGTACCGCATAAGAGATTAATTAAAAAAATTAGAGGCCCACGGTATTAAGGGGACAGTGGCAGTTTGAATTAAGAACTGGCTGAGTGACAGAAAATAGAGGGTGGTGGTTAATGGGTGTTTCTCGAAATGGAAGGAGGTGTGCAGCGGTGTCCCCCAGGGATCGGTATTGGGACCACTGCTCTTTCTAATGTATATTAACGATCTGGACTTGGGCATAGAGAGCACTATTTACAAGTTTGCAGATGATACAAAGTTAGATGGGGTAGTAAATAGTGAGGAGGACTGTAACCAACTGCAAGCAGACATACACAGATTGGTGGAATGGGCTGACATGTGGCAGATGGATTTTAGTGTGGATAAGTGTGAGGTGATACACTTAGGTAGGAAAAATAATAGGAGGCAATATAGAGTTGGTAGCTCAATCTTAAGGGGGATGAACGTACAGAGAGATCTGGGTGTTCAAGTAAGCGAATCATTAAAGTTAGCAGGGCAGGTAGATAAGGCAGTAAACAAGGCATTTGGTGTACTGAGCTTTATTAGTAGGGGCATAGAGTATAAGAGTAGGGAGGTTGTGGTTAATCTATACAAAACACTGGTTAGGCTTCAACTGGAGTACTGCGTCCAGGTCTGGGCACCTTATTTCAGGAAGGACATTAAGGCACTGGAAAGGGTGCAGAGGAGATTCACGAGAATTATACCAGGAATGGGGAACCTTAGCTATGAGGACAGACTGGATAAGTTAAGACTTTTCCCATTAGAGCAGAGAAGGTTACGCGGGGACCTGATAGAGGTCTTCAAGATTATGAAAGGTTTCGACAGGCTAGATAGGGAAAAGCTGTCTCCGCTGGTAGGTGTGTCTGTGACCCGTGGTCACAGTCTTAAGATATCTACCAAAAGAAGCAGAGGGGAGGTTAGAAAAAAAAATTTTACTCAGCGAGTTGTTCGAATTTGGAATGATCTGCCTGAAAGGGTAGTGAGGTCCGATTCGATAGCAGCTTTTAAGAGAGAACTAGATAGGTATCTGGGGAAGACGGGTTTGCAGGGTTATGGGGAGAAAGCTGGTGATTGGGGTTAACAAAAGTGACTTGCTCGGTCAAAGAGCCGGCACCGACTCGATGGGCCGAATGGCCTCCTTCTGTGCCGTAACATTCTATGATTCTATGAAGACTTCTCTTCAAAATGGCACTGAGAATCCACTTATCTCCATCACTACCTGCCCAACCCTCATCCATGCCTTCTACACCTCTATTAGCTACAGACCAGTCAGAACTTTGTAGGTCATATACTTTCTTGTACCTGCTGTGCCAGTCAATCAACCTTATCCATGCCAAGCTACACTGGTTCCCTATTCCCTAGAAAATTGACTCTAAGATACTTATTCTATGCTTCAAATATCTCTATGCTTTGTCCCATCCTACACAGACCCACATGTTTTGTAATCTCCTCTGGTTCTACTTTGCTGCCCACTCTATCACTTGTCAACAGGTCTGAGCCATAATTTCCACCTCTCCATGTCACCATCAGTGGTGCGCCAGTTTCAGTCACCTGACCCTGCTCTCTGGAACTCTCCCTCATTCCCTCTGCCATGCTACCTCTCACTGCTTTCTAAAATCTACCGCATTGACTACGTCTTTAGTCGCAATATAGAAAAAAACTCCCCGAATAATAATAATAATAATAATCCTTGCATTTGATATAGCGCTTTTTCACATTTTATTGACGACTCAAAGCGCTTCAGAGAATATACTGTAAAGTGAATTGATTGTATATTTGTGGGTGAAACACGGCAGCCAATTGCACTCAGCAGTGTCCCACAAACAGTCGTGGATTGAAATGACTAATTTTATTATTGAGATTTTTTTGGAGGGATTATTATTAGGCATGTGGAGTAAGGAAACTTGCCCAAGGTTTTGCCCTGACCTGCCTGGATTCAAAACACAGGTGTCACGCTTGTAAGGCGAGTGCTCTAACCACTACGTCACAGGAGCTCCACAACCTATTGTAATTGCCACCTGACACTCTCAATCTACAGGGGGTAAACAAGCAAGAACTGGTGAACATTCATCCATCTCCACATCGCTGGTGTACATCCTTGCCTGTTAATCTTACAAAATCACAAGGGAGGTTCAAATGAAGAAAATCTTTCAGTCCATTCAGACTCATCTTTACAGAATATTCACCCTACAGTACTCTCAAATCACCATCAAGCCGTTTTTTTTTATTGAAATACGTTCAGTGTTCAGTTCTCAGACCTATTTGCAATCATAGGGAACCCCTTTGAGACCTCTCTTTTTAAGAATGATTATCTAATCAGTGTCCTCTTAAGTTTGCCTGCAAAGTACACTGTCATTGCACTTTAAAATAAATCCTGTGAAGGGTTTTGAGACGTCTTACCAATGTGAAAGGCATTGTACCAAATGCAAAAATTATTATTATTATCATTATGTATTGGTTGTTATAGGAATGAACAATAGCCGACTCTTGTGGGTGAGAACTTAAAGCCTTCATTGAATTGAAGTCTCAAACTAAGATCTAGCAAATCATGGGTAATGGATTCCCATGGATAATAATTACAGTTATTTGAATGATCATTCTGTCATTAAACTGTGTCATTAGGCTCCTCCAAAGCCTCGTAAATTCTAAGGATATCAATTCCATTTACGTTGATAGAACACAGATCCTCCGACATACTGAATTCCTGTCCCCCATCAACAGAGGCGGAAAAGTGTCTCTTTATGTCTCTGCAAATGGGATTCAGGCACATTTTTTCCTCTCCCATGCCACCCGAGTCCTCTATGTTAAGTTTATGCAATTTATTTTCCCTCCTGGGTTCCCATTTCCATGTGGATGTCGTCATCTGATTAAAGGAAAGCAAGCAAACATGCAGATGTGTTTATGACTTTCAGCACTACTGCTCCTCATCAAAATGACTCTTATGGGAGGAAACGTAAAGCCCTCAGTAGCTTTTAACACTCTCACACTAAGGCATTACATATCATGAGTGATGGCTCCCATGAATAATAATTACAGTTATTGTCATGAGTGCTGGTTATGATGTCTTTTAATGGGAAATATGCATGAAGAATGGAGAGACACAATCCAGAAGAATGTTCCAATAAACCTACAGTTACACAGAGACTTTCACATAGGATGAAGGACTCTCAGGATGAATGCTCAATAGGTTGAAGTCAGGTTTGAAGTGATATCAAATCAGTCAATCAAAACTTACGTTTATAAAGAACCTTTCACGTCGAGAGGACGTCCCAAGGCGCTGTACAGTTAGGTAGGGACAAGAGCAGGTGGGGTGGGTCGGGGCAGAATGAAGAAGAGTAGGAAAATTGACTGTACATTTGTGGGCGAAATGTGGCAGCCAAATTGCATACAGCAGTGTCCCACAAACAGTTGTGGAAATGGGGCCAGGGGAGAAAGGGGTAAAAGAGGGCAAGGGGAGAGGGATAGTGAGAAAAAAGACTTACGGGCATTGTTCTGATCCTCCAAATGAAAGAAAAAAAGCAATATGCATTTTCATGGTACTTTTATTCTGTAAAAACATCTCATAGCCCTTAACAGGTCATTTTTAGGCCAATGCAGAAGCCATTTGCACAAGCCTGGTCCCTACTTCCCTTGACTCAACTCTTTGGATGACCTCCCGATGTGAAAGGCACTTTACAAATATAATTTGTTGTTATTTGGATTGGCAAAGCATTAATGATGTTGAGTACAAGTAACAAATCCATCTGCTACTAAATGTGTGAAAATGTCCGAAATGAGACTTCTGACAACTGATACATTCAGCAATAAATTCTTCCAATTACAACCACCTAAATGTACTTGTGGGAAATTCAACCTGGTGAAGCATTTGAATTGTCATTTGCATTTGATAAATAAGGAAGGCTGCCTAATGCGGGTCAGGAGTATTCCAGTCTGCCTGTTGAGCAGGATAACATTTTACACTTGACTATAAAGTGTTATGTTTGCACGTTAAAGGTTGGGTATCTATTGGAAATCAGGTTTTATTTGTGCGACTAATGTCAGCGAGTTCAGCCAAAGGCTGAGTAGCCTGGGCGATTTCGGAATGTTTATGCAAATGAGCATTGATGCCATAATAATGTTGTACTCCAAACAAACGTGTTTGAATCAAATAGGATGGAGGCAGCCTGATGGTGTAGTGGAGAGAGCTGCAGCTTCTAGTCCAGGAGCTCACTGGTTCAAATCCCGAACAACGGTTTGAGGAGAGAGGAGTCGAAATGGTAGTGGGTGCAGAGGAGTGGAGGGATTTGAAAACAAGGGTGAGGATCTTGAAGTCAATCCTCTCGGGAAAAGGGAGCCAGTGAAGTCTGGCAAGGACTTGGGTAATGGGGGAGTGAAGTATGGTGTGAGTGAGAATGCGGGCGGCAGAGTTTTGAATGTTGGATTTTATAGATTGTGGTGGAGGGAAGACCGGCAAGGAGGCATTTGAATAGTCCAGCCGAGAGATGACAAAGGCATGGACCAGGGTTTCAGTGGCTTTTGGGGTGAGGTATTACCGGAGACGGGCAATCCGTCGGAGGTAGAAAAAAGCGGTGCTGGTAAGGGACCGGATGTGGGGGAGGAAGGACAGTTGTGGGTCGAACCTGATGCCTAGGTTGTGCACAGGCCAGGAAGGTGGAGGAGGTGAGAGCTGTGTGATTGAAGACTTTGACGAAAGCCAAGGCGTATGGCTTCCGTTTTGTCAACATTCAGCTACAGGAAGTTCGCACTCATCCAGCTCCTGATGTCTGACAGGCAGGCTGACAGAACATCTGGGGACTGGGGGTCATAAAGTGAAGTGGAGAAATAGAGTTGGGTATCACACCTGCATGCATGTGGAAGTGTACCCCATGTCTGCGGATGACGTCCCCAAGAGGGAGAGTGTAGATGAGGAAGAGGAGGGGGCCAAGGATGGATCCTTGGGGTACCCCACAGGTAACTAGGTGAGAGTGGGAGGAAGAGCCATTTGCTATTTCACACACTGCATAACTTGAGAGCTTGGTTGCTTGGGCTGGCTGGACAATAGTAATAATAATAATCATTGCATTTTGATATAGTGCTTTTCTCGTCTTCTCAAAGCGCTTCACAGAATATACTGTAAAGTAGGGTCCAGCGATGTATCGATATATCGGTTATATCCGATATAATTTTCATATCGATATGCTGATATAGGCATTTTTGAAATATTGATATATCGAAAAAGTCGATACATTGAAAAATCTGAATGTGTGCGCACTGAACTGCAAGACCCAGAATGCTCATCTCTATACACAATGCACAGACCGAGGTGCAAGCCGCCATATTGTATTCATAGTCCTCGAATACAATATACAGGTATATAAGGGGTGGGGGGGTGGGGGAAAGAGACGGCGGGGGTGGGGGGAGAGGGATGGTGGCAGCGGGTGGGGAGAGAGGGACGGCAGCGGATGGGGGGGGCAATAGAGGGACAGTGGCGGGAGGGGGGGAGAGAGGGACGGCGGTGGCGGCGGGAGGGGTGGGGGGAGAGAGGGACGGTGGCGGCGGGGGTGGGTGGGGGGAGAGAGGGACGGCGGGGGGGGAGCCGGGGTTGATGTGATAATATACAGATAGATAGAGATGGGGGGGGATGTGGGAGAGGAGAGAGACACAGAGACACAGACATAAAAACACAGAGATGGAGAAAGTGAGTGTGGGAGACACAGAGAGAGAGAGATATTTACCTCCTGAGGAGATAGGCCCCGAATGCACGTGCACCCCAAATGTGCGTGCACCTCCGAAAGCGCATGCACCTCGCGACGCACACGCATGCGCAGTACGAAAACCCCGAAAATATCGATATTTTGGTATATCTCGATATGAGCACATCGATATATCTAAATCGGAAAATTTCCATATCGACGGACCCTACTGTAAAGTGAATTGACTATACTGTATATATGTGGGCGAAACGAGCAGCCAATTGCACACAGCAGTGTCCCACAAACAGTCGCGGATTGAAGTGACCAATTTATTATTTTTTTTGAGAGGGATTATTATCAAGTGTTTGGAGTAAGGAAACCTGCCCAATTTTTCGCCCTGGCTGGAATTGAACCCAGGTCTCTGTAAGGCAAGTGCTCGAACCACTGAGCTACAGGACTCCACGACCAGTTCCTGTGGAACTACAACCAACAAGAGGAGACTAGATCAAGAGTGTCTGCCTGTAGGGAACAAATGAGAAAAAAATCAGACACATTCAATTTAAAAAAAATAGTTTGGGCAGAACTTCATCAAATGCTTGGTAAATCACAGAATGGAGTGTTTATCAAAATATTATTGTTGTATCTTTGTGCTGTCTGTGTGATGTGACTTTCCAGTTCAATGGATTTCTTTAATAGAGTACCATTGTTAAGGATAATGATAGTTCTATTGTGCACTAAATGTAGGTAAGCATGGCCTTGGAATTTCAGAGGTGAATAGCAATTCATTCTAGAAAGTGGAACAGATTTAAATTGATTATGGTAGAGGCCATATCATTGCTTAATTGCCTTGATTTTGGCAGTTCAGATTACACAGGCCTGTGGCTCATCTGTGTCACCATTGGTGGCTGTGCTTTCAGCCACTACAACAACAGCAACAACCACAACAAAATTACATTTATAGAGTGCCTTTCACGTCGGAGGACGTCCCAAGACGCTGAACAGTTAGATAGGGTCCCAAACCGGGGGTGGGTAGGGGGAAGGAGAGTAGGAAAGGGGGGAGAGTTAGGAGGGGAGCAGAAGGCACAGTCGAAGAGGAAGGTTGTGAGACCGGCCTTAAAAAAGGAAAGGGAAGAATCAAGGTGAAGGGATTGTGGGATGGAGTTCCAGAGTGTGGGGGCAGAGAGACTGAAGGCCTGGCCACTGATGGTAGGGTGGTTTAGGTGGGGATACGTGGAGCACACCAGAGCCCGCTGAATGGAGGGGACGGGCAGGCTGATACACTCCTAATCTCTAACACGATCCTTCATGAGGGGTATATAACCAGGGCAGGTTATTGTTGTCTGCTGTAATGCCCGGTAAAGACATGTCCAGCAATGCCCATGTTCCTTTACATTCTTCCTTAACTTTGTACTTTGAAACTTTTTCCCCCTCAAAATCACAGAGCCATTTGCAAATCCAATTTCGAATTTCTGTGTTAAAATAATGGATATGGAAACCTTTTTCAAACTGCCATGCAAGGTGCCAGTGGTTCAACACTGAAGACTTTATCATTCAATGTATTTTCAGCCCTTTATACAGTGCGCAAGAAGTAAAAATAAAACTTACAGTATTTTGTTTGAAAGGTTGACCTTATGATTTGTATATGATGTGACAGGTGCCTTATTCCAGTTACAAACAATACAGTTCTGTGTTGCCATATTCACTGGGGACACCCTTTGGTGGACTCTTGTGATGCCTTTACTCATGCCTTGGGCTGAAGGGCCTTAAAAAAAAGTTTTGATTGATCCTGCATCTTTGTAGCCTGTAGCTTGGAGCCAGAATTGCTGGGAAATATCCTATCCAGGTGACACTTGCTTGACTTCCAGTTGTCTTTACATATTTATAAATTTGCACTCAACAAATTGTCAATAGGTATCGCAAGAGCTCTGAAAATAGGGCAATTTAAAATGTTGCTAATGAAAAAAAATGATGTAAAGGATCACCAAAGTAAATGTGTGCCTTTCCACCTGCAAGCCCTGTTTCCCAGTGACTTGTGACATTCTCTATTTTCTCATTGTGCCCATCACTTCAATTCATCCAGGGAGAGAAGTGGAGTCGGCTGTTGAATTAGGAAATGTAATCCTTAACTGAAATTGCATGAAACAAAAACAAATTGCCGCCAAACAACAGCAAAACAAAATTACATTTTTATCGCGCCTTTCACATCTAGAGTACGTCCCAGTCAGTATTTCAGACCTGAGCTGGGGTCGGGATAAAGGCAAGGCAGTGATCGATCGCATGGTTGAAGAGGAGGGTCTTATGGTGGGACTTGAAGGAAGCTAGCGAGGGGGTAAGGCAGAGGCATTGCGGGTTGGGATTCCAAAGGTTGGGAGGCAGAGTGGCTGAAGGCTCGCCCGCCGATGGTGGTGTGGGGGAGGGTTGTGAGAAGGCCATGGAGATGAGGACCAGGATCTTGAACTGTATCCTATGTGTGATGGGAAGCCAGTAGAGTCAGGTGAGGATTGGATAAGGGATAATTGTTTTTATATAAAGGTACTCTTCTACGTTATTATGAGCATAATATTAAAATAAAAAATAATAATTCTTACACTTGATATAATGCCTTATCAGGCCATTAAGACATCTCAAAGCACTTCATTACATATACTGTACCATAAAATCAATTGACTGTTTTGTGGACGAAACACACTTATTTAAAGAAAATTAAATAAATGCACATTTAAATAGTACACTAACGGATGGACTAAGGGTTACTTCTATAACAATGAATTGTGAAGCAGCTCCCTTAACTTAATCTTTTGATGGTGAAGTAGATGTGCTTATAAAATACTGGATTGGACACTATCTTTACTAGGAGTCATGAGGGTTGATATGAAACTCTGAAGTGTGAAAAGAACATGTTCTTCTCATGATGTGGCTTAATGGGAATGTGACACTGCCCCTTGCAAATCGAACCTTCAGTTCACTGGGTATAAAGAGGCTTTTTCTAAATTGCCTTCCTGGGTAGGAAAAACCACATCACAGATCTTCCTCTCATTTTTGTGAATTGAAAACTGTTGCAAATATCTACTCAACTAAATTAGTGCGGCACATTTGTTTAACATACAGTACCATCATTGTTGCTATATAATTTAACGTTAATTTGCATCTGTTTTGAAAACTGTTAAGAAGCTGTTTCAGGGAGTGGCTGCACCATTTTGAATGTGCAATATTAGAATGAGAGATTTTTACCACATACAATAATAAACAACACATAATTAATATTCCCCTTGATTTTTCATAAATTATGCAGATATTTTTCTGCACCACTAAAGTATGCACACATGCATTTCAAGTACACCACTTAGGGTTGCTTATTCCTTGGGGAATTCATTGTTTGGGATTTCCTTTTGCTTACTATATGGTACATTTTTATGTTTCATCATTTATAATGAGTCAGAGTGTGCGTGCAATGCTAGAAGAATTTGTTCAGTTAAAATTTCTCACAAAAATTCAAAACATCCTCTTTGGTTCATTTTGTAATGAAGCATATATCAACAATTTTCACCAGGATCATTAAAATAGTCTCGTTATAAAATAGTTTGCTAAAATATCCAACTATTTATAGTTTTATACTATACTTTGATAAATTATTTGAAACTTGCAAATCTAATCAAATTTCTACAAGCCTTTATAGATTTGAGTTTTTTTTTAAAAAAAGTACAGCACATTTAACTCCCTGATTAATATAAAAATCAGAGTTTGGGGAATAATGGTTTTAAGACGTTATTTAAAATAGAACAGAGAAAAGATGGGGAGAAATTCCACCTGGATATAGGTTTATATAGCATTTTAGAGCATCCAGAATTTGGCACATTCGTAAATTCACTCTTTAATTTTGCAGCCGGGTTTCTGTAAATTATTTTATAACTACAGAACCAACATCAAAGTTAACACTAAATTCACCAATTTTACAAATTCTGTTATTCTGTTATTTGGCACATTTGGCCCATTTGGCCCATTCTTATTTGGCACATTCTTAAATTCACTCTTTAATATTGCAGCCGGGTTTTTGTAAATTATTTTATAACTACAGAACCAACACCAAAGTTAACACTAAGTTCACCAATTTTACAAATTCTGTTATTCTGTTACGCTTCACAGGTCATATTATTATATTTTCAGCTGCACTCAGTTTGGGCTCCACTTTGAGATGACCTCCTGAATGTGAAAGGAGGTACATTCATGTAAAATTGTTGCTGAATATATAATATCCCTCAGGAAACCATTGAAATTATAAATAGGAAATGATGAACATTGTTT
This sequence comes from Hydrolagus colliei, assembly GCA_035084275.1. Classification (NCBI taxonomy): domain Eukaryota; kingdom Metazoa; phylum Chordata; class Chondrichthyes; order Chimaeriformes; family Chimaeridae; genus Hydrolagus; species Hydrolagus colliei. The sequence continues at coordinate 8,326,446 of CM068744.1, read as the reverse complement.
TTATACTTTGTGTGATTTGTGACCTTGTGGGTGTGGATAGTAAATATTCCCATCATACAAAAGCTAGGTAAGTCTGTTTTCATACACACACCTGCTTATAGCGACATCAATTTGCACTTATATTACATGTTTCATGTTGGAAAACACCTCAAAGTGCTTCACAGAGACTGACTGGGAGCCTAACCTGGTTGGGAGAATGTGGTGTGGGGGATTGGTGGGATTGAGTAAGCAGGGTGCTTCTTTTCAAATTCGCACATTCATTCCAGACTCAGGGACGCTTCCATTTGTAGGTGGCATACATATACATGAAGGTAAAATGTAGGGCATCCAAACCTCCCTGGATGACTCGGACAATTGGGGTGAAAATAAAGCAAAAAAAGGAGGCTTATGATAGGCCCAGAATACAGAATTCAACCAATCGGAATATAGGAAGTGCAGGAGAGAACTAAAAAAGGAAGTTAGAGGGGCAAAAAGAATGCATGAGAAACAATTAGCAGGTAACATTAAAGGGAATCCTAAGGTATTTTACAAACATATTAAGGGTAAAAGATTGGTGGGGCCAATAAGGGACCAAGGAGGAAATCTTATTGTGGAGGCAGAGGGCATGGCTGATGTACTGAATGAGTACTTTGCCTCTGTCTTCACAAGAGAAGAAGATGCAGCCAATGTCACAGTATTGGAAGAGAGTGTAGTATAAATGGATAAGATAAGCATAACCAGAGAGGAAGTACTAAAAAGGTTGACGGCGCTCAAGGTAGATAAGTTGCCCGGTCCGGATGGGATGCATCCTAGGTTACTAAGGGAAGTACGGGATTAAATAGCAGAGACTCTGGCCACAATCTTTCAATCTTCCTTGGACACAGGGGTCGTACCAGAGGCCTAGAGGGTTGCTAATGTTACTCCCTGTACAAAAAGGGGCAGAAGGACAAACCTGGGAACTACAGGCCAGTCAGTCTAACGTCAGTAGTGGGCAAACCTCTAGAGTGTTTAATCAGGGACAAGATAGATCTTCACTTAGAAAAATATAGGCTGATAAAGGACAGCCAACATGGATTTGTTAAAGGCTTACAAATCTGATAGAATTTTTCAAGGATGTAACAGAATGGGTGGACGAGGGCAGCGCAGTTGATGTAGTTTACATGGACTTTCAAAAGGCATTTGACAAAGTGCCGCATGAGAGGCTTAATAGGAAAATAGAGGCCCATGGCGTTAAAGGGACAGCGTAGCGTGGATCCACAACTGGCTGCGAGACAGAAAGCAGAGAGTTGTGGTGAGTGGCTGCTTTTCAGACTGGAGGGAAGTGTGCAGTGGCGTCCTCCAGGGATCAGTTTGGGGACCACTGCTCTTTTTAACATACATTAATGATTTGGATTTGGGTTTAGGGAGTACGGTTTCCAAATTTGCAGATGATACTAGGGAGAATAGTAAATAGTGAGGAGGACAGTAGCCATCTGCAAGAGGATAAAGATAAAATGGTAAAGTGGGCAGACACATGGCAGATGAAGTTTAATACAGAGAAGTGTGAGGTGATACACTTTGGGAGAAGAAATGAGGGGAGGCAATATAGGCTAGATAGTACAATTTTAAAGGGTGTGAAGGAACAAAGAGACCTGGGGATTTGTGTTAGTGACTCTTTGAAGGTGGCAGGACAGGTAGACAAAGCCGTTAAGAAGGCATATGGGATACTCGGCTTTATAAATAGGGGTATAGAGTACAAAAGTCGGGACGTGCTGATTAACCTCTATAAGACTTTGGTTAGGCCTCAGCTGGACTACTATGTACAATTCTGGTCACCACACTTTAGGAAGGATATTAAGGCATTGGAAAGGGTGCAGGGGAGATTTACTAGGATGGTACCAAGAATGAGGGACTTCAGCTACGAGGAAAGGCTAGATAGGCTAGGCTTATTCTCTCTAGAACAAAGAAGATTGAGAGGAGACCTAATAGAGGTTTATAAGACTATGAGAGGTTTCGACAAAGTGAATAGGGAAAGACTGTTTCCACTGGTGGGTGAATCAGTGACTTATGGTCACAGATTTAAAATAGTTTCAAAATGAAGCAGAGGGGAGCTGAGGAGAAATGTTTTCACTCAGCTGTTTGTTCGAATCTGGAATGCATTGCCTGAAAAGGTGGTGGAGACAGATTCCATAACAGCTTTTAAAAGGGAACTAGATCTTTATTTAGGAAGAGCAGGTCTGTTAGGTTATGGGGAGAAAGCTGGGCAGTGGGATTGAGTTGCTCTGTTCAAAGAGCCGGCACAGATTAGATGGACCGAATGGCCTCCTTTTGTGCCGTATAATTCTATGATTCTATGATTCCTAGAACTCTCAATTTGGTTTGGATACTTTGAAACACAATGATGGGTTTCTGAGGTGTCAGACTAGTTGACCAGGAAAAAAGGTTTCTATCTAATAGTTTAGATTTCCTATTTTCAGACTCGTTCTAAAGTTTAGTAAAAACAAACTAACTACAGTCCAAAGTACAGGACAAAATTATCCAAATTGTCTTTAAGTGTCATTTGTATTTACAGACTTCAGTAGCAGTAATAATAGTAGTCCTTGCACTTGATATAGTGCAGTACTGAACTGTAGGTTTAGTACTGCGCTATGACTATGCGCTATGAGCTGTCAAGCCACCATGGCGGTTCGGCCATGGGGTTTGATGAAAGATGTAGCTGAGAGATGTGGCCTTCATCGGGGGGAAGGTGTCACCCGGAGTGATCCAGGTTTTGGTGAGTGTGAGGATATCAGTGTTTTTATTCAGAATATAGTCTCATTGGTTCCAGATATAAAAAGATCAATAAGTATTCATCAATTTGTACTGAAGCACATCTTGTTCATTTCGATTGCTTTTGCTTCAGCGAAATATCCTACATTCAAAACTGATATAGTGTGCTACATACCACTAAAATTTCACTTGCCAAGGCTATTGTAAATCTCTATCCCGACTGTTTCTCCTGTAGATTCAGATATGTTTAAGTGAGAATGATTGATCCTACTGCTTTAGTGCATGCACAGACACCTTACAACTCAATAGCAAGGTGGCCATTATTTCAGCAAAATAATCTCTTCAAGTTGTATGGTGTTAAACAAGAAATCAAGTCTTCCACTCTCATCTAAACCCTTTGCTTCCCACTATGCAGTGTGAAATTGCCCACCATTGTGTAGCACTTTCATTTTATGATGTTGTCCTATCCAAATTCCCTGGCTTATAACTGACTGTCCTCTACCATTTATTCTCAACAATATTTTAGGAAGATCAACAGTGTACAAAGGAGACTAGGCATTTTACAGTATAGCATATTAACAAGCAGTCCAGTTCTGTACCTTCTTGAAGGCAGATGTAGTTAAGTAACAAAATAATTATGTGACTAATTCAAATTTCCAGAAAGCATCTATTGTGAATATGTTAATCACAAAGATAGCGTATATTTTGGGGTGAGTGTGATGATACATGTCATGGAGTGCTATTTCTACATTTGCTGCATTTTTCTGTTATAGTTTTATTAACCAATGCAGATACCTTACTAGGCCCGTCTGGATTAAGGTTGTTTTTTTAAAAAAATCATCCTTATTGGTTTTTCGTCTTGCCAGAGAAAATCCCTAGGGCAATGTGTTGCAGTTTGCTGTTCAATCAGAACAAATTTACAGTTCAGCTCAAGATCAAAAATATTGCTACTGAGAAGGGACTCAGCTTTTTGGGCTGTTCAAAATATTTATTTTTATATCACACAGAAAAGAGAGGCTAACATTTGGAATGCACTACTCAGGGAGGCAGAGCATGCCAATTGTATCAGGAACTTCAAGAGGGGATTGGACAACTTTTGTGAAGAGGATATCTATAAAGGGGTATGAGGGACAGAAGCATAAATTTTGAATCCAGGCAGGTTAGGACGAAACCTTGGGCAAGTTTTCTAACTCCACACGCCTAATAATAATCCGTCCAAAAAAACCTATAATAATTCGGTCACTCAATCCATGACTGTTTGTGGGATACTGCTGTGTACAATTGGATGCTGCGTTCCACTCACAAATATACAGTCAATTCACTTTACAGCATATTCTGTGAAGTGCTTTGAGACGTCTAGAAGATGTGAAAAGCACTATATGAAATGCAAGGATTATTATTATTATTATAATAAGTCATTACCTCGATTTAGGGACTACCAGAGGATCTATAATGGTCTTTGTCAGTCTGATATTTGCTTGTCTTAAGTAAGATCTTGAGGTATTCTGGAGAGATGAGATCAGGTGGATTGATCCACACTAATCTTCATCCAAACTAATCTTTTGATTTTATGAAAATGTGAGGGATTTGCAATGCTGGCACAACTATGACTGCCGGTACTTTTACCAATTGAGGCTGAAACAAGTGTGTGTGTGTCTGCCACATCATGTTAAAAAGCCAGGGAGTGATGTGATTCTTCCCAAATTACATGTCACATTTTCATCTCATCATTTCACATCTTCTGTTAGAACAAACGCTGGGCAGTTTGCCTACAGAACAAATGATTCTCTATTCCAGCTGCTTAGCTTTCCACATTGCATGTTTTCTACTGGAGGGCTCTAATTTGCTTTTAAATACTGTAAAAAGCCAGAAAGGGTTACAAAAATGGAGGAAATGATCTGAACACATTTGTCAGTGTATTCCTAAATGCAAGGTTTAAGGTTGCTTCAAACCAAGTTGTTAATAGAAGCCAAAATAGATAGATAACATAGCTATCAACTCAGCTTGACTACCTGGGTTGCTTCCAGTTGAAGTATAATAAAATAAGATTATCGTCTAATTTCTAATTTGTGTGTTTGCTGCTGGAAGTGATCTCTATTTTAAACCTTCTCAGTGATGTTTCTCCACAGATATAAATTGACAAGTAGCTTATTCCATGGATCGAGTTTGAAATGATTATTGAAATGCTCCAACAAGGGACTAGGCATGAATCAAAAGTAGTTTTCTCATCAACATATAAGACATTAATCACACTCCATGATAATGTTTGCATGCAATTGGTCACCTAATTCCATAGATGAATATTATTGACCTTGTGCAGAGTCAAGTAAGATAAGTCATCAGGAAATGTTAGGAAATTGAGCCTGGGCTCTGTGGGTAACAGACCATTTAATTAGTCTTTTCCAAATTATAGGGGAGTGGAATAAGGGTAATCCAGATAATGATTCAAACACTAGGAACACAAAATAAAATGGGGATTATATTATTTTTTTAAAAAACAGTATTGTATTATGTTCCTGAACAGGAATGAAAATGGAACTTATTTGGACTGTTCACTGAGCTGGTTTGTGCCAGAAAGGAAACAAAATCAACATTTCCTTTGGAATGTACCCATTCCTTTGCGATTCAATATGTCATATGGAAAATACTTTCCCTGATATGTGTGAAAAACAATGAGGTTTTTTTTTTTAATTTTGATTTTTTGATACTTAGATTTTACATAAAAGTTATCTTCAAAGCTGTCATGGTGAGATACAATACAATACAAAGATGTGAACATGCAGAGCTAGGAACCATGAAGGGATAAAATGCAATCCTTCTGACACAAACATTGGCTGCTGTTCACTATGGCGTTGAAATAGAATATTGCCTTCAAGAGTCGCATGATGCTTTTGAGCTCCCTAAGATAAAATATATCCTAGAGCAACCAAGCATTGGAAGTTCATGCAGAATTGCTCAGTTGCATTCATATTGGACAGTCACACAAGCACAGGTAACTGAGAATCATAATTTTAAATCAAGTGGGATTGAAAGACATATGCTGATGCAGATCACTAATTGTAAACTTGTTTTAGTTTGTCACTGATCATGCACAATCTACTACAGTGTGTATTAATATCTATTTCTTTCATCAGATTACTGTTTTTAATATGATGCTGCTTTCTTTCATTGGTTATTAGCAATACCAACTTGCAGTTACGTAGGGCCTTTGATGTAAAATAGATTTATTCAACCATGAATACACCATCTGGTCAAGCATCAACTGAGAAGTAGGCATTAGTTCCCTTACCCGCTCCTTAACAGACTCTGATTGGAAGTGAAATCATGTCCATGTTATAGTGATGAGGCTCTATCCCCAGATGACTCTCGTCTTCTGCTCCTCGTGAGGTTTCCTTTGCTGGAATCATTGTGACTGTGAGCAGGCATTGCTGCTTCTCTTCACATGTGATGTCCTTATTTCCACCTGCGCAACATTGCCAGGCTCCGCAACTATCTTACCCCCCCGCGCTGCCGAAACACTCGTGCACGCATACATCACCTCACGGCTGGACTACGGAAATTCTCTCCTCGTCGGCCTCCCCAGTTCCTCCATTCACAGGCTGCAGGTCATCCAAAACTCTGCAGCCCGTGTACTATCCCGCACCCGCCTCCGCGACCACATAACCCCCACCCTCGCCCGTCTCCATTGGCTCCCCATCCTCCAGAGGATCAAGTTCAAGATCCTCGTCCTCACCTACAAGGCCTTACACGGCCTTGCCCCACCCTATTTAACCGATCTACTCTCCCCCTACACGCCCACCCGGACCCTCCGTTCAGCAGGACTTGGCCTGCTCCAAGCCCCCCGCCCGAACCTCCCCACCATCGGAGGCCGGGCCTTCAGTTTCTCCGCTCCCACCCTATGGAATGCCATCCCTCAATCCCTCCGTTTCGCCTCTTCCCTTTCCTCTTTCAAGGCCGGTTTGAAGACTTTCCTCTTCGATTGTGCCTTTTGTTCCACCCCGAACTCTTTTACCTCCCCTTCGTGTTTCACCCCTTCCCAACCACTCCCCTCCCAGCTCGGGTCACACGCCTCCTGTTCAGCGCCTTGGGACATCCTCCCGACGTGAAAGGCGCTCTATAAATGTAATTTGTTGTTGTTGTTGTTGATGAGTGCTTTATAATCATCCCCAATATCCGTATTTACCCAATCTTTAAATATTTATCATAGTAATGTTTAAGCGCCTTGGGACGTCCTCCCAATGCGAAAGGTGCTTTAGAAATGTAATTTTGTAGTTATTTTGTTGTTGTTTATGATAATAAATACTTGTGTTGTTTTATGACATACGGGACAGAAAGCTAAATATAACTATTAACCTGTCCTCTCAACCACACACACACGCACACACACAAATAAAGCCACACTCTCTAATAAACTGGAATTGATGAGTTTCCTCAGTTTAATTGTTTCCCTCAAATTATGACCATATCATTTATTCAGTTCATAGAAGACATTTATTTCCTTGTAAACCTAGGTTCGTTAAAACACATGATTTGAATATTAAATTACTGATGTTAAATAGCCAATTTTACAAACCAAATAGGCTGGCTAGCTCAAGGTGACATAAAATGTTATATAGGAGGAATAGAGATATATGGCAGTAATTGTCAAATTATAGCTTATTCAGTGTCTAATTATATCTAAGTTTAATTTAAAGTGTTTTACTATAGGGGTGTTTCAATTTGAAGTTAGTACCAAGAATATGCAGTGTAACCAAAGTGCCGTGGAGTAGAACATCAGTGTTAATAGAACAGTGATATGAGACAGTTTTATGTCATAGTTATTCCCAAATCTGACTTGGCTGTCACTGAAAGTGTACCATTAAGACATGGATCATCAGACATCATGCTCAACAAGTCTTTTTCCCCACCAAATTCCTAAAGTTGCATTAAAGTGTACCAATTTTTGCTGCATTTATGTAGAAAGATTAAATAACAATAACAATCCTTGCATTTGATATAGTGCCTTATCACATCTTCGAGACATATAGTAATATAATATAGTAATAATATAATATAGTATAGTAATATACTATATAATATAGTAATAATCCTTACATTTATATAGACTTTCCATGTTTTATCGACGTCTCAAAGCGCTTCACAGCATACAACAATGTCCCAAAGTTAGGTTAGAGCAGGTGGGGAGGGAGAAGAAAAGAGGGAAGAAAGGGGAGAAAAGATGTAGAGACCAGAGTAGGCGGGGAATCTGTAGTGGTTGGGGGAAGGAAAGTAGGAAAATTGACAGTATATTTGTGGGGAAAAAAAAGACATGAGTCAAAGTACTTCAAAGTAAATTTACTGTATATTTTGTGGGCGAAACGCAGTAGCCAATTGCACATAGCAGTGTCCCAACAACAGTTGTGGATTGAGTGACCCCATTTTTTTTTATTGCCCATAAAAATGTGATCCACCAATTGAATTACAACCGGGTTCCTGCTTAACTGCTAGTTAAACAGGAGTCTGGAGTAAGAAAACTTTCCCAACATTTCGCCATGCTGGGAATCAAACCCAGGTCCTCTCATTTGCAAGTCCAGTACTCTAACCACTAACCACTCCATAATTATTTTTTATTAAAAAAAACTGATGTTTATCCCCTTAGTTTGCCAATAGGTTCAATAATGTCTCTCTGGGTTAACTAGTTCAGTTGTCTAGAATAACTTAAAAGAAAAATGAAATAGCTAAATACATTTTCAATTAGAAATGCATAAATTGTATGTATGTTTATATAATAAATGATATATTCTGATTTTCTATTGTCTCTTTGGGCTCCCTCTGCTTTTCAATTTGTGATTTTTCTATAGGATCTATTGTCCTTAGTGTTTTAGAAGTATAACATTCAAATCTCAGTTTAACGTCTCATGTGAAGATGAGATCCCAAAAATGCAGCATTCCCCCATCACTGTATTTAGGTCCATCAGACAATATTCATTCCAAGATCCATTGTGGTGTTTGATCCTTCTGCTCCAGAGGCTAGATTGCTACCAGCTGAGCCAGGCTGACATCTGACATATTGACAATTGATATGTCTACAAGAACAGGCGAAATGTCTGTAAGAAAACACCTCGGGGATACTGTGTTTTATTCTGGATTTCTAACTAGATATTTCAGAAATAATCAGATCATTGAGATCGTTCTCACAGCACCAGATTAAACAGTATTGGCTAATGGCCAATGTTTCTGAATATGTGCTGACTTCCACATGTAACAGTATGTAAAACCGCTACCCATTGTTTTTGGTTGGAATTTATATTTTATTCATTTTTATTCCTTTTATTACAGCGTGTTCACGTTTCTCAAGGTCCTGATGGTCTGGGTGTTAATACTGTTGACAGATTTCATCCTTGAATTTCGCTTTGAATATTTATGGCCCGGCTGGCTATTTGTCAAGAGGGTTTATGAGTCATCACGATATCAGGGCCTTGTAAGTATAATTTATATTTTGGCCTCTTTTAACGAGATCTTGAATAAAAAATGTAAGTGGGCAGCGAACGCATCTGGATTCAGGATTATAACTGTCTGCAGCATATTTCTTTTTTCCTCCTTAACTCGTGGAAATGGTTCCAAATAAGGAAACAATATGCTTAAGTGTCCACATGGATTCTGAACATTGCATTCCTTTTAGCGTGAGATTGCGATCCCAGGCCAAAAAAAACCTGCTCATCGTTACAATGATTAGCTGCAGCATTCGTTGTGAAAATAGTAACACAATTAAATAGACTTCTAATATTTCTGTAGGTATTTAGCATTCAGTTTGAGACCTGCCTCTGTACATCAGCATCATAAATTTATGTGGTTAACCTCTTGCCTGAGGAAGTGGATAAGGTACATATTCAATTGTGTGTAGAGTGATTGAAAAATTATTTGAACTCTTATCAGATTTTAATTGTTGTCTTTTTAAATGCTTTAGCATTGGTTCTACGCTTTGTAACATAGGATGTTTAAAGTGCAGTAACCCAGTGTTTGTTCTGTTTGAATATTGTGAGCATTTTTCTCCTATTTCTTACCTCAAGTGAACTCAGTCACAAGTTTATTTCAGTGACTAAAACATGTGCACTGTCATGCTGACAATTCTGGATAAACATGGACAGTTTCTACAGTTGTGATTTCTGCTGTCAATTTTGAAGCTGAAATTTTCTTCCGAGTAGGCATTCAAGATATTTCCCAGGAAGTCTCCCAAATCAAAAAAGTCAAACGAGAAGTGATAATTTATGCAACACATTTGTGAATATCAGTATATCAATCCTATTGTGAGTGAGGTAGGGTTGTGTGGAAATTGATATCTGCCAGGTGAAGCTCAGCAGTGTAAAATGGAGAGAGTACTTTTAACTCACAGACAGACAACAGAAATCTCAAAAAAGATCTGAATTGAATACCATAGATAATTACTTCCCAAACGATATTTTTCACCTCATCATTGGTCTCACAATTGAGGTGTGCTCTCGCTGAATTTTTTGCAGAATAACAAAATGTATTTTGCAAATAAAAACAAGCCCATTTTGGAAATCTGAAGAATTGTGAATTAGATTTGAAGCAATTTCTGCAGATTGTTCACAGTAATGGATTCAGGTTTTTGTATTAAAATTCAGTTTCTTGTTAAATAATAAAAGAAGATGGTGATGGTGATGGAGGTTGCGGTGGTGGTTGGGGAGTGGGGGGGTGGGGGCAACAACTGGGTGTCACATGTGTTCTTATATATAAAGCATATTTTATTCCCTCCAGGCCTTTTCCATACTTTTTGTATGTGCAGCTTTTACCTCAGATGTGCTTTGTTTCATCTTCATACCGTTGCACTGGCTTTTCTTTGCTGCAAGTACATATGTATGGATCCAATACCTGTGGAATTCAGGTAAGATGCTACCTTTTGTATTTCAATAAGAATATAATAACAATCATCCTTGTATTTGATACAGCACCATAACATGTTATTGAAATGTGTCTCAAAGTACTTCAAAAGATTTATTGTAAAGCACAATGACTGTGTATTTGTAGGCAAATGTGGCAGCAAATTTTCACTCAGCAATTTCCCACAATTGTGAAGTAAATAACTAATTTTATTTGAAAGATTGTTGGCCAGAACACCAGTAGAAACTCCCTTCACTTTTCGAGTAGTGTCATCCTCACACTCATGTTCAAATCAACTCACTCCCTGACACCTCCCTACCTTTCCGACCTCACAGCCCAAACCACCACTGGAGCCTCCGATCAACTGACACCGTCCTGCTCATCCCTCACATCCTCCGCCTCACAGTTGGAGGTCGTGCTTTTGGCTACTATCCTCCAAAACTCTGAAACATACTCCCTCAATCCCTTCGTCTTGACCCTCCCCCTTCTCCCCCTTTCCAAGTCCAGTCTGAAAACCTTCCTCTTTGACCATTCTTACAGTCACCTCCCCCCACCCAACCCCCATTCCCCCAGCTCGGTATCCAGCTCCGCCACTGTTAAACGCTCTGACTCTACCTGGGCAGAGGGTGCTGGAGAGTGTTAGATTAGTGCAAGTTGTTGTCGTCCATTTGAACAGACAGATTTTGTTTAAGATCTCATCCGAACACCAGCACCCTCAACAATGTTCGAGATAGGCAGAAACTTATTATACAATCATAGAACTATACAGCACAGAAGGAGGCCGTTCGGCCCATCATGTTCTGTCCGAGCTCTTTGAAAAGAGCTACCAACTAGCCCCATTTCCCCACTTTATCTGCCTTGCCCTGCAAACCTGTCCTCCCTAAATAATGATTTACTTCTCTTTTAAAAGAAAATGTTATCCAATCAATGTACACCATTCTTTCAGGCACTACGTTCCAGATGTGAATAATTCGCTGTGTGAAAAAAATTCTCCTCACTTCCCATCTGTTTCTTTTAACAACTGTTGGGAGCAGAAAGCCCAGCAGTGAGGAGGGCACTAAGTGAGGTGCGACAGAGTGGGAATTCTGTGCAGATGAGGAAAGAGATGCATAATTATAAAATATATAATAAGTTACATTAAAACAGTATAAAAGACGTCTGGGAATATGGCAGGGCAGCTGAGACCAGTTGCAGTGCACAATGTGTGCCATGTGGGAACTCCAGGATGCTTTCCGAGTCCTGGACAAATGTGTGTGGGAAGTGCCTCTGGCTGCTCCAGCTTGAGCTGAGGGGTTTTGAGCTGGAGGAGAGACTGGAGTCACTGCGCAGCATATGGGAGATTGAAGAGTTCATGAATTGAACATTTCAAGATGTGGTCACCCCATAGCTGCAGAGAGTTCAGAAGGAGAGTGACTGGATGACCACTTGGTATAGTAGGAAGATGGAACGGGCAGGGCCGAAATCCCTGAAGAGTTGTGCACTCACAAACCATTCCCTGTACTGAATACTGGTGAGGGTGATGACACCTTTGGGGAGGGGAATGAAAAGCAAATGGATGCACAAGGGGGACACAGGGAAGAGTATCAATCCAATTGTCATTGGGAGACAATGGTGAAAGGAGTAGATAGGCATTTCTATAACCAAAGGTGTGGCTCTTGCATGGTATGTTGCCTCCACGGTGTCAGGATTGAAGACATCATGGGAAGGGGAACATCCAGAAGTCACGGTTCATGTTGGGATCCATGACATTGGTTAAAATAAAAGGGCTGAGATCCTACAGGGAGAGTATCTGCTCTGCGCTCTGAGACGCCGCCCGGCGTGGAGGGCACTGTATAAATCGAAGTTGTTGTTGTTGTATCAGAAGCTAGGGAAAAAGCTAAAAAGTACGACACTACTCAAAAGTGGTGATCTCTGGATTACTACCAGTGCCTTGTGCAAATGAATATCAAAACAGCCAGTTATGCATGGCTGGAAAAATGGTGCAGAAATGAGGGCTTTGGGTTACTTGATCATTGGGACCAGTTCTGAGGCAGGTGGGCCCCGTACAAGGTGGATAGGTTACCCAGAGCTGTGGATAGGAGTGATGACAGCCATTTTTAAAGGGTGGGAGAGGTAGCAGTGGACAGGGAGAGGTTGATGATGTCTGTGAGTAGAAGGGCAAGGAGGTGGAGCTGGGAGATAAGGAGAGGGTAGGGATTGGGTTGAGGGAGCAGTTGGTCAGTTTCAAGTGGGTTATAGTGGTGGTGAGAGAGGAGAGGGAGACAGATTTGAGACTGTGTGGAGGGAGGGTTGGGTAGGGGCTGGGAGTGGGAGATGGGGAGAGGGTAGTATATGGAAGGGCAGAGGCAGAGGAGACAAGAGAGAGCCCTGGTTGCTGATGGAGGTAGAATGGGTGGCAGTGAGGAAAGGGGATGAGGAGCTAAGGGAAATTAAGTGATCATCCAAGATCGCTTTGTTGATAATGGTGAGGTCCAAGACGGTGAGTCCCCGAGTGATCACCAGGTCAAGGGGGTGACCGCGGATGTGTGAGGCGGAATGGATATGGATGGGGAGGGTGTGGAAGCAGCCATTTCTTTCTGTGCAGGCAGTTTGGGAGATTTAGTTCAACTGAGTTACTGCCTTTGGTTTACAAGAGGCATTTATCAGCATAAATCACCATGTGTGATTTAAGAAAATATCCTTCTGATCATTGGACATCTTAGAAGATCCGGTCTAATGATTCATTCTAATGGGAGTTTTATCATTTATAAAAGCTTTCAGCAACTTTTACTTCAATTCATGTTCACACTCCAATTAACATGGCAGACTGTGTATCTCATAATCTCGACCCGCAACCTCTCTGGATAACATGTCCTCTCTGTGCTTTGAGGCCTTTAACAGGATCTAACAAAGCCACCTGCATAAATTAATACATTATTGCACAGTCTTTATTCCCAGGGTTGAAACTGTTTTTATTTCAATAGATTGGGGGTTTGTACACTCGTCCTGCAAACCATGACTAACTTGGTTCAAATACAGTATCTGATTATTTTCCTTTGTTTAGAGCAATGGCCCATTGTAACATCAGCAACAATGTTTTTTTAAAAAAACAAATCATTATAATTATAGATGAGTTAAATGTAAGGGAAGATACATTATTGAATATAAACTGGAACCTATGAATGCAGAAATGTTATTTATCATAAACGTGTCTAAACTTGTAATGGAGTAATTTTAATGTGGAGTAATTTTAGAGTAATTTAAATTCCAAATTAGGATTTGGGAACTCAAAAAGCAAGTCAGATCAGAAATAGAAACATAGAAACAGGAGCAGGCTACTCAGTCACTTGGACCTGCTCTGCCATTCAATAAGATCATGGCTGATCTGTACCTCAAGTTAAATTAAGTGTCCTTGCACATATCTCTTAATATACTGTGGTTGAATACATTGAAGTTCTGACTTTAGGACACTGCTGGACTCAAATTGACAACTGCATTTCCCATTTCCCTTCAATTCCCTGTGAAGTGCGTTGAGACTTTGCAATATTTACAGCATTGTATGAAATGCAAGAATTATTACAGTTCAGCCCAATTATAAGACAGATTCATATATTAGAGAGAGATTCATATTATAGAGTCCAGAAGGAATACTTTTATTTCAATAGATGGGGGTGGGGTGGGGGAGAGGAGGGATTATACACTATAGTTCCACAAACCATGACTAAATTGGTTCAAATCAAATTACATTTGTGTTCAGTGAATCCAGTTACTGTGTCTTGCTACAGGTTGACATTTTATGGATCCCAAGAATAGCTTTATTACAAGATTCCACTGTACGTGGAAAAGATAATGTTCATCACTGTATGATAATAATTGACACACAGTAAAAGCCCGTTTATCCGGCACCCGATAAACCATAACTTCTGTATAACCGGCATCGCAAAAAAAGTCCGCATTCGATTAACCGGAATTGATCCGGAAAATTCATTGAAATTATTATTTAAAAAATTTTTGGGGGTGTTTTCGGCCGAATATCCGGCACACTCTTTAACTGGCATTGGCCAGGTCCCGAGGGTGCCAGGTAAATGGGTTTTTACTACACTTTGAACTGTCAATCATTGTAAACATGTTCATTAAGATAAGTTCTAATCTTTTACATCAAGAATAATATTTTATGTTACAGATTTGAAGCCCACAGTTTGTTTTGAAAAATTATTGAACCTTGACTATTGTGAACCTCAGTTCAGCACTGTCTTGGTCATGTATTTTACGCCTGCAGGAAATGGATTGCAAAAAGTAATTTACTTCTGTCAAATGTCCATGGTTTTCGTAGAATTTTTGCAAAAAACAATTTCTCCTATTTATTGTTGTTCACATCAAACATTCCTAGGTCAACAACAACTATTATATGGAAATATATAGCTTTTATCCATTTATATAGAGCCCTTCATGCGGGATAGTGTCCCAGACCGTTTCACAGCGGTAGAGTCCGACAACGAGCCAAGGGGAGAAGGAGGGTTGAAGTGACTGTAAGCACGATCGAAAAGGAAGGTCTTTAGGTGGGTTTTGATGGTGTAGAGGGAGGGGGCAAGACAGAGTGATGGAGGCAGAGAGTTCCAGGTCAAAGACTGATTACAAGCGCTGGATGCACAATAATGTTTCTAATAATAATCCTTGCATTGCATATAGTGCAGTTCAAAGATTATAGAGTTTTAACCTCAAGGCCTATGGCTTTTACCTTCAAAATACATAGTCACGTTATTTTACAATCCTATGGTGTTGCTCCGAAGTGTTTTCCCGATATGAATAGCATAATATCAAATCATTATTTTTTCTACTTCGACTAACCATTCTTTTTTACTTACCAATTTCGAATGGGTTTATCACTTGTGTGGCCAGCTTTGCTCCACAAGACCAATTTGCACTGGGAAATGGGTCGAAACTGCATGAATTTATTTTGTGTTGAGGTGTTGCAGGTGACAAAGAGAGATCCTGGAATGAATCCAAGTCTGTAACCTAACAGTGAAGGAATAAAAATAATCCTTGCATTTGATATAGCGCCTTTTCACGTCTTCAAAATGTCACAAAGCACTTTACTGAATATATTAAATTAATGCTTTCCCTGATATCTTGAGATGATTAAAGCTTGCTATGGGAATCTGTTCTTTCCCTTTTGTACTGTACTTGGTTTGAAATCCAGTCATTTGGATTATCGTTTGGAGCTCTGCAAGATTTGCTGAAGGCTGTTACAAAGAAGTTGAGTTTTAAAAAATATATATATATATATAATGGATATAATACACAATCAAATATATCTGTTTATAAATATGCTTCTTCGACAATGCAGTTTGATTTATTTTTCGCCTTTTCAGATAATAGACAGCTTTAGCAGAGTATTTTTATGAAACATTTCTTTCTAAATGTTTAATTGCAATGAGACTCACTTTTAATGAACATCCCTGGGCCTGATTTCAGCTACTGTATTCCATATACAGTATAGTGGAATCAGTTTGGTCATGGCACTGGGAAAAACTCCCTTCTCTTTTTGAATAGCTCTGTGGGATCTTTAAAATACATTTGAACAGGCAGAAGGACATCACTGAAGGACATCACTTTTTGAAATGCAGTCCTGCCCCAACAGGACATCAGCGGACAGGGTGTCACAGTTAGAGGAGAGGTAGATTTAGGTGTCATCCGCATTCCTGTGAAAATTGACCCCATGTCTGCGGATGAAATCAGCATGAGGGAGCATGTAGATAAGGAAAAGGTTGGAAGCTTTGGGTACCTCAAAGGCATGAGTATTACCACCGAGCCAGGCTGGTATATCTAACATGCAGAGAAGCAGATGGATAAGAAGCACTGAATAAGATCATAGATGGAGCTAAAGATTAACTAATAAGTATGGATGGGTCAAACCCTGTGGTTAGAAGGGTTGGGTGATTGTTCTGAAGGTTTTGCTTGATTGTGTTTGGGGAATTTGGGAAACTATCTAGAGCTTTCCTCAATGGAGATAAAATAATAATAATTGAAGTCTTGCTGTTTGTCAAACACTGGTAAGTTTCATGGAACTTGTCCAGCCACGATCACCCTATTCATAGAATTGAGACTATAAAATATGTTAGCCTGGCTCAGTGGTAATTGTCTTGCCTCTGAGTGAGAAGGTTGTGGGCTCAAGCCCCACGTCAGGACTTTGAACCTACAGTCAAGACCGACACTCCAGTGCATTGCTGCGGGAGCACTGTATTGGTGCCATCTTTCAGCTGAGATTTTAAACCAAGGCATGTTCAGGTGTATTTTAAAGATCACATGGCACTATTCAATGGAAAGCCAGACAGGCCAGTTAATTATTGCCTTCTTTGAGTGTGGGCATAATGTGGTTCACCTACCCCTCTCCTCCAAAGAAAAATATAGAACGGTCGGATAGTCTATTCTATGTAAAGAGTTGTGATAGATTTGACTATTTCAACTCCCGTCAAGAAATTGAACTTGGAGGAGGATAATGAGGATAGGTCACCTATTTGGATCTCAATGATTGTAATAAGAAAAGGTGATTTAGCCAATCTGATTCATGATGGCATGAATCTTATGTTCTTACATCAAATGCTTTCTGATTTCCTGTACCTGCCGTGGTTTAAGGGTGAATGCAATCATGTCAACGTTAAAAATGTTGCTCTGGTGCTGGCAGCAACTGTAGGTCATGACTGGGTTTTCCCTGAATAGCTTGGATGCTTTCATGTAACTCTTTAATCTTACAGAGGGATAAAATTAACTGTTTCAAAGTCATTTATCCATAGATCTATGACCGTTTAAGCCGACTTTCATGGAAAATTCATTGAATTTTTTTGAGGTGAAATACTGTTTGTATTGAACTGTACTGAGATTTAAAATGTGGGTTGCTAATAGCCCATGGCTAGGCATATTCAAACGTACATAGGTGCACTTAATTATGTACAGTCATTAACCGATGCAAAGGATTACAGATTCACCCGTTCTCCTTTTAACCTTACACACATTTTAAACCCCGAAGGAACAAATTAAATGCGATAAACCATGCAACAAATATTCATTTACACTGCAATTAGGGAAAAAATGTAATGACAATTAAAATCAAGTCTCAAAAAGATCTTAAATCCAGTGAGAAACATAGAATCAATTGGTAAAATAAAGCTGTAGTCTAATTACAGGACGATAGACGGAAATAGAGGCAGCCATCTGAAAACCTGATACAGTACTAGTCTTCTTGGTACAGTATGTAAAAATTGTCATTCTAGTCAGGTGGTACTTGGAGTGCTGAATGTAGTTCTAGTTCCCGTGCCCCAGATTCTAGAGTTAATGAGGAGAGCAATAAAGATGATCTGCAGTGTTAGAGGAATGAGCTATCAGCAATGGTTAGATAAGCTCCTTAGTCTTGAAAAAATATGTCTTAAGAGAGGATATTATACAGATCTGCAAGATTGTAAATGGAATTAACAAACTAAATCCCAAACAATACTTGTTTTGAAGTGCAACAAAAGAGCACCGATTTAGGTTTACAACAACAACAAAATTACATTTATAAAGTGCCTTTCACGTCGGGAGGATTTACAAAGGCAAATTCAGAACCAATAAGTTTTTCTTTACCTAGAGAGTGGTTAATAACCAGACAAGCTTAATGGAAGGATGGTTGAAGCCAGAACGCTGGATTTATTTACGAAACAGCATAATGGGAGGAGGGTAGGGTGGGTGTTCTGAAAGTATGAGATCAAATGGGCCATAAAACCAGATGCTTTTTGTGATCTCGTAAAGGATAACATTTGTAGTTTTATAGTGCTTTACCATGGCAAAACATCACCAATGAAATTTCTTGAGTGAACCTTTTTTATTTGGTGGAGGGCAAATGTGCACTTTTTTTCTTATTCGTGAACCAGTCCTGACATATTGGGGGTTGGGGTGGGAGTTTGTAATGATGCATCGTGAATTAACAGCAACTGAATGATCTCCTATTGATAATGCTTCAATACTGAATAGTGCTACTGAAGCCTTAGAATACAATATAACCTGTATTCTAGTATAGTACAGTATTATAAAAATTATAATCGTAATAATAATTGCAATTAATGCATTGAAAAAAACTTTAAAATATTTAAATATATAAATATAATATTAAAGTATTAATATGTATCCAAGTCCAAGCTGAAAGCTAACTATACTAGCATATCTATTGATTAAAAAATCACAGATTATATTTACCAGGCATAGATTTGTTTTAAATTCTATATCCAGTGATTCTCAGTCCTTCAACATGTTACTTTTCTGAACAAACAGTATTTTGCAGAATGGTTATAATGTGTGAAATGCTTGGCTCCAACTGCACTGAATATACTCATATAGAAGGTATCTTAACTTGTGCCATCATTCATTCATATAGTATACACACAATTTTAGTTAGACTAAATCGAAAAAAGGCTTATTATTATGGTGGAAATTAAAAATGAAAATTAAAAATGACGAGTTGAATACTTCTCTAAAAGTATTACAATTGTTTAAAAATCTGATTTGAGTTCATTCTGTAATTATTTTTTAAAAACTGTGTTAATTCCTGTGAGCTGATGTCCGATAAGTCTTCTTTCATTCCCTTACCATTATACTAAAATTGAGCCCAAATAAATGTTTTCCTGTTTCCTGTTAGATTTCGGTTCCAGAGTCACCCTGATGAATATCTTAAAATTGCTAGGTTTTATTGGGAAAGGAAACCTATTTTTTTGAAGTTTTTGTTACTATTTTTCTGTTTTCAGGTCATTTGGGAATGCTGTATAATTTAGACAAAAATATATCTATGCACTGTCTGCACAACAGATAGATAGCTTAACTTAATCTGCAGTTCTATAAGTGATAAAGTTCATCAAAATCATTTTATGGCGGCTTGAAGTCTGATACCAAAACTGTAAGAAGACTTGTAATTAAGCATGTACAGAAACAAGCAACACTGACTTTACAATGATGTGAATCTACAGTATTCCTTTACGTTATGAAAGTTTAGTACAGAGTGGCATACAATACAGTTGGAAGCAGGAATTTAAATAAGATTGCAAATTGATTTCCTGTATTTACTTGGTCAAAATAATAGAAATTATAATAATAATCCTTGCATTTGATGTGGCACTTTTCATGTCTTCTGGACGTCTCAAAGCACTTCACAGAATATACTGTAAAGTGAACAGTATATTTGTGGGTGAAACGCTACAGCCAATTGCACACAGCAGTATCTCATAAACAGTCGTGGATTGAAATGACTGATTTATTATTGCTCACAAAGTACAAACTACAGTAGCAAGCACACAGTAAGTACTTTGTTTTAACATTTCATATTTTGCTTTGGGTTTATTTGAAAAACTTGTACAAGTACTTTAAAAAAAAAAAACTAATAAGTAGCCCACTTTAATAAGGTTTAGTTTTCTGATCATCACAGTATTTTCTATTATTATTATTATTACTATTATTTGGAAGATTCTTTCAAAACACGTACGGATGCTTCACCAATGCACTTGAACATTTTACTTAAAAAATACTTAAATGTTAAAAATAGACATCTTTACAATATTTATTTTATTATTATATTTTGTGCGCTAAAAATACCAATCAGATGCTTCAGTTTTTATTCTCCCCTGCATTAAAGACATGTCTCAGATGCTCGACTGAAGAAATTGAAGGCAGTATGCCTTTAAACAGATATATATCCCAGTCTTATTTTTTTAAGAAGCAATATTAGGAATTCAGAAACTGGGACAAGCCAGTTGTAGAACTTGAGGAATGAAAACAGCTGAGGTTTAAAGTTTCTGTTGTACTTGGATTCCCACCAAGTTCTCTTAAAATAAACACAATCTCATATGCAACTGCCATGACAAACAGCAATAGTTTTTGAGATCCTAATACAGTACTGTGGTGAATTTCTACTTTACAATTTAAACCATTCTTGTATTCTTACACCTCAAAACCCTTTGGCGTATAGATTGCTGACATTTTTATTGCTATGAAAAGTATTATACTCATACTATTTCTCTTCTACCACCTCTAACACTAGATTGTCAAAGGCTCATTCTACCACCATGTCTGAAGTGGTTCCAATCACTTCTTTTAAGACTATTCCTGCTCTATCTCCACTCTAAATCATTGTCTCTTCTGGTTTGATTCACTGGTGACTTTGCTCATCCAGTATTAATCCTACAGTTTACTCAACTATTCATCCATGTTTTAACAAAAAATCTCTGCTGAATTTTATTTCCATAGTAGGAGTACTGACACCAGTTGTACTAGTGCCGTGTGCATAAATCCTACCTGAACTTCACGCATCTCAAGGAACATCTCGAGAAACATCTAAGTGTCTTGAAAAAGAGCGTGTAATTACAAGTAGCGAGCATGGATTTATGAAAGGAAGGTCATGCTTGACCAATCTCACAGAACTTTTCAAAGAAGTAACAGATAAGTAGATAAGGCAAATGCAGTGGATGGAGTATACATGAACTTCTGGAAGGCCTTTGATAAAGTGCTACATAAGAGACTCGCGGCTATAATCAGGAGAGGTGGGAGAGTACCTGAATGGATTGAGAGATGGAAGGTAAATAGGAAACAAAGAGTAGGAGTAAAAGGAAGCTTCTGAGACTGGCAAGAAGTAAGATGTGGTGTTCTGCTGTGATCCAAATGAGGATATGGAAAGTTACAATTGTAGAAGTGCAGCTGTGATGCATATAGGGCGCTAACCTGCAGCTCAATGTGGTCATGCAGGAATGTCTGCATTACTGGTTTAACTGTTCACCACATGCATAAATCAGTTGAATTCAATTATAATTCAAAATTCATAAATGTCACAAAACTCAGGGTATGGTAAATAATAGAGGATTACAAATATATGCAGCGAAACGTACACAGGTTTGCAGAATGGGTAGTTAGGTGGCAGATAAAGTTTAAAATACAGAAATGAAAAGTGATTCATTTGGTAGGAAAAATAAAGAAATTGACCATATCTTGGATGGTAAGATCATAATACTGTTGGAGCAGCAAAGGGATCCGCAGATTCACATTGATAGGACTTTAAAGCGATGGAAGCTGCAGATGAAGCTGAAAGTAACAACATATTGAAGAGGAAACTTGATGCACACGTAAGGGAGAAGTGAACACAGGGATATGGAAGAGTGAATTAGGAAGGGTGGAGGTTTGTGTGGAGTATAAACTCCAACAAAAAATAGCTGGGCTAAATGCCCTGTTTCCATGCTGTAACAGTCCATTTAATTGTATGTAAATCTATTCATCTTAACCAGTTCTGCATCTGACCTTTAGCAATGCAGCGATTGCCGTTTTTTCTCATGCTCAAACTGCTCGTAGCAGATGTTCAAGAATTATTTCACTTTGAACATAATGACTTATCACATGTTATAACATTTCCTTGGTTGTGAATAATATATTCTTTTTCCTATAAAATCTCTCAATGTTAGCTCCCTTAGACCCAATAGGCTTAGACCCAAAGTCAATCACTTCACATTTCTGCATATCAATGTTTACCCTACAATAGGGGAAAAATTCTACTAGAGCACGGAGTTCAAAATCCCTGTCTTCGCCTTTAAATCCCTCCTTCAAAGCCTTGCCCCTTCCTACTTCTGTGACCTGTTAACTCTATATCTACCCATCCAGTCCCCTCCGTTCAGCAGGTGCCTGTCCCACTGCACCATCGGCGGTCGAGCCTCTCTACCCTCATCCTTTGCAACTCCATCCCACAGTCCCTTCACCTTGCTCCTGGGCCTTGCCTCCTTAAGGGACATCTCAAGACCCTTCTCTTTGACCGCTCCTTTGGTAACGCTCCTACCCCTATACTCCCTGCCTTCCACCCCTTCTGATCCCAACCCCCAACTCAGGTCCAAATACCCAACTGTACAGTGCCTTAGGATGTCCTCCTGACATGAAAAGTGCTATACAAGTGTAATTTATTGTTGTTGTTCTAGATTTACCCCCATTACTCTGGCAGTCTCTTAAATACTATCCCAATTTAAAATGCTTTGTATAACTCTTTCCAAAATATACTGAAAGTCAGCTTCAAAGTGTGCAAGCTTTTAGCCATTCTGCTCCCACTCTCTGGAACTCCATCCCAGAGTCCCTCCACCTCGCTTCCTTCCTCACCACCTTCTAGACCCACCTCAAGATCTATCTGTTTGAAAGCGTTTTCAGTCATCTTTCAGTGTCAAGTGCTTTGTTCTCCCGATGGGAAAGGTGCTCTATGTAAACTGTATTGTATTGTGAAACCGAATTTAGCAATACATCAAATTCTGCACATTCTAAAATGCCAATAAAATAGAGTAAATATGTCAGATGTCAGCCAGGTTCAGTTGGTAACATTTCCGTTTGAGTCAAAAGGTTCCAGCCTTTGAAGTCACAGTCTGGACTTACACCTCCAGTACGGTGCTGAGCGAGGGGGTGCTGCAATGTGGGCGATGCTGTCCTTCAGAAGAGAGGTGGTTAAACCAAGGTCATGTGCCTCTGTTTAGGTGAACTTTAAAAATCCTTTTCAAAAAGAGAAAGGAGTTTCTCCTGGTGCTTGGTAACAATACCCCAGAACAAATTGGTCGTTCACTTCATGATGTTTGTAGGATATTGCTGTGCGCAAATTGGTTCTCATATTTGCCTGCAAAACACACAGTCCCTACCTTACAATATATCCTGTGAAGTATTTTGAGACATCCTTCTGATATGAAAGGCGGTATATCAAATGCAAAGGTTATTATTAATAAGAAGGAGCATTCTTCTATACAAAGTTTGCTGCTTTTGCAGATCAGATAGATGGGTCATACATTGGTTTTCACATTAGTAATTCAATGCAAATTTAAAAAAAACATGCTCAAACTTACAAGATTTAGAATGGTAGCAGTTCACACCAACACATCAACAGCTAATGTACACAACTGTTTACCCGTAATATATTCTGGGAATACTGCTGTTGGAGAGTGCTGTGCACAGTGATAGACTGAAGCAGATGGCGAAAATATATAGTGTTCAGACAAGGCTGTGTAAGGTCAATTAATAGACGTGAAGAAGAGGTTGTGCCTTCAGGAGAGAACGAATGGAACAACTTAAAGGAGAAGAACATAACAAAGCAAACATTCTTGTGTCACATTTGTCTGCAAACTGTAATCAATTACTTGGCGTTATTCTTAACAAAGAACTTCTGTTTTCCCCTCAGACAGAGGAGTTTGCTTATCCACTTTGTCTCTTTGGATACTTTTTATTTACATCGAGGCAACAATCAGATTTAAGGATCTAAAAAATTTCCACGTAGACCTTTGTCGCCCATTTGCAGCACACTGGTAAGTGAGGGGAACCTGTGGGAGTTTGTTTGTGTGTTTGAATTTACACCGGTCTTCAGTAAATAAAGCAGAATGATTGTGAAAGTTTTTTTTTAAAAATCACTGTTTACATCCTTTCTGCTGGCTTCATGTCTCTCTCCTGCTGCTCATCTCCCTGAAGAACGAAAACTACTTCAGATACAGATTTCTGAATAATTGGCTTCAGTACTTCTGTTTGCTGAAGTAGAGACACACAGTTTGAGGCAGATTAGGGTCCAGTCCCCTGGCAGCTCTATCTTTACCAGCTGATGCTCAAGCGCTCTGAGACGCTTCCCCGTGTGGAGGATGTTGTTGTTGTTGCTCTGTATTTAGCCGGCGTTGGTTGGGGAGGGCATAACTCATTGTAAACAATCAATACCAAATCGGTAGCACTGTAGATCAGATGATCAACTCCCAGTTGTAGTAGATCAGAGTTGAACGGTGGAGAAGTGAGCTATTTAGCAAATAATTAATTTGAAAAGTATGACAGATCTAGCAGCGTAGAAGTTGTTTTTATGTAATAAAATAATTTGGGAATGTTGAGTTGAACTGCGATGGAGATTTCTGTTCCTGTAAATTCTGTTATTCATTTGTTATTCATTTTCTTTCTTATCAGGATCTATCCTTTCCAGTCTCTGAACTGCATCAAATTTTGCTTCAATTGAACTTGCACAACAGGCATCTCCAATTGATGTCAGTGTTTTGACCAGGCCTGGAGGCAATTTGGATGAAATTGGACCCAGGATATACTAGTAGCTGCTGAGTAGATGGAGGAAAATCTGTAGCACTTGCGTTTCCTTGCGGCATAGCTATTGTCCCTGGATAATTTCACATACGTTTGTATGTATTCTGAGGAAAGCATTGAACATAATGGGATCTTATTCTTTTTCAAGCATCAATTGCAGGGAGTTTGTTACTACACTTATTTTTGATCACCAGGTTTAGCAAAGTTATTGCTTTATGCTCACAAATAAACAGGGCTATTGGGTAAAACGGGGGGCAGGACTTGTTGGATAGCTCGATCAAAGAGCCGGCACAGCGGAATGGCCTCCTTCTATGAAACAACAATAATAAATGTTTAAATTATAAATAATGTCATATTATTCATATAAATGTTACCTATCTCCCCCTCTTCTACTATCACTGCCATATCCTCCTAGAAGTCCACTACCTGCTCCCTTGACCCCCATCCCCACCTCTCTCCTTACCTCCCACCTCCACCTCCTCACCCACCCCTACTCTCTAACACCATCTATCCCTTTCATCCGGTACCGCTCCTACCCCCCTCAAAACAGCCACAATAACCCCCATCCTCAAGAAACCTTCCCTAGATGCATTACCAGCCCATCTCCAACCTACCTTTGCTTTCCAAGGCCCTTGAATGAATCGTTCCGTCCCAGCTTTGTTCTTTTCTCTCCTCCCACTCCCTCCATGAGCCTCTTCAGTTGTGTTTTCGTGCTGCTGACAGCACAGAAATTGCTCCATCCCAATCCCTAACCTCCCCCCGCCCGTGTTCAAGTCCTGAGCCCTGACTGTTCAGTGCCTTGGGACGTCCTCCCGACATGAAAGACCTCCCCAAATGTAATTTTGTTGTTGTTAGGGTTATAACGTGATGTCTTCCTCTCTCACCTCATTCAAGGTCTGTCCCAAGACCTATCTTTCTGACTGTGCTTTTAGTCATTTATCCCTTCTGCTCTTGTTCCCAGTTTGGATTCCAAGCAGGACTGTTAAGCACTTTGGGACATCCTCCTAATGTGAAAAGCATTATTTGAATGTAAATTTGTACTGTATAATAAGCAAATAGAGCATAATAACCTCTAATGTTTAAAAGTAAAAACTGTTTTAGAGTTTCATCCACCGAATATCAGAATATCACTCCTTGAGGTGTTACTGTTTAAATTGATATCTGCCATTTTCCCTCTTTTTTAGCATAGGGTATCCAATGGTTTCTCTAGGTTTTGAGTTTAAAAGTTACATCTGCTATAAAATTAAATTACGAAAACAAAACGAAGTTAGGAAACAGAATGAGTTCTTCATGCAGCTCCTTTGGCAAGCCTTACCCTCAGAGCAGATGCATCCTAGACAAGACCGGGATTTGGAAGAAGGTACGTGAGGAACAGATTTCCCCTTTCTTTCTACTGTTCTTTGATAGGTGTTTAATCAATGTAGAAATAGAATTGTTCCTGAATGGCTTACTAATCTAAAAATTAAGTGCAAGTCTCTCCCACTAACCAGCGCTTGAAAGGAGGTAGAATGCTTGACTTGGCTTCATGGACACCAATGCTGAGAACAGAGTGGAGGTGGTGGAAATCTGAAATTGGTATTGCAATTACCAATAACTCTTGATTCAAACATGAATTTATAATCTTTGTGTACTTCAGGTTTAAAATCAAAGCTTGTCCAAACTATTTTCTGAAGCTAAAACAGAAATCGCTGGGAACACTCAGCAGGTCGGGCAGCATCTATGGAGAAAAGAAAGTGTGTCAACGTTTCGGACCCTTCATCAGAACTGTGTTTTGTCCAAACTTATTTTCTTTTAACTAGGCTAGAACAGAACTGAACCATTGTTTTCCGAGTCATGTTTCAGTAATTCAACCCATGGCAAAATAGCATGGTTTTAAATCTGAAACAGAGGGATCTTAATTTCCTAAGGATTCCCATTAGAATATGATTCCACTCTAGAATATGATTGGAGCAGAGTTACTCTGGGTCAGTGTATTTTCCCATTTGCAATATGGATTCCTTCTTAAGGAATAATGTTAAGGCATATTAAAACCTTAAATCAGCAACATAGGCTACAGTCAATTCAAATGTAATGGAATCTAATGCATGGTTAACAACAACAAAAACAACTTCGATTTATATAGCACCCTCCACGCCGGACGGCGTCTCAGAGTGCTTCAAATGTATGGTCATCCTCATATATAATACAATTCTGTAGTACGAAAGTAAGTTCATGAACTAAATTTACTCTTGGCCTCCAAGTCTCATTCCATTTCAGCTGGACATTAAAGATCCCATGGCAATTGCCTGCCCCAATAAAGTTCACTTTGGATTTATTCTTTCAATTTGGTCATTATCCCCACTTTACAAGCAAACCGTCACAAGACCTTTTATGACCTAATCATGAAGGGGGAATTTCCCGGAGTCTTGAGCAACAAGCCCATGAATAAAATAGGTCACTCACTTCATTTGTAGGACATTGTTGTAGTTAAACTAGCTGATGCATTCACCTACAAAATACAAATTGTGTTAGCTTGGTTCACTGCACTCTTGCCTCTGAGTCAGAAAATATGTTAAAATATGTTATAATATATCATATTAAAAATATGTTAATATAATATATTAATATATGACATAAATATATGAATATAATAACATAGTATGTTTAAAAATATGTTAAAATATAATAAGGATTATTATTCCTTTTATTTGCTCTCAATATGGTGATCTGCTGTAAGTGTTGCCATCAAAGTACATTGTGTTAGAACATTAAAACTTTATCGCGCTTTGCAAATACTTTTTTTTGACTTGCCCATGTTACAAAACATTTCTGTTGGCTTCAGCATTTAAAGGTTTCACAGTGTGCTCTCAGTACCAGCATCACTCTAGACCCATTGCGATTGGGAAGAAATACACCTTAGCCTTACCAGAACTAGAATTTAAAGATAAAGTCAAAGAAAGAGAGAAGGACGTCAGCAAGCAAACTCTTGGAACCAATAACTATTTACAAGCAACGGATTCTAAAACGAGTGAAATGGACTGTGCTGAAAATCATTTAAACAAGACAGAGGAGTACGAGATGTTTGGGAATGCAGAAAATGTAACCCAGGACGACATGGGTGCAGATTCTTCAAAAACCTACAAGCACTTATCACCAAAGGTTCAGAGTGCATCAAATGGGAGTGCGATCCTTCCAAAGCACGAGAAGAAGCAAAAGTGCTCTGGGAAGAATGCAGGCACACGGAAAGCCATCTTTGAGAATGGATCTTTGAGTTATCAGAACAGCAAGCCTGAAGCTGTTTTACGGTAAGATGACTCGAGATTTCCAGGACTAAGCATTGTAGCAACATAAGAATAGGAATAAAATGTCAGCTCTCTTAAGACTTTTCACCATATTATTAGATCATATCTTTTAAACGCTTTACTCCACCTTTTCTCCATCTCCCTTAACATTCCATACTTCTCCTTTTAAACACCCCAATTGATTTTGGATCTCCAGTTAGAGGTATGCTAAAGATTCTTAAAGATTAAGATCACAACAACAAACTAAATTTGTGTAGCGCCTTTCACATCAGGAGGACGTCCCAAGGCACTGGACAATCAGGGATTTGGACCTGAGCTGGGGGGTTGGGAAATGAAGCAAGCCAGAGCTCACTGAGTGGAGAGAGTGGACAAGTCTACATGGACTTAGCAGTCACAGCGGTGGGGGGAGGAAGGCCGTGAAGGCCTTTGAAGCTGAGGTCGATGATTTTCAACACTTATTGTCTGGGAGATAGGGAGATAGTGGAGCCGGGCAAAGATGGGGGTGATAGGGTCATGGAGCTTGGTGTGCACACTGGAAAATACATGAGGGGAAGAGCCTAATTGAGTAATTATAAACCAAATGGTTAGACTTCAACATGTTGTTGACATTAGTTATATCGAACATGGAATTTCATTCATTAAGACTGTTAATTCCATGGTCACTCAAAACTTAACAAGTATTTCATTCCACCCACTGTTACCTCTTTAGGCAAAGTATTTACAGTAGAAACCCGTTTATCCGTGACTTGATGAACCGGCAGTTCCGTATAACCAGCACGCCAAAAATAGTCCCCATTCGATAAACCGGAACTTATCTGGAACAATAGCGGTGGAGCATTTGTAAATGTATAAATAATAACATAACAACAGAACACTGCATTGGCACTCACCATCAAAACCACTCTCCTGCGCCCCTCATCCCCGCTGGTAGATGCTGCGCCTGAAGCCATGATGCTGCGGTTGAGGTTTACAGTCCAGCGACTCCCCCCAAAATGGAGCACGCCAAGCAGGCGAAAAAAACGGAGCGAGTATGACTTTAAAGACATACTAGCGGCAAGCCGACAACGCTAGCCAATAATCCACATTGTCATGCAGGTGCGGTATTTTGGTTTGCCACTAGTAGAGTCTAGGGCTTTGGCTTGCAGCTAGTAAAGTTACGTGACTTTAAAATCGCGCTGCCATTTTGTTCACCCACCTAGCGCCCCCCCATTCAAAAAACGAATCGATGGACTGCAAACCCCAACCAGCAAAGATGAGAAGTGCAAGAGAGCAGCTCCAACAACAAGCACCAACACAACATTATGTCACTATCTGCCATTACTTAGTCTGGTGTGTATGGCATGGGTTAAAAGAACTTTAGTTTTCTTGTAGTGGGTTTTCGGCCGTGGGCTGCCCAAATATCCGGCAGGCGATTTAACAGGCAATGACCAGGTCCCGTGGGTGCCGGATAAACGGGCTTCTACTGTATTAAGATATTCGCTGAATCATATAGGAAGTCAAGAAAATTTCCAGAACAATTATCCAGCTCCAGTATTTAACTTATTTTATTGGCTTTCCCCCCTATACAAACAATAATCCTTACCCCCTCCACTCTCCCTAATACTACCTATATCTCTGTGTTTAGCTAAATATTTGTACATCTGTCTGTACCATAAAAATTTCAAATATATCAGTACATATCAATTATTGTACACTATAATTGCTAAAAACTACCATGTCTGTTTCACCCCTGACCTAAAATATCCATGGACCAACTAGAAATAAAACTTAACAAAATGCAACTTGCTTCAATGAACACAAACTCTACTGCTTGTTCAGAACCCGAGCTGAGTATAGTGTTGTCCATCAAAACATGTCCAGATCAAAACATATTTGTCAACATTAGTTTAAGGCAACTTTCCCCCTGTCATCAAGTATCTTCTTAAAACTGACCTCTTTGAATGCACCTTTGGTCATCTCCCTTTTCCAACTAACAACAACAACAACAACAACTTTGATTTATATAACGCCCTCCACGCCGGACGGCATCTCAGAGCACTTAACCCTCTTCTACTTGGCGTCTGACGCAACTTTTGTAAAGCACTCCGAGATGTTATCCTATCTGATGGCTGCTATATCAATGCAAGTATTGCACATTAATTACTCAATCCATCATTCATTGAGGCACGCAGGAACTGCAGGAGGCCTTATAGAGCAATAAACTGAAAAACAGCAACAAAAAAAACAGCTCAAGTAGGGATTTGTGAATCCAGGCACAAAACGTATCAGAGTTAAATAAAGAGTCATTTCATCACAAAGAGCAATTTCAATTTGAATGAATGAAAATAATAAATGTAGAAGGTGCTGAGCATGACTGCCCGCACTTGTGGTTCAGAAGATTAATGCTTGAAGATTGTCATTACTAAGATGATTACAAAAGCATGGCTCACTGTCCTGTATTACAATGAGTTCATAAATAGTATGAGCACTATTCTGTGAAGAATACAGTAGGTCACTTTGATTATTTTTCTTTGCTTTTCAACTGCACTGCACTTTTACTGTGCTTGGTTTACTGTCCTGGAAGTGATACAACATTAATCCCAGCAGTCAAGTTATAAGGAGCAGGAATATTCACCAGAGGAGAGTTGTACACATGAGCAATGTGGTGCCTTTACAGAGCTCTGCCAACCAATTTAAAATAAAGGACCCACGCAACTGGCTGTTTAATGTTAAAAGGTTGTGCCCTCAAAGATATTGAATGATCAATGAACATCCAAAATGTTTAAGGGATTTCTTTTGATGGGTGGCTGGATCGATTGGCTTCCTTTCATCCCTATCATCCTGATGAATTATTGGTGGACTTTTTCCAAGGGGGTAATGGTAATGAATCAGTCCATAGGTACAAAGAATGTTCACAGCACAGAAATAGACCATTTGACCGATTAGGTTGGTGTCCATCCACACACAAACCATCTATTCAAGGGTTAGCTTGGCTCAGTTAATTGCGCTCTGTGGCCATCCTTCTCCATTGAGATGTGGATCTACAGTGATGCTGAATGCTTGATATTGCAAATTCATAACTTTGAATTTTAATATAATCCAGCAATATGTCTTGCTTTTTTTTTCTAGGCTGGAGCAGGACATAAAGAAGCTGAAGTCAGACCTACAAACCTCTAAGCAAAACGAGCAAGAGCTCCGCAGTCAGATGAACGTTCTGACTAACAGCAAGCAAAAAATACGCTCTGAACTTGTTCAGCTTCGACAGGAGAATGAGCTTTTGCAGACCAGGTAGGGATGCCATCCATACAGTGAGAAGTGATCTTGTTATTGAGTTAACAAGCGTGTTCTCAATGAAGTAAAGAATGATTTTATCTTCCACTATCAGTGTAACTGATGTGTTTCACTTTACTTTAAGAATGCATTGTGCTTTGCAAGCAAAACAGAAAGACAAACAGAGCATAGCCCATTTAGAGAAGAGGCTGAGAATAGAACTGGAGAGTCGAATTCTCCTCGAGAAGCAGCTGATGGATGCAAAGAGGAGGAAAGCAGATGAAACTGCAGTTATTGCTCGAGCTGCCTCACTCAATGCTGCTGTCAGGTAAGGAAAATCCATAGAATCGCATTAAACAACAACAAATTACACCTTTCATATCAGGAAGATGTCCCAAGTCGCTGGACAGTCAGGGATTTGGACCCGAGCTGAGGGCTGGGAATCAGGAAATGTGGAGGGCAAGGAAGGTAGGGAATAGTATGGTGACCAAAGGCACAGTCGAGGAGGAGAATCTCAAGATGGGTCTTGAAAGATAAGAAGGAAGGAGGGGACTGTGAGATGGAGTTCCAAAGCGTGGGGTCAGAAAGTCTGAAGGCCCTACCGCTGATGGTGGGGTGGGCCAGAGGGGGACATGGGGGCACTGATTGGAGGCAATAGACAGGTCTATATTGACGTTAGCAAGGCATTCAGCTCATTAAGTACACATTAATGGTTTTCTCCACATGAGCCACATAATCAGTTGTCAGCTTGGCTCAGTTAGTAAACTCTCAGCTCCGCGTTAGCAGGATATGGGTTGAAATCCCACATTGACAATTAAATTCACAGTCCCTGCTGACATACTAATAATCCTTGCATTTAGTACTTGTATAGCGCTTTTCACATCTTCTAGCCATCTTAATGTGCCCACTTTAGTTACATATGTTCTTTTCAATTCTGTAGGAACAGAGGAACACGTTTTAAAACATAAATGTTTAGAAGATTATTTTGTTGATGCCAAAACTCCCTTTGTTCTACGTTTTCACTTTATGGCTCCTTAATTGCAGAGGAGACTGTACAGATGCTCTGAAGAACCGAATGAAGGAATTAGACACAGAGTACAAACAGCTGCAACTGGAACTCAGAATAAAGGATGATCACATACGGAAAGTAGAGCAGGAAGTGCAGGTAAATATTCTACCTACACAAATCCTGTATTGAAAGCCAACTGGCGAAGTTGGACTTTCAGTACCGGATAAGTGAAGTTCCTAAAGAAAACAAATGGGATTGCTAAACACTTGTGGTAATTTTTCATGTCTTCTAGACGTCTCAAAGCGCTTCACAGAATATACTGTAAAGTGAATTAATTGTATATTTGTGGACACTTGTGCAGTGTCCCACAAACAGCCGTGGATTGAAATGACCAATTTTATTATTGTGGTTTTTTGGGAGGGAATATTATTAGGCGTGTGGAGTAAGGAAACGTGCCCAAGGTTTCGCCCTGACCTGCCTGGATTCGAACGCAGGTCTCACGCTTGTAAGACGAGTGCTCTTACTACTGAGCTACAGGACTCCACAGAGGCTGTGGGTTAGAGGACAAGATGGACATCCTGGTTAATTTCCTCCTCTTTAACGTAGCCTATTGAGAACTAACTAATGTTCCTGCTAAAATCAAGTAACTCGTACAGATTGCAAATCTAGCCTGCCACCTTCTGGTCTGTGTGGATGATCACATACGGAAAGTAGAGCAGGAAGTCCAGTTTATTCTGAGCTATGCGTAAGTTAGGTGTAACCAAATAGAAGTGGATATGACACTGCTAGTTGGCTGAAGAAAAAAACATCTCGCTCTTTCGCAGTTTAAATGCAGTTTAAATGTTGGGTCAGTTTTACTCAATTGATAGCAACCTCGCCTCTGGGCCAGATGATTGAGGGTGGTGCACATCACCAACAAACGTGCAGTGGAAGCATAGCACTGTATTGAGGTGCATTTTTAACCCGCTGTAGTGCAGTACTGTTATGTTCCTGCGGCTGACACTGTGGAACAATTGGAAGTGAATAAGTGGAGAGAAATTTTAGCTGGGTCTAGATTCACTCTATTTATCTTCGCTTCCCCATTACCCCAGTCCTTGCCAGACTTCACTGGCTCCCTGGCCCAGAGAGAATCAATTTCAAGATCCTCACCTTTGTTTTCAAATCCCTCCACTGCTCTACACCCCGCTACTTCTCCGACCTCCTCACTCCTCAAACCAGCTCCCGTTGTCTTCGCTCCACCGGGTCTGGCATCCTCCTAGTCCCCTGTATCCTCTGCTCCACCACTGGCGGCCGTGCCTTCAGCCCATTGCCCTCCGAGGCTCTGGAACTCCCTTCCTCACTCCCTTCGCCTCTCCACCTCTCTTCCAAGTTTCAGGTCTCAGCTAAAGACCTTTCTCTTCGACTGCGCCTTTGGTCACCTTTCTACCCCCGCCCCTGGCTCAGCCTCAGTCTCGGGATCTGTTATAGTGAAGCACTCTGAGATGCTGTCCAGCGTGGAGGGCGCTATATTAATCAAAGTTGTTGTTGTATTTATATAGCATTTCAGAGTGTTTTGAAAAAAGAAAGGAATTTCTCCCAGTATCCCAGCGAATAGTCTGACAGGTTAAGTGATAATTTAGCTCATGATTGTGGAATCTGACAAAGAGTTTGTCACGTTTATCAGTCAGTATAATTGACAATGATCATTTTTCTGAAAAGCATTTTGAGACATTTTTTATATGATAAAATGGAAGATTTTCATTAATTTCTGATAATCATATCTGCTCATGAAAGGATAAATAAATGAAAGATTACATTCTTAATATTTTTGTTGATTTGCAATCTAGATTTTAATATGATCTTTTGGCAGAAGTACATTATAATCAATAAGTTACAAAATAGTGAAACCGAATGGTTCATTTTGATTGTTAACTAGTATTTCTGAAAGATAATTGAATCTGTGCCTGTTGCAGGAACTTTGCAAACATAAAGAGAACGAACAGGATACTGGGATCCTGATGGCAGCACTTTCAGCCTTGCAGGACAAAACACAACACTTGGAAACCAATCTTAGTGCCGAGACCAGGATTAAACTCGATCTCTTCTCTGCTCTTGGGGACGCCAGACGGCAATTGGAGATTGCGCAAGGTGAGCAACCTGTGTATAGATACTGTAAATGATAACCGATTAAAAATAGTAAATATCTACATTTGGCTATTTTTGTAATAGAAAACAAATTTACATTTCCACTGCACCTTTCATGCAAGATAACATCTTGGAATGCTACACTATGGCATGGTTGGACACCAAGCAAGAGAGACGGGGAGGGGAGTTTGAGATAAAGATCGGTAAATAATGATTGAGGTGTTGCGTTCCAAAGGTTAGGGTGTAATGGTTGAAGTCATGGCTATCGATTGTGGTGCTGAAGGTTCAGGGAACAGTACAGCAGGTTGGGTTGGTTGACTAAAGGCGACAGACAGAGGAATGGGACAAGAGTTGGCCAGAGACACTAAGTAGAGAAGGGATTTATGAGCGAAGTTAGGATCTTGAAGTCGATCCTGAACTGTATATTACAGGAAATTAAAAAAAAATTAAATTAATGTAAAATATTTAAAGAATTTACTTATGATTGCCTTGTCTATCGTTGTTCTTTTATATTCCATTTTAAACTTGGTGTTGTAGTTATAATTTTTCTAATTTTTAATTAAATACTATATTTTCCTGTTCTCCAGAATACAATGTGTTATCATGTCTCCACCTCCATAGCATATGAATGCACATTAGAATCTTACAGCACAAAAGGAGGCCATTCGGCCCATCGAGTCTGTGCCGGCTCTTTAAAAAGAGTAATTCAATCCCACTCCCCAGCTCTTTCCCCATAACCTTGCAAACCCGTCCCCAAATAAATGTCTACCTCTCTTTTAAAAGATAGTATCGAATCGGCCTCCACCACCTTTTCAGGCAATGCAGTCCAGATTCGAATAACCCGCTGAGTGAAAAAATCTCTCCTCAGCTCCCCTCTGCTTCTTTTTGAAACTATTTTAAATTTGTGACCATGAGTCACTGATACACCCACCAGTGGAAACAGTGTATCCTTGTTTACTCTGTCGAATCCCCTCATGATCTTAAAAACCTCTATTAGGTCTCCTCGTAACCTTCTCTGTTTCCAATGAAAATAAACCTAGCCTCGCTAGCCTTCCTCATAGCTGAAGTCCCTCATCCCTGGTACCATCCTGGTAAATCTCCTCTGCATCTTTTCCAATGCCTTGATATCCTTCCTAAAGTGTGGTGACCAGAATTGAACACAGTGATTGTGTCTGTTTGTGAGATAACAGCTCAACTCAACACTAATAGTAAAGCCAGCATCCTGCCTGTCAATGCTCTAATGTTGACTGGCAAGCTGCTATTATGTTAGGATCAACAGGTGGTCACATCTGTGTCCAGTCATTACTAACAGACTTTCTTCACTTTATTTAGACAATTTTCTCATCTTATTTGTAATTTAAGAATTTCAGTATCACCAGCAAAAAAACAATCAACCTGCGGGATAAGGTTTTGACAGGTTTTATAAATAGGGAAATAGAATAGAAAATCAGAGGTGATTCCAAATGTACAGTATATGGATCTTTGGTTTGACCACAGTTAGAATATTGTGTCCACTTTTGGTCACCCCACTTTGAAAGATGTCAAGGTAAAAAGAGTGGGCCAGAGGAGATTTACTTGGATGATACCATGGATGACTGGGTTGGACTATCAGCACCTTGGGACATCCTCCCGACATGAAAGGCGCTCTATAAATGTAATATTGTTGTTGTATGAGCAGAGACTGGAGGAACTGGGACTTTACCCTAATAGAGGTCTTTAAAATTCTGAAACATTTTAATAGAGTCAATAGGGAGAAATTATTCCCACTACTCGGTGAATCATTGACCAGAGGGACATCAATTTAGGATAGTTAGCAAACAAGCAAAATAACAATAACAACAACTTCGATTTATATCGCGCCCTCCATGCCAGATGGCGTCTCAGACAGAGCCCTTGAAAATGGGAAGGTTAGGAGAATTTTAGGGCAACACACAGAGCGGTTAGGATATGAAATGCCCCATTATGTTTAAGGCAGAATCTATATTAGCTTTATATAGAAAGATCTATAAAGAGTAAACTATAAGGGTGTAAGGAAAGAAGAGGTAAATGGGACTGAAAGAATTGCTGTTAAACAGACAAATGGGCTGAAATACCTTCTTCTGTGCAGTAAATTTCTATAATAATAATTCTTGCATTTAATATAGCGTTGTTCATTTCTTCTAGACATTTCAAAGCGCTTCACAGAATATACTTTACAGTGAATTGACTGTATATTTTGTGGGCGAAACGTGGCAGCCAATTGCGCACAAACTGTCGTGGATTTAAATGAACAATCTATGGTTCTTTGGGAGCTGAAGAAAAACACCTGCTTTAGTTGAATCCATTTTCTTTTCTTGCAGGACATATCATCCAACAGGATCTGGAAATTGAAGATCTGAAACAAAAGGTTGCAGAAGTGATGGCAGTCATGCCTGGGATCTCATACAGCGTCACTAGTACCCTGAGCCCTGCAATATCACACTACTCCTCCAAGTTTGTGGCAACTGGAAATGCTGTACTTGATCCTAATACTTTAATGTACCAGCCACTGAAAAAATAAATGCACTACCATCCTGCTAAACACTTACTTAGCCAATGCTGGTGGAGGTGGCTGTCCTTTTGTATTCAAAACTACGGATTTTTATGTTTTATAACAATTTAAGATCTTCAGGTATAATGATGTAGCATTAAGGTACTTTGGATTGTGCAATTGGCTAGATCCTATAGG
Source organism: Hydrolagus colliei (assembly GCA_035084275.1). Classification (NCBI taxonomy): domain Eukaryota; kingdom Metazoa; phylum Chordata; class Chondrichthyes; order Chimaeriformes; family Chimaeridae; genus Hydrolagus; species Hydrolagus colliei. The sequence goes on along the minus strand of CM068744.1, from coordinate 8,289,398 downwards.
AGAGTTGGATACTTGGGAACATTGACCCATTATCTTATGATTCGATCTACCCAACACATTGCAAATTCCAACTGGTGACCTCAATAAATTATCTTCCTGCTTAATTGGTACCAGTACAATGACTGAAAAAGGACTGATTTTCTTTCATTACATGAACTAAATACAAGCCAACATTATAGCTGATGGAAGTACAGTCGTAATTCACTTGGCAGCTGTAAAAAAAAAGCCCAGAGGCAGGATTCATAGTAGTGCTGTGGGAATCGTAGAGCCAAACTATACTGAGAACACTTTTGTTACACAACAGGTCATTATTTGCACTCTTGAAGATCTTACGCCAAGGTTCACCAGAAGGCTTACTGCCTTTGAAACTCGAACAAGACATTGACAGGTAACCCATGCATATGAAGAAATACAGTTGGATTGTTATCCATATAATGTGCTGGACTTTTTTGTTTCGTTCTGGAACTAGGAGAAATTCAGTGTAGAGATTGTAAGTGCATCCTCTGGATAATACAACAACATCTACAACAAATTACATTTGTATAACGCCTTTCACATCGGGAGACATCCCAAGACGGGGGATAAACAGCGATTTGGACCTGGGCAGTGTTTTGGGATCAGATGGGGTGGAGGACAGGGAAGGTAGGAGGGTGACTGAAAGAGTGATTGAAGAGGAGGAGCCTGCTAAGCGGAGGGAACGGACAGGTTAATGTGGTGCAGCACGTCACAGAGATAGGAAGAAGCAAGGCCGTGGAAAGCTTTGAAGGTGAAATGGGGTTATACTGCTCTATGCTCTTCTTGTAGCTTGATGTGAATGTGGGTTCATAGCTATTCTCTGTTAAGTAAACTGTGTGTCCCTGGGCATATGTAAATAGCTCTAATGCAATATTTAAAAGTATAAATAAAATTGAAGCATATTTTTAAAATTGCACCAGAGTTATAAATAAACACACAGGCAGATTGAAAAACACACTGAATGGAGAAGAAAAGATTTAGCCCATATGGATGAAAAATTACAGTATAGCCTGTGAAGTGCTTTGAGACTTCTCGATATGATAAGGCATTATATAAAATGCAGGGATAATAATTATCATTATAAGTGTTACACAGAAGACAGGTCTATTTGCCTCTTTTAAAAAGAAACCTGCTACTCCACCCTTCTGCAGTGAGACAGAGAGGCTCTAGGATGGAGTTCCAGAGGGTGGGGCTGAAGGTCTGACCATTAATGGTGGAGTGGGAGGGCAGGGGACAAGGATCAGGCCAGAACTTGCCGATGGAGGAAAGGTCCAGTTGTAACATTTTATTAGTTTGCAGAAGCCGGGATGAGCAAGACCATAGAGCTCTTTAAAAATTAGGTATTAAGAAAGATACACAAATCCTTGAAGTATAATAGTAATAATCCTTGCATTTGACATAGCGCTTTCCACGTCTTCTAGACGTCTCAACGCACTTCACAGAATGTACTGTAAATTGAATTGACTGCATATTTGTGGACGAAAGTATATGTTTAAACTTTAAATGTTACTGCAACAGGGTAAGTGCAGTCTATTATTTTACACCAGTAGGTTAGGCATGTACATCATAACGAAGTTTTAAATTTTTTAATTGTTTCAGAATCGTTAGAGAAAATTAAAGCAAAATTGTTTTGGCCCAGCTTCTGTTGCTAAAGGATTCTTTTGCGCATTGTTCCTCCAAAACAGCCATATTCATCTCCATTATGAATCAGTATAACTAGAATAATGTGACCATGGTCTAAAGACCGAAGCAGACATATCATCTATTAAGTCTAAATAATCAAAGATAATATGTGTAGACCCCGCTTAACATCGTAGTTTGGTTCTTGCAAAGTGTGACTTTAAGTGAAACTACATTAAGTTAATACATTTTTCCCATAAGAATAAATGTAAAAACTGGAGATAGGGTCTTTTGGATATTTTTCATCAAAATTTTCTAAAAAATACATTATACTCGCTCCCTGACTGCCTGCCCGGCTCACTCACTCACTCACTCCCTGACTGCTTGCCCGGCTCTCTCACTCACTGCTGGTCTCACTCACTCGCTGCCAGTCTTACTCTCTGCCGGCTGGCTCTCTCTCTCTCTGCCAACCTGGCTCACTCCCAGGTCCTAGCGCCGCCGTGCCCCCTTTCCACCCTCTGGCGAACAACTTAATAGCGTACATCGAAACGTTAAATGAATATATGTTGCAGATGTATCAGCAATGTAATAACGAAAAAACATTAACCGAGGCGACATTAAGCGGAGTCTACCTGTATAGTCATTTACAGTATTGGAGATAAATGTCATCACAGCAAAACATTATCTTATGGGTAATAGCTTTTGTCTATCTGTTTGTAAAAGTGTTGAAAAGCAATCTTTCTTTTTCAGGGTACAGTATTTACTGATAAAAATTACAATTGCTAGGTTTAAGAAAAATCTATCCCCATCTGTTCCATAAGGCTAAACATTGTTGTTTTGCCCACAAAATATAATCAATTCACTTTACAGTATATTCTGTGAAGGGCTTTGAGACTTCTCGAAGACGTGATAAGGCGCTATATCAAATGCAAGGATTATTATTGTAGCAGGAATTTCCTGTGTTATTGGTGTTTCACAGTTGTTCATTGTCACAGTGTTATGTGTGTAGGTGATCGGCTGCAGACATGTGTACCACACTTGTGTGATTTTCAAGTCTAATTTCTGAGATTCACAAGATTATTTAAAAATTGCACACCCTGTAAGTACTTCAATGTGTCACAGTCTTACCCTTTGAAAATCCACTCAGATGCTAATTTCCTAACCAGAGCCTTTGATCACACGATTCTTTATCGAAATTTGAACTGGGATTTTCAAGCTTCAAAGACATAGTGAAAAAACCGTTGATGTCGTTGGGAGTAGAACTTCATACAAACGGTTCTTGATAACATTGAAGAATTGTAGAGTAAGTCAGTCAAATATATATTATCTTCAACAATGGTCATCAGAACCTATGAGGTTATTCTCCGATTGTAGAATTTATCGATCTTGGCAAACTAGTTTTTTTATGGGAATTTTTGGATTGTGCCAGAAGTGGTGGAAATTTACTGACACATTGAGAATAATCTCCATCAATGAAACCTAGTCAATTCTGCTGGATATTTCTGTGGGGTAGTTTCCCTGACTCAGTTGGATGAGCAGTATATCCAATAGACATACAGTATATTGTGATTATGGTGTGTGAAGTACAAGGTCAAGCTTTACTTTGCATTTTGAAGCTCTTTCAATTAGACTGCAATGAGATTGGAAATTATCTTCTGATTTTGTTTCTCGAAGGTCTGTTGAACAATTTATCCTTTAGGATTCTTTGTAACTTCTGCAATAGTTAACCCTGCAAGCCAAAGCCTTAACGGATAAGTAGGGTGATCCGAGCTAGACAAGCAGGGGGAAAGCCTGCCAGACAGTAGCTTATGGTCATTTCCTTAACATTTCGTGTTAAAATAAATGGACTATGGAAGAGGGAAACAGACAGGATTGCTCTCAAAGTCAGAAGGCTGACTGCCATTCCCAGTAGTCCATGCATTTCATAATGGACAAGCATTTCATAATGGACAAGAAACATGATGGTGTAACATTGCTCTTTTTAGATAACAGCAGAAGAGAGACTCTAGCAAAGCACTACAAACTGTCTAAAATGTTCCAAGTATACTCACCAAATGGATAGTTTGCAATTAATCTGGACATTAATTGCTTTAAATTTAGAAAGTAAGTTTTCCTTGGCATTTTCATTGCAATTGACTAAAACGTTTATGGTGATGTAGTCCTTAAATTGTACTGGTTCCAATGTTAAAACTACAGTAGGTCTCTCATATAAAGGAACGTCCACACTTCTGGTTTGTTCTTCAAGGGCTAACATTGTTTCATCAGACTCATCTTATTTTCTCCCATCTTGATCGCCAGTTTAGCTCGATCAATGTTTTCTTAATGCTGTCTTAAAGAGTTTTATAACATTTTTAGTCACTGTTTTGTTCTGCAGTTGTTTGATTGCTGCTCTATGTTTGCTTGTAATGTCAAATGTTTTACACTGCACCCATTGGGAGACTACAACCATTTTGTTCTTGGATAGTAGTCTCAGCAGTCCTCAGCTGCAGCTATCTCAGTAGATCTCTTTGTGGATAATGTTTATGTCTTTCTTTAATTGAACATTGATATTGCCAACAGGTGGTAGGATACTTCATTGGGAAAGTGGTTTCTTCTTTTTCAGATCCCAAGTGGCAGCCATTATTTGGTTCTGAGATGAGCAATTTTTTTGTTATGTAAAGTTTAGGTCTTACGCCGGGCTCTAACATTTGTTTTGTTAGATATGTCTTGGCCAAGGCACTCTGCCATTGGCCAAAAAATATTTTTAAGCTATCAAGGCCACAAAAAACTATTGACCTGGAATAGAAACAGCCTGTAACGTCAACTTGCTAACATGTTGGTTTACAGTTGAGGCCAGTGTTAAATATTGTAAATGTTATCTCTATGTTCCTCTCAGCTTAACACGCTGGCTTTTACAGTTGGTTCAAATCTTCTCCACAGTGTTGTATTTTTACATTCTCATTTTCGAAAGGCAACTCACCCTAACACAGGCCCATTGCAGCAACATTTTGCATTGAGTGTACCTCTTGATATTATGGTAGCATCGGTTATCCTGGTGATACCCGTGGCCTGACTCACATTTACCAAAAGGCTGAGGAGGAGGAGGATATATGTTAATTTGGGAAAAGAAAATGAGGGAAAATGTTTGAAATAATAATGGAAAGTAGGCAGTTTGATTCCTAGGGAGTTGGCCATTCAGCCAATCATGTCTATCCTGGTTATCGCTCTATGCCAATCCCATTCCCCAGTTCCACCCGAGACCCTTCAATATTATTTTTCTTTATCAATTTCTAATTTGGTTTAAAATGTTGTGATAGAGTCAGCTTGAACATATATTTGTGGAATAGCATTCCATATTATAGTGCTGCCGTGTCTTGACTTTTTAGTACCAGTTTGTTAGAGTAGAGCATTGGACTTTTATGGATCCCAATTACTGAATTATAATGATGATCCATGGTTTACGACAGCGGGTAAATCAAAAGAAATTGTCTTTCCCTTTTTAGCAAAACCATTCATCACTTACGTAAACTATAAATTTACAAACTTCTATTGTTCCCTGAGCCCTCAAGTAGAATCATCCTTGTGAAGTAGCTCAAGCAATAATAGTTAATTCTGAGAAAGCCGTCAACATTGAATATAATGCCATTGGATGAAATTCAGCTGGTACATCGATATTTTAAATACACACAGACACATTCCCTGTTTTACTATGGGTTTAAATGGTTCCCGTGGGGATTCAGATCAGTATTAATTGGACTGGTTAGTAAATTGAAAATATAATTTTCTTGTTTGCTGCTAAATACTGTAAATTACAACCACTTCAGTCCTTTGTATAGTACTTATTTCATGAATTTTCCATTGAGATAGTCACCTGATGTCACAGACTAAACACTGTCACATCAACAGACTATAAAGCCAAACCTACCTGTTATTTCATTCCCTCTCAGCATACTTACAATGTGAAGAAGATCTTGTGGGCTGTAACAGCAAAGGCAAAAATAGTTGTGATTGTCTAAATAGTAATTCACTAATTTGGGGAAATTAATTCAAACTGCTGAGTATACTACACTTTTTTTTCTGCCGCCTCAAAAGGTTCGGTGCTTTAACTTCTGTGAATTTTGTGAACTGCAGTAGCATTTTTACACAATATTAAAAAATAGAAATAGATTTTTTTTGTGTTTTTGATATGTAAAGGATGTGTTGTGCCGTTTAATTGCTGTGGGGTCCTTACATTCATTGTGTGATTGCAATATCGAGTGAGTGACATTTATACAGTAATTCCACAGTGCATATTTGCCAGGTATATGAAGTTCAGAAGATAAAAAGTCACAAGACGTAAAATGTAAAGGTACATGGAGGAATGGAATTTAAACTTTGATATAAAGAATGGAAAAAACACACACATCACAAAAATGTAATCCTCAGCAGGTTTATATAAAAAACGAGATTAGATTCCAAACGTAGACGGGTTCGTATTGCAGAATAGCATTTCTTGGGGTTGAAAATTTGCCCATTAAATTTCTACAAAATTTTCTACAAGATTTTATCCAAAATACAAAATATACCAAACTATTTCACTCAAATTAGGAAATTCTCCCATTTAGGAAACATCCGAAGAATTTGTACATTTCTTTTTTACATTAGTCTACATGTCGATTTTTTCCACTTAATAGTTGATGGAAGATATACAAATATTGACAATTCCAAAGGACATTCAGTAACTCTGGTTTTAATTGTCAAATGGTGATTAGTTTATAGTGATGGCAATTTAAGGCCATTGTTTAATGATGCAGGAAAAAATGCTTGGGTTGGTTGAATGTTAAAAAATTGGGTTGTCTTGATAAAAAAAATTACGTAATGGAATTGTACAGAACTGTGCAGAAATGTGAACTGTTTAGTTTAAAATCAACTAATATAATGTTGTGATTACTAAGAACCACAATTCCAATATGTGTTTTGCTTTACTGCACTCTCAAACTCTCCAATGCCATTGAACATAGAGTGATGGGACGGTTCAGGGTCCATTAACCCCCTTAATGTTGTGCTCCTCTTTTTCCAAATAATTCCTCTGTGATAGTTGCCAAATAGAGGACAAGTATTTTACCTTTTAAAGGTGTATAACATTTCAAATGGAACTGAAAAAATAAATCCAGAACAATACTTCAGGATGCCCAGGAGAGTCAAACAAGAGAACGGAGAGTTGCAAATGGCAATTTCAGGACAAATACCTGTTTTTTTCTTTACCCAGAGAGTAATTAATGGCTGGAATAGGTAGCCAGGAATGATGGCTCTGAGCCAAAGATACTTGACTCATTTAAAAGCAACTTGAAGCTGTGATGGGAGGACATTGTGATGTTCTGGAAGAATAAGATCAGATTTCCAATATGTGTTTTGCTTTCCTCGTCCAAACCAATCTTGTGATCTTATGGGAAACACAAGTTTTAAAAACAGTTACGATACTGAAATCTATAATACACGTACCAGTACTGTGTAAACAGAAAATGCGTTAAATGAAGATCAGATCAGTCTGCATCCGAAAGAAAAAAACTTAAAGATAAAACTAACGAGGAACCTTTAAAGGATCTAAGTTTGGCATAACATTTCAGAGGGTTTTCACAGATAATTCCTGTCAATGGTAGCGATTGTTTTTGTAGGCAGAAGGAGCAGTCATATGTGCCTGCTAAATTTCACAAACTGCCATGGGGTAAGTGATTAATTAACGTGGTGGATTGTTGGTCGATTAACAAAGGTTCGCAAGACCATAGAGAGATTGAAAGGTGAAAATGAGGATTTTGAATTTGATCAACAGGAGGATGGAGAGCCAGCCAGATGGGTAACGGTGGAGGTGATAGGCTCATGGATTCTGGTGCAGAAGGACGAATAGGGCCATGGAATTCTGTATAGTCACCAACCTGTGTGGGGAAGAGCTGGGAAGTCCAATTTGCGGGACATTAGCATAGTCAAGCCTGGACATAATGAACCTGGATGAGGGTCCCAGGTGCCCTGGAGAACAGGTGGTGTCAGAGGCAGACACTTATGGAGGAGAGTGCGGGTTTGAAATTGGGAATTAAGGAATACATCGAGGCTCTGCACCTACTCCGCAAAGTGAATTCAATATAAATGGAGATTGATGCTGCCAGTGCCTGAGGTGAGAAGGCAATGATGGGAGTCAAGCAGGAGAATCTTGTTTAGGTTTAATTGAAGTTGAAGGGAATGTGGTATCTCGTCTTTTCATTAAAAAGTCAATTCATATCCTTTTTAAACATAAATAAATTGTAGTAACCACAAGCCAGTAGTATTTGAGTAACTGAAGTGTGAAGATACATAGTATTAAACAATGCATGGATGTGAATGGATTAGAAGCATTATGAATGGGCTAAGGGTGTTTTTTGTGTCTTAGTTATGTTTTCCATCTTCCTGGGCTTCGATGGAGTATATTACAGCCTCGAGGAACATTGCAGATTCAATTTAGTTTGTCTTTCTTATCCTTTAATAATTTAGTTCCCCAAAACCAAATCATTTAAAATTCAACTTTGTGCTAACTTGAGAATTTTGATAGACAGTGAAATGAGTCACGGTACAACAATTGTCACAAGATTCAAAATGTCCATTACTTATAAGGCTACAAAACAGAAACTTTCCCCAGCATCTCAACTGATTATCATTATACATTATTGCGGCTCTGTTTATCTAGCAGTAAGTAGGAATCCAGTTGTTAGTCGATTGACGGATCACTTTTCCGTGGTTAATAACACCTTGAAAAAAAATTGGTCACTCAATCCATGACTGTTTGTGGAACACTGCTCTGCACAAATGGCTGCTGCATTTTGCCCACAAAATATACAATTAGTTCACTTTACGGTTTATTTTGTGAGCACTTTGAAGACATGATAGAGCGCTATATCAAATGGGATGATTATCATTATTATGTCAATAAAGATTCAAACACGTGGCGACTGAATTATAAAATGTTGTAGCCAAACTAATATTTTGTGACCTAAGCAACCAAGGCTACTATAAATTGTGGCTTGCTGATTAAGATACTGACAGGAACACTGTCAAATCACTCTGTCAGTCAAATCATGGTGTTGGAGAGCTCTGGATGATGCAGGCAAACAGGAATTCATTCATCAAATGACAAATCAAATGCTTTTTAACAAGGTTTACCATTCTGATAGTAAGAAGATTATTGTTTGGTAGTTAGAAAGATATTCACCATGAAATACAATTGACTCTGTAACATCTCCAATAAATTAATGTTACAAATACTAGACCATCACAAATTGGGAAGAGACCTGGTAAATTCATAACATTTTACGTGCTGATTCCTTACAATGACAAATTTGGCTCATAAAATATACAGTCCCTGCCCTTTACAGTATATCATGTGATTCTCTGTTAGACCCTTCCCCCACCTCTGATGTGAAGGGCAAGATGCCAAATGTAAGAATGATTATAGAATTATTAAATTTAGGTCCGACCAGAGGTTTATCAAATTTCTGTAGAGCCCAAAGATAAATCACACAATAGGTTAAAGTTATCATTCCTGAAAATCAATCTCTAATTAGAGTTGGAAATAAATGCAATTATTGGTAGAAATTTTACTGCCCCACTTACAAAGTTGTAGCATTTGTAATCTCAAGTAAATGAACTAATATCTATGCTGATAATTGTCTTATCGCATCAGGATTGATCAACAGCTTTAATATCTTTGAATCGCATAAATTTACCATTGGTTTGTGTCTAAAATGAATGGCTTGCATTACACATGTTGCAAAGAAATCTAAATGCTGATAAATGATGTGATTACAGCAATATACAGATAGTCACAACATTTTACTATGGATTATTTATACAATAAATATTGGATACAGTATTTTTTATGAAATGGCCATAAACCATTTTTAATCAATTTTACGCATGTCAGATACCAGCTGCTGCCTCATAAAAGCGTACAGAGTAATTGTGAATGGCCCCTATAATGTTCGTGGTAAACCCTTAGCAAAATGATTTCGTGTTTTATAGATGAATCGAATGTGTCACTCTGAGCTTTGACAAGTGTGAACTTTATAGCTCATTTGACATGGGAATTCTGTGACCTTCAGATGAAAGAGGAATGCCTACATGGGTTAAAGGGTAAAGTGGTATTGCTTATTTTAAAACAATACAGGCGCATTTCTATTTTTTTTGTCTATCATATATTGTATTTGATGAAGCAGTTTCTGTTGATATATTTGTAAGGAAAATGTATTGTTATTTGCTCTAAAAGTTGTAATATTTAATTATAAAGAGAGTTAAATGTTTGTATTGATTAGAATCAGATACCGATATTATTTTGTAAGATATCACATTTTGAAAAATAATTGTAGGAACTTAATCTGTTTTGAAACAAGGAGATTAGAAAGTCGTGTGTTCTTATCAGACTGAAATACCAAGTATGTGTAGACATAGTTCTAGAAACTAGAAATAATTGTTGTAAATGTGCATTTCTAAGTATTTGAATGCTAGTTATTAGAAACACTGGGGAATATAAATATCTATAAACATCACACAATTTCAACAGTGAATAGTGTCTATTACTTTGTAAGCACTGGGCTCTTATTTAAAATAGAAATGTCCATTCTGTGACAGTGGTTGTGCAGTTTTCTTTGTACAGGATGTGTGTTTTGAACTGAACGAACAAAAAGTATTTCCCTCATTATCCAGAGAAATTTCTAGGTTTTGGAAATTCTCAGATCGTTAAATTTCTGGCTAGCAACAAGCCCGAGGAGCTGAAGCGATCTGAATTGAATAGTTGTGGTTCATCAAGTTCAAAATATTTCAGGTTGAGGTTGTTCTGTCCCTTTTAACCGTATTTTTTTCAAAGTGACTTATGGGGTTTTTGCTAGGGTGGTGACATGTCCTCCAGTTTGCCCCAAGAGTGGCTGCAGTCAGCAGTGAGAAGCCTTCTTTAACAGATATTAGCAGGATCCATGCTGGTTTTGTTGCTGTGTAACAGCTAATACTTAAGTTGATATATTCTAATGTAGTAGAAAGATATGTAATTATTTCTGCAGCAGTATATTGGTGGTATCTGATCTGTGTCGTTGCTGGTCTAAAACTTTTACTTATTGACCAACAGTAAGGGCTGATCAGTTTGAAAAATCTGGGAAAGGGCTAAGGTCTATATAAGCTCCGGGATATAGAGAGTTTGATGGGCAAAGAGCAAGAGTGGGGACTGAGACGAGAATGTTGGAAGGAAGACCACCTTGCTCCTTCTGAATAAACATGAACATTAATTTGGGGGAATCTGCTGCTAGTTGACAGGCTCAAATCATCAGATCAAAGTGAGAATATTTGAATCATAGAAACTTTTTAGATAAGTAATTTTGTTCATTTTGTAGGTTGCTAAGTAGTGTCAGAGCTTTATCAATCAACAAAGAATTACAGGTTACATTTTTAATATTGGTCATGACTCAAGAACCTTTAAATTCTAATTTTAAATGTAAAAATACTATTGAAATTGTTTGGAGCACAAACTCAATTAACATTGCAGCCGATTGATCAATTCTGTTCCTGGAACCATTTGTTATGGTGCTTTCAGGGGCAATGTTTAGAACCAAATCTAAATTACAAAGCCTGCACATTTACCATTGATTCATTGTGAAATGAAACTAACTGTATTGGAGTATTAATGCTTTAACTTCAGTCTGTGATTCAAAAGAAACCTGGTTTAAAGGGATTCTGTGAAAGTCAGACAGCACTTCCACATGTTACAGAACCTTTTTTGTAGCCCATTGTATTTTGTATGAAGTAACCTTTGCAGCAATGTTGCAAACAATGCAAACAGCCAGTTCATGTTTGTAATTGAAGAAGCAAAGGGAAATGTGAATCACAGTGCCTTGACAGTACTGTATGGCAGTTTCAGAATAAAGCCATACAGTTTTTAAGCAGGATGGCTCTTGTCTCATTTGCCTTTGCTTTATTTCTAAAACATACACTTTCGTTTTCTATTTAACTGAATAAAGTCTACTTTGAATTTTATTTTCTGTTACACTGACTAGATGCTTAGTTTTAAAAAAAAGATTTATGCCAACTGGTTGGTAGTCATAATTTTCACATCACATTTTTCACCCTAGTGTTTAAGAAAATTAACTTCAGATCTTTCGCCATCAAATCAGTCATACCTTTAAACATCATAGAAATTGCAGCACAGATGGGGTTGAAAACCACTGCACCCACCTAGAAAACACAGACATTCTATTGCTTGAAGGGCAATTGTGTTATTCACCCTATTATTCAGCCATCCTATGCCTTGCTCTCTGGAACTCTATCTCTAAGTCTGTCTGACTCCCTCTTTCAAAGCCCATCTCAAAATATACCTCTTTGGCCCATTTTAAGCCAGCTTTCCCCTCCCCTTCCACTCCCAGCTTGAGTGTCCAAACAATGTTGTAAAGCACTGTGAGACATCCCGATTATATGAATAGCACTATATCAATTCTGTTATTATACTTATTCTGTTATAACTAAAATTTCCCACATATTATCACTTGGAATGATATGCTCTCATCCTTTGATGTAATGCTTCATTTTCATATTTTGAAGATTTATGAATAGCAATTCCAACAAATCTTGAATTTTGCACGGCGTTTGGGCCTGAAAATTTCAGCATTGTCATTGTTCCTGATCATCAATTGTGTTAGTGCTGCTTTACAGCACTGAGTTAAACTGGCATTTTGTGAAACAGCATTGAAACATCATGTTCCAGGTTTATAGACAGTAATAAGAATAGTAATTGAGAACACTCGGTAGGTCAGGCAACATCTATGGAAAAAGGAAAGTGGGTCAACATTTTGGTTCTAAGACCCTTCTTGAGAAGTGGGGCATTACTGTTATAGAGTAATGCCCCAGTAATCACAGGCTAAAAGCCACAAACCGTACTCTAATGCTATTGGAGACAGCTGCAGGCCAAAACATTGTGCAAAGTTGGCAGATGGGGGAGGTCAGACATTAGTGGCTTGTCTTTGTCTTTGGGCGCTCTGAGATGCCGTCCGGAGTGGAGGGTGCTATATAAATCGGAGATGTTGTTGTTGTCTTTAGCAATAGCTGGATATATGTGATGTTTCTTAACAAATTACAGTAGAAGCCCGTTTATCCGTAACTCGATGAACCGGCACTTCCATATAACCGGCACGCCCCAAAAAAAAAGTCCCCATTTGATAAACTGGAACCTAAACGGGACAATAGCAGTGAAGCATTTGTAAATGCATACAGAATAACAGAATACAGTATTGTATTGGTACTTATTGTTAAAACTACTCTCTTGCGCTTCTCACCTTTGCTAGTAGATGCTGCGCTTGAAGCCATGATATGCTGCGGTTGAGGTTTATAGTCCAGCGATTCTTTTTAAAATGGAGCACGCCAAGCGGGTGAAAAAAACGGAGCGTGACTTTAAAGCCTTACTAGCGGCAAGCCGATAACCCTAGCCGATAACCCACATTGTCATGCAGGTATAGTGTTTCGGTTTGCCGCTAGTAGAGTCTAGGGCTATCGGTTTGCCGCTAGTAAAGTTGCGCGACTTTAAAATCGCGTTGCCGTTTTTTTCACTTGCTTGACATCCTCCATTTAAAAAAGAATCGCTGGACTGTAAACCTCAATCAGTAAAGGTGAGAAGTTTTAACAATAAGTAGTTTTAACAATAAGTACCAATACAATATTCTGTTATTATTTAGTCTGGTGTGTATGGTGTGTGTTAAAAGAACTTTAATTTTTTTTGTGGTGGGTTTTTGGCTGCGGACCGCCCAAATATCCAGCAGGCGCTCTAACCGGCATTGGCCAGGTCCTGCGGGTGCCGTATAAACAGGCTTTTACTGTATTTGATAACATATCTAAATGCTAACATGTCTAAACACTCTGTTAACAAATATCACATTTTTCATCTGTTTTTCAGATAATGCAATATTAAGTTTTTCACCATGCATCATTTACAACATGCTGCATCTGTAGTTTTGACACATATTGGTATACAAATGATGATGTTGTAAACGCCAGATCAGGAACTTCACTGTGCACTAATTTCCTGCCAGGCACAGAGTTCCTGTTTTGCTAGCTGTCCAGAAATGTTAAACCCCAAAATGGCATCCAATCTGAGTTTCAGTAAGACAAGTGTGTGGACAACAGACAATACCCAGGATTCGCTATTTACAAATATGTTTTGCAAATACAAGATAGACACCAATGTGTTCAGCAGACAAAGAAAAATGCTGAAAATTTCTATTTTCTATGGTTCTAATTCCTTAGAACAGTGTTGTACATTATAAAAACAAGAATTTAATGAAGCGCCTCCAGGTAGGTGGGGGCGAAACCTTTGACAAGTTTCCTTACTCCACACGCCTAATAATAATTCCTCCCCCCCAAAAAAAGGTCATTTCAATCCATGTCTGTTTGCGGGACACTGCTGTGTGCAATTGGCTGCCACGTTTCGCCCAGAAATATACAGCCATTTCACTTTACAGTATATTCTGTGAAGCGCTTTGGGATGTCTACAAGACGTGAAAAGCTCTATATCAAATGCAAGGATTATTATTATTATTATGTTTACTGTTCTATATGCATCCAATGGTTGGAATCAATTGCTTTCTGTAATTAAGTATGCATTTGAGTTGGGTAAGTGAAGTGTATAAAACATGTTTAAACTTAGTGTCATGCTACCATACTGAGAGAGGGTAGCATTAACTACCAAGTGATTATGTATTGCCAGTAATTAAATTGTGCAAGTGAAGTGAAAGGTATTTAATCTTCATCAAACAACATGTCCTATATATCGAAGCATGAATTAATAAAGGAACACCATTGATCATCATTAAAAATAATGATTTGGATCAGCCGTGACAACTATATAAAGTACTTGGCATACTGTTACCTTTGTAGGACCTTATTCTTGTGATATACAGCTGGTTTAACAATTGCCTTTTGATCTACCATAACTCAGTACTTCTTTGATATATAGCAAGTGAGATTATTACTTCTTTAACATATTTAATTTATGTCTGACGCACAATAACCTCAGGAGCCATTGGATGGTGTTTCTCAGGTAAGTGAATCCGGCGCAGAATCCGGGTTTTAAAGATAGAATTACTGGTTGAGTTTTGTATTTCAAAAGGGATTTTGTCTTTCCAATTGAACTCGAATGTATTGGAATGAAAATAAATAGTGTATCTTCAAATATCTCCCATTAAAACTTCATCCTCCTTAAAACTCCCGTTCTTACATTTGTGCAGTACAGCTTTGCAAGGGTAATTCTTGCTCAGCAGTGACCTGAAGCTGCTCGCTACAATCAAATCTTCCTTACTTCTGAAGACCAAGTCAGATTCAGATAACTTCCTCATCCTTAATAGATTCAGCAGGATTTTTCTCAAAAACGATAGGAGATGTGTTCAAAATACTGTAGTAGGATTATTACAAGTTTGGGATCTCATTTTGAATTTATTGTCTCGGGGAAAAAAGTTTTGATTTTTTACATGATTTAAGGTGTTCTCTGTTTCTCCAAAGTTCTCTGTTTCCACAATCATTTTATCGGGTTTCAGTCATAGCTGGGTTATATCTAATGATGCACAATAGAATGTGTGCAAGATTATTGTAAAAATGTCCTCCTGATGTGAAAGCTGCTATACAAATGTATACAGGTAAACCCCGCTTACCGACCGCCCGGTTAACAAAACTTCACTATAACGAGGGTTTCTATTTGTACCACTTCTCCACTTAACTGCTTAACTGTTATAGCTGCTTTCACTATAACGAATGTTTACACACACTTTAAATCTCGCAGGCTTCTCGTGCGCAGCTTCTCATGCGCAGCTTCTCTCTGGTTGCCCCAGCAACGCACACTCAGTCTTTAGCGTGCCTCAGTTAAGCAGTGCAGTGCAGCCCCTCCCATATGGGAGGAGCTTAAGCGGCAGGATGCTTCGTGGCTTCAATAATAGTAAGTCAAGATATGGGTGGGGGGGCGGATAGAGAGGAGGAGGAGAGATAGAGAGATGTGGGGGGGGGAACAGAGAGGGAGGGGAAGGGGGATAGAGAGATGGGGGGGATTTTAGAGAGACAGAGAGGAGAGGTGGATAGAGAGATAGAGAGGATGGCAGGATAGAAAGGGAGGGGAGGGGGGCATAGAGAGATAGAGATGGAGTGGGGGGGATAGAAAGATAGAGAGGGGGGGGTAGAGAGAAAGAGAGGAGGAGAGGAGGGGTAGAGAGAAAGAGTGGAGGGGGGGTAGCGAGAAACAGAGGAGGAGAGGAGGGGTAGAGAGAAAGAGTGGAGTGGGGGTAGAGAGAAAGAGAGAAGAGGGGGGCTAGAGAGAAAGAGGAGAGGGGCGTAGAGAGGAGGTGGGGGGTTAGAGAGAAAGAGAGTTGGGGAGGGGGAGGAAGAAAGAAGCGCGTCACGAGTCCGGAAATGCCTGGGCCCAGGTTGCAATATCTCAGTGTGGTGACTGTGCAGACCTGGCCTGGAGCAGGTAGGATTGGCGTTTTTATTTCTGCAATTTTTGTCACATTCCGGATTCCGGAACTCCGGACTTTTGGCTGCTCAACCTGTACACCGAAAATGTTAGCGCTAGGAACCGCGAGGAACTAAACTGAATTTAGCGGGGAGGCTCGGTTCGGGGTGGTGTTTTGGCTGTGACAAAATATGGTAATACAGTTAAACTCTCGCTTCACAAAATTTTCGCTTAACAAAGGGTTTTAAAGTCCCTAACCCCTTCGTTAAGCGGGGGACACCTGTACTGTATTTTCTTATGAAAGATGTTCAGTTGCACATGTTGCACAAGAATCTTACTTAGGAGATGAGAAAGATAATAATCCTTGCATTTGATATAGTGCTTCTTCTAGACGTCTCAAGGCGCTTCACAGAATATACTGTAAAGTGAATTGACTGTATATTTGTGGGCGAAACACGGCAGCCAATTGCGCACAGCAGTGTCCTACAAACAGTCATGGATTGAAATGATTTCAAGTGATTGAAGATGACTCCATATTGCCATTCCTGAGGATATTTCCAAGAGTAGAAGATTCAGTTACCAGGAGTCATAGTTATTAGTAATACAGTAAGAAAGTTGTGATGTTACAGCCACAGTTAGTTATAGTTATAGTTATAATGCTGACAGTTCAAGTTCAATTACCAACAGTGAGTGTCGACCCATCAACCGATCCTGGGCTCTCATTGGTCCTGGCCAACTGACAGGTGAGAATGCCAATAAGAGCATAGGTTGGCTTGCTGGACAAATGAATGCTCCAATGGAAGCACGGGGCGTATTAATAGGCAACACTTGTCATTAAAAGTTGTAGCGACGATAAAAAGTTGCATTGTGTTAAAACTCGCTGGTT
Source organism: Hydrolagus colliei (assembly GCA_035084275.1). Taxonomy (NCBI): domain Eukaryota; kingdom Metazoa; phylum Chordata; class Chondrichthyes; order Chimaeriformes; family Chimaeridae; genus Hydrolagus; species Hydrolagus colliei. Next base: position 8,272,428 of record CM068744.1, on the reverse strand, counting down.
CCACAACAAAATTTACTTGTGGACATAGTTTATATAAGATAACCACAGGACGAGCGAAAGGAGAGTTTAGGAGTTTTTTTTAAATCAGAAAGTTGTTGTGCTCCAGAGCACTGCCTCGAGGGCTTGGGTAGCCTCCTTATGTCATGGCAACCAAAACTGTATGCAGTAATCCGCTTGTGATAATAATAATCATCCTTCATTTGATATCTCACCTCACATGTCAATGAGAAGAGCTTCACAGGATGTACCGTAAAGTGGATTGTCTGTATATTTTATAGGCGATGCACGGCTGCCAGTTCCACACAGTGTCCCACAAACAGCCATTGGGTGAATGACCAATTTTATTTGGGGAATTGTTGACCAGGAGAAACTCCCTTCTCTTTTGGAATACTACTGTGGGATCTTTAACATCCACCTGAACAGGCAGAAAGGACCACAGTTTAACATCTCACCCAACGGATGACCAAGGCAGGAGTTTACACCCCTCCAGTGCAGCACACCCATCAGTGTTATCTTAGACTTAATGATTCCGAGGGCCAACGTGGTCTTGAACCCACAGCCCCTGATTCAGAGGTAAGAGTGCAACCACTGAGCCAAACTGACACAGAACAGAGCACTGGGCATCTGAATTCAACCAATTTGGCAATCTAGGCAGCATCCTATTTGCCTCGCACTGTTTTCACAGGGAGAGCAATGTTAAAATTGCAGTGACTCACCCATGCCCTGGCTGACATAACTACTTCAGCGAAAGTCATAGTACCTCACTTTTCTCTTTCTAAACCTTAACAAAAAACTATGCGATTTATTTACCATCTATGACATTGATGGGTAAGCCTGCTCTAAACCTACACCACCAACAGCCTATTAATTCACAGTTGAATAAACACTTCGTCGACTGCTAAATTATTTTGAAAGTTGCAACTATATATTATCTGCAAACCTTTTCAGGAGAATTATATACAGGTTGAGGCTTCATTATCCTCACTAATAGAAGATAGAATAAGATTATCCTACGTCTCCATTGATCTCTCAACCTATTATGATTTACTTACATGGGTAGGGATGTATGTCCAAGGTGTGGACAGGAAGATGATGGGAATGCTCCCACACATTTCATGCTGAGAAGCATTAAACACCAGGAAGTTGCCAATACCTGAGCTCCTGTAGCTCAGTGGTTAGAGCACTCGCCTTACAAGCATGAGACCTGTGTTTCAATCCAGGTTGATCAGGGCAAAATCTTGGGCAAGTTTCCTTACTCCACACGCCTAATAATAATCCCTCCAAAAAAAATATAATAAAATTGGTCATTTCAATCCATGACTGTTTGTTGGACACTGCTGTGCGCAATTGGCTGCTGTGTTTCACCCACAAATATAAAGTTAATTCACTTCACAGTATATTCTCTGAAGCACTTTGATAATATGTGAAAAGCTCTATATCAAATGCAAGGATTATTATTATTATTATTATTACCCACTTAGTGAGGGCTCAAAGCTAAATTTGTTTGATGTAAAATGACCAACTGGTGATTAGCTTTGTTGGGTTATGTAAGCAGCATCTCCTTGGAGTTGGACTAATTCCAAGATGATTTACTTAGCAACATAACATAATACAATTCTAAATTACATTTGTATAGCGGCTTTCACGTCAGAAGGACATCCCAATGTACTGGACAGGCAGGGATTTGGACTCGAGCTGTGTGGGGGGGAGGATGGGGGGGAGAGAAGGAGTGTTGGAATAATGGAGGGTGGAGTGAAGATGGGTGGCCAAAGGCACGGCTGAAGAGTCATGCCTGGTAGGAGACAAGGGAAGGATTGAGGTGAAGAGAATATGGGCTGGAGTTCCAGAGGGTATGGACAGAGAGGCTGAAGGCCCAGCTGCCAATGGTGGGCGGACCGGGGGAAGGAAATCCATGGAGGGAGTGGAGAGGTTGATAAGGGGTTAACAGGTCACAGAGTTAAAAAGGGGCAAGGGTGTAGAGAGACTTGAAGGTGAGAAGGATCATTTTGAACGCTATCCTCTGAGACATTGGAGAACCAGTGAAGCTGGGCGAGGGTGGGGGTGATGGGGTCACTGAGCCTAGCATGGGAGAGGACACGAGTTTGCAGAATTCTTAACGATTTGCAGCTTGTGGAAGGAAGAGTTGGGAAGGCCGACAAGCATGTAGTTGGCATAGTTGAGCCTAGATGTGATGATTGTTTGATTGACGGTCTTGGCAGCCTGAGGAATGAGTCAGTGACGGAGCCAGGCGATGTTCTGGAGGTGGGGGAAGGCAGAATGTGTCATGGCATGGATGGGGGGGATGGTGGGGGGCAGGGGGCAGGACAATTGAGGGTCAAACAAAACAAACAATCCATCTCAGTAAGGTAGATTGTTTCTGACTGCCTCAGTGAGGTGAATTGTGCATCCTTGCATGGTGATACTGCCAGTGATTGAAGTAAGGAGGCACTAACAGTAACTAATCGGGAGAGGCTCAATTGTGTTGACATTCAACTGTCGAAAATTAGCTCTCATACAGGACTTGATATCTGACAGATTTTTCTGTCAGGACATTAGTGGTCCTGGAGTCAATGATGGAGGCAGAGAGATAGAGTTGGGTGTTATCTACATACATGTGGAAGTTTATCCCACGTCTGCAGATTATGTCACTAAGAGGAAGCATGTACAGGTTGAAGAGGAGAGGACCAAGGACAGAGCTCTGGGAAACAATATTTGGGCTGGAGGAGAAGCTGTTTGTGGAGACAATGTGGAGACTGTGTAAGAGGTAGGATCTGAACCACCCCAGGACAGAACCATGAAGGTTGAGGTGAGAGGAGAGGCAATGGAGGAGGATAGAGTGGACGGATCAAAGGCAACAGAGAGGTCAAGGATGGCAAAGAGACACAGGGAGCTCTGGTCACAGATGCACAGAACGTCATTTTCACTTTATCCAGGTCTGTTTCTGTGCACCGAAACCCGATTGGTGGGGTTCATATAGGGAGTGGCGGGAGAGGAAGGTGCTTGGCCAAGAAGCAACGACTCATTCAAGGACCTAAGAAAGGATTGTATGGGCCTCAGCTAGCCAAGGCAATGGTAAAGCTTGTTAGACAGTGACTTTGAGTGGCAAATTGTGCGGTTTTAGCTGGTTAAACTCCAGCAATAACCCAACGCACATTCTGAAATGGGAGAGGGAATAAGGAATATAGAATCTGGCATAGTCTGGTGGAGTCTTGTAGCACAGTGGTTAGAGCACGTCTTGCAAACATGAAACTTGTGTTTCGAATTCAGGCAGCTCAGGGCGAAACCATGGGCAGGTTTTCTTACTCCACACGCCTAATAGTAATCCGTCCAAAAAAAACCTATAATAAATTAGTCATTTCAATCGACGACTGTTTGTGGAAACTGCTGTGCGCAATTGGCTGCTGTGTTTCACCCAGAAATATACAGTCAATTCACTTTACAGTATATTCTGTGAAGCACTGTGAGATGTCTCAAGAAGACATGAAAAGCACTAAATCAAAATGCAACGATTATACCAGGACAGAAGAACAGCATGCTTTTACATTTTAAATATAAAACAGTATCCAGTGTTGCAATGAAGCACAGTTGAATCACTCCTGTTGTAGCTAGGAATAATAGTGGCTCGTTATTCTCCTATCAAAAATATGTTAAAACATTTGAAAGTTCTTATATTCCTCCAAACTCCGATGTTCAATCCCAAATCTGTTGATGAAGTTAAGTTTTTAGGAGACATTTTACCTGTATTTCTTCCTGGGGTGAGAAATGCAACATTTAAAAGCAGAGCCAATGTAATATTTACTATCGTTAAGGCTGGCTTAGAACTGAACACTCTTCTGACTTTTGCACAAAGATTTGGTCCAAAGTTCAATGTAAGAAAAATTATCACAATCTTGGATATCACTATGACATGGATTTGAGCAGCATTTGAGTGCTGTTTTACAAGACACCCACTGAGATAACACTAATAACAATTACAGTATGTAAACGAGCAACTAAAAATGTAACCATTGAAATTTATAGCCCATTGAGTGCAATATAATTGTAAATCTATATTGTATTGCAACCAGTACTAACTCTTTAAGATTGATCTTTTCAGTCCCATTTACCAAGCCTTTTCCCCTATCACTGTAGCTTACTACTTTCAATTTATTTATCTTGTTTCCTTTGGAAAATAAATATGGATTCTGCCTTAACCACGCTCTCAACAAAGCATCCCATATCCTAACCACTCTGTGCATAATTTTCTTTTTTTGTGAATCTCTTCATTTGATCTCTTAATAACTATTTCACATTGATGCCCTGCCTGGAAATGCAAAATTATTTTTATTTAGGAAAATTCTGCATCATTCACAAAAAGGAAACTTGCCCAAGGTTTCACTCTATCTGGAATTGAACCCAGGTCTCCCACTTGTAAGGCGAGTGCTCTAACCACTGAGCTACAGGACTCCAAAAATATTGGACTTCTCAAAGAGCTTAATGAAAGTAGAATTTATAAGTCGGTGGTGACTGCTTTCTCGGCAAACTTGAGGGCTAGTTACACACCGATATCCCTCAAACAGTCACAAGGCAAATGACCTGTTAATCTTCTGAGGGAATGTTGGCCAGGGCACTGGAAGAAATCCACTTTCAATACGGGTAAGGAGATGGCGAAAACCAATAGCATAAAGAACGTCATCCCCTTTCTCACTAGGTATCCAATTGGAATAATAAAGCAATCACTGTACTGTAGAAAGAATCAGCTGGAAACTCCTTTAAATGCCAGTCAGGCACAGATCCGTAGCCCTGGATAAAGCCTAAGCCAGAAACTTACTGCTGCCAGCCAAAGGTGAGCATAGCTAACAGGATACTTATGTAAGTTTGCAGTAATGAATGCACGTAAATGTGGCATGTGACATTACCTTTTGTGATTCCTCATTAATCACATTTATTATATCTGAATCAAGTTGGTTTTAATTATAGAAACAAACAGTGAGTGGAGTGGGATCACAGCTGAATTATGAGATTTGGATTGGTACTGCGAGGATATTAGGACACAGGACACATACAAATTCATTTTGGGAGAGACAGGACAAGCCAAGAAACCAAAAAGGAATTGGGCAAAAGCAGCAGCCGATTTGGCCACTGCAATATCTCACCAACAGCCATGAAGTAAGTGATCATTTTTTATTTGAAGAATTGCTGACCAGTAGAAACTCTCTTCTCTTTCCAAATTGTGCCAAGGGATCTTTAATGTCTACCTGAATTGGCAGGCGGGAGCTCAGCTTATCTGAAGGATGGCACCTCCGTCCTTGCAGTACGCAAAGTTACTTTGGAACGTCAGCTGAGACTACATAAGTTCAAGTCCCGATGTGGGGCTTGAAGTCACAATCTTCTGACTCAGAGGCAAGAGTGCTACCAATGAGCCAAGCTAACACACAGAGGGGGAGTTCAGGGAAATAGTATCCAAATGGTTAAATGAAAGATTTTCTGAGGGTAACTGAATCTTGTTCAGGTAAAAAGTAAAACAAACTTGACTTACAAGAGCAAAAGGGAACCTATTGAGTAAATTTGGTCAGAGCAGGAATCTGGGTCTGAGCGAATTTGGGACTGAGCAACGTTTGGGGCAGCTTATGGATAAGATAATATATTGTTGTTTGTTTAGCGCCTTGGGATGTCCTCTCGACGTGAAAGGCGCTATATAAATGTAAGTTTTGTTTGTTTGTTTGTTTAGAGGGGTAGAATGGATCAGTTTAGCCTAATGAAGCTGGTGCCATTATGTATTGAATTTGGATGAATTGGTGCTTATTGGACATGTTAATTGCCAGAGATGACTATACATATGGAAATGTATATACAGTACACATAATTGTGTCCAACTGCTCAAAGTTGCTGCACTGTGTATGGGTTTGTAGCAGACGAGAGTGTTTATATGGACTGGAAAATCAGGGAAACTTGAGAGAACAAAATGTGGTTGTAATGAGAGATTTGAACTTGCACTTGGTTGGGAAAGGTAAAGCAATACAAATCAATCACTGTAAATAATAGTCCTCACATTTGATATTGCAGCTTTGACATCACAACAACAACAACAAAATTACATTTATAGCACGCTTTTCACGTCGGGAGGACACTAATCCAAGCGTGGATTAATGTTTCAGCAGCATGGGGGGTGAGGTAATGGCGGAATCTAGCAATGTTGCGGAGGTGGTGGAAAGCTGTATGATCATGGCGTGGATTTGGGGGAGGAAGGATATTTCAGGGTCGAACATGACACCCAGATTCCTGATTAGCTTCGAGAGGTGGAGAGAGCAGCCTTGAATGCTGATGTTGCCAGCGCTTGAGGTGCGATGGCGCTGACGCGAGCCAATCAGGGGGGCCTCCGTCTTGTTGACGTTTAGTAGGAGAAAGTTGTCCCTCGTCCAGGACTCAATGTCAGACAGACACGCAGTCAGAACGCCAGTAGTCCTGGAGTTGAGGATGGAAGTGGAAAGGTAGAGTTGGGTGTCATCCGCACACATGTGGAAATTTACCCCATGTCTACCGATGATGTCACCGAGGGGAAGCATGTAGAGAGTGAAGAGCATGGGACCAATGACAGAGCCCTGGGGAACACCGCATGTGACTGTGCGAGGGCTGGAGGAAAAGCCGTCGGAGGAGACAAAGTGAAGGCGGTGTGAGAGGTATGACCCGAATCAATCAAGGACAGAGCCTCAAAGCACTTCAGTAGACATACTCTAAAGTGTAGTGACCTACCTGATCTTATCCATCCTCCCATCACAGCATCAAGCTCTTTTATTTAAATGAATCAAATTTAAATTAATTAAGGTTGAATTGTTTTCCATCGGTTGTTAATTACACTCTGATTCAAGAAAAAAGTGCACTTTTTTGAAATTCTATACCAGTGTACTAGGGTCCAGCGATATATCGTTATTTCGGTTATATCCGATATAATTTTCATATCGATACGCCGATATCGGAATTTACAATATATCGATATATTGAAAAATTCGATATGTAAAAAATGATATATCGGTATATCGTGTCCGGCGATATATCGAAATATCGATATATATGGGCAAACCGATATATCAATATTGGAAAATTTTGATATCGACAGACCCCACAGTGTACTCTTTATCTGGTGTCCTGGTGCCTTGTACACTATTGTTCTGGGTTTGTTCTGGCTCCTGTAGCTCAGTGGTTAGAGCACTCGCCTTACAAGCATAAAATCTGTGTTCATAATCCAGGCAGATTAGGGTGAAACTTTGGGCAAGTTTCCTTACTCCACACGCCTAATAATAATCACTCCAAAAAACCCACAATAATAAAAATCAATCCACAACTGTTTGTGGGACACTGCTGTGCACAATTGGCTACTGCGTTTAGCCCATAAATAGGGTCAATTCACTTTACAGTATATTCTGTGAAGCGCTTTGAGGCGTGGATGAAGCTCTGGCAAATCTCTAGCGCGGTGATGAAGGTTGAAGTTTTGTTGCTGGTTTGTGCGATATACCTTTTCCTTCTGTCGGATCTTCTGGTCGGGTTGAACCTTTGGTTGAAGGTTTGATGGAAGAATAGGCAGTGTTGTTCTAAGTTTCCTGTCCATCAGCAGCTCGCTTGATGACAGGCCATTCTGGAGAGGAGATGCTCTGTAAGATAAAGCGTAGAACATGTAAGATAGAGCGAGATAGAGGTCTTCATTCTTTTTGAGTAGCCCTTTCATTGTACGAACTGCTCTCTTGACTTCGCCATTTGCCTATGGGTACTTTGGTGAACTGGTGGTGTGGACAAATCCGTATTTCTCAGCAAACTGGAGGAAAGAGGCTGAACTAAATTGTGGCCCATTGTTCAGAGACCACCAAGTATGGGATCCCGTGTACGGCAAAGATTTCTTTCAGGGCTCTGCTAACGGTTGCTGAAGATTGGCCAGATGAGAGAGATTTTATTTCTATCCAGCGGGAGTAGTAGTCGACGACAATAAGAAAAATCTTCCCTTGATTTTCAAATAAATCCATCCCCAGCGTTTCCCACGGACGTGATGGGAATGATGCTGGCAGGAGAGGCTCGCGTTGTTCTGGTTGGTGTTTGGTACAAGTCGAACATTTAGAAATCATCTCTTCTAAAGTCTTGGAGAGACCTGGCCACCAAACAGATGTACGTGCTCTGGCTCGGCACTTGGTGATTCCCAGATCGCCTTGATGGATGCAGTCAAGCATTTCCAATCTCATGGTTCTGGGGATGACTATGCGGTCGTCATAAAGAAGATTGTTGAAGACAGAGAGATGGCTTTTACTTTCCCAGTACTAGCGAAGTAGTGGTATGTGTGGCATGTAAGCAGGCCAACCATGTAAGCAATACTCTTTGATCTGCGCACACTCTTCGTCAGCTTTCTGATCTGCGGCGATGTCAAGTAGGCATTGTCTACTCGCTGGTGATGTATTCATTGTGTGATTCGCGAAAGTTTCAATTTCTGCAATCAGCACAGTGTCGGATTCATTAGGTGTGCCGACAGAAGCACGGGATAGTGCATCAGCAGTGTTCTGGTGTTTGCCTGGAATGTACTGGACTGTCAGACTAAATCTCATCAGATGAAGGCAGAATTGCAGTATGCGGGAGGCATCTTATTGAGTTCCTTCATCTGCAGAAGGGACATAAGTGGTTTGTGATCTGACTCGAGGATGAAGTGTAATCCTAGTATGTAGTCAGAGAACTTCTCGCAGGCCCAGGTTGCAGCTAGTGCTTCTTTTTTGATTACTGCATATCGCTTCTCCGTGTCACTGAGAGAGTGTGATGCATAGTAGATTGGATGGCGTTTTCCATCGTCTTGGATCTGAAGGAGAAAGGCACCAATGCTGGATGCTGAAGCGTCAGTGGCAATGAAGGTTGGACGTTTCGGGTTGTAGTGAGCGAGAACTGCAGATGAGAGCAGCAAATCTTTCCCGTGTTGAAATGAACTCTGCTGTGCGTTACCCCAATACCAAGCTGTCTCTTTTGTAGCAGCTGGCGTAATGGCTCATTGATCTCTGCCAACCCAGGGACGAACTTCCCAAGTTGGTTGACCATTCCCATGAATCTCTGGAGCTCAGTGATGTTTGATGGGACTGGATACTCTGCAATGGCTGTAGTCTTGCGTTGATCAGCGTGTAGGCCGGCTGCGTCTATCACATGACCTGAGAACTTGATGGAGTCTTTGAAGAATTCACATTTGTTATTGAGGGTAAGGCCAGCTTTGAGTAGTCGCTGCAAGACTGCTCTCACACGTCGGTCGTGTTCAACTTGTGTGGCACCGTGAATGAGAATGTCATCCATATGGCAAATGACACCATTGAGGCCAATGAGGATACCAGACATGGTTCTTTGGAAAATCTGCCGAATAATGCAGAATGGTAAGCGGTTGAAGCAGTAACGACCCGAAGGTGTGATGAATGTGGTCAGAAGTTTTGAATCCTCATCAAGCAGTATCCGTCAAAATCCACTCTTTGCGTCTAGCTTGGAGAAGATTCTACTTTTCCCAAGCTTAGCCAAGCTCTCGTCGACTGAGGACATAGGGTGAATCTTATGTTGTACACTCTTGTTGAGGTGAGTGAGGACAACACAGATGCGATAGGAACCGTTTGATTTGGGCACAGTTACCATACCTGAGCACCATGTTGTTGGCCTAGTGACTGGGGAAATGACATCCTGTTGAAGCATGGACTGAATTTCCTTTTCCACTTGTGGTAGTAGTGGGTGAGGCACTTTTCTCGGTGTGTACAAGCATACTGGCCTGGTGTCAGGGCACAGCAGTACGATGTCTGAAGTTTTTCCAGGCCAGTGAACAATCCAGGATATTCTGCTTTGAAGTTGGGAGTTGGACTCTGCTTCACCTCGTTTACTCTTGCGATAAGGCCAAGATCGACGCCTCAGAATATCCTGGATTGTTCACTGGCCTGGAAAAACTTCAGACATCGTACTGCTGTGCCCTGACGCCAGGCCAGTATGTTTATACACACCGAGAAAAGTGCCTCACCCACGACTACCACAAGTGGAAAAGGAAATTCAGTCCATGCTCGTTTACTGAGTAGCGAACATCTCTGGTTTTGAATGATGTAGAGTCGCTCAGTTATCTCCCTCTGGAGGTAATGCAGTTTAGCAATCAGCATATCCGTCACTGGTAGTGGGGTGCGCCTGGACCATGGAGGGACTGATTGGTCTCTTTGAGTTGTACTCAGGCTAGTCAGGGTTCTGTGTCACTGATGACAGAAACGGTTGCCCCGGTGTCTAGCTTGAAGCAGGTGTGGTGTCCATCAACTGAGATGCAAGCACTCTAAAAGTTGTTATTGCCAACGACTTCACCGAGGAATGGAAATCATCCTCTAGTGAGTCTTGAACTTCATGCACTTTTGAGGTGTTGCGTTTGGATGCAGCGCTGCGGCAAACTGTCTTGAAATGATCTTTCTTTTGGCAATTGTTACATATGGCATATTTTCCAGGACTTTGTTGACGTGAATGGCGTTGTCTGCCACAGCATTGACAGTTATCGGCCTTGGAATCTCATGTTTGCTGTTGGGGCGGTCCCTTCGACTTTAAGCTGTTGTTGTTGAATGCAGTTTTGCGTTTAGTGACGTGATTGATGCTAATGGATCTGATGTCACCACGAACGATGTCACGGCTATCATGTCTTGCCTCTGACTGATGGCATAGCTGGACCGCTTTGTTTAGTGTGAGGTCCGCTTTTGACTGCAGAGAGTCTGATAATTTGTCATCTAGTACCCCAACAACAATTCTGTCCCTGATGAGGCTGTCCTTGAGCTCACTGTATTGACAGTTATCAGCTAGTCTAAACAAATCTTGTATGAAAACATCAATGGATTCGCCTGGCACTTGTTTGCCTCTGTTAAAACCAGCCCTCTCCACGATCACGTTACGTCTGCCTTCATAATGTTCATAATACTTCATCATATGTTGCATTTTTCTGATCTATTCTGAGAGTGGTTATAATATCATCATGGAAAATAGGAGTGTGCTCACCTGTTTTTGGTCTGCTTTTTCATTGAGACCTGAGGCGATGCGCTAACGTTCAAAACGATTGATCCATTTAAGCCACAATTCACACTGGTTTGGCCCATTTCCACCCTCAAACTTGCCTGGCAATTTAATCTGGGCCATCAGATGTGAAGCTATGTTGTGGGTTTAACTTTCGGACCGCTGCCACCATGTTATATTCGAGGATATAAAGAGATACTGTGGAGATCGACTTTCATGTAAAACAGCTTTATTTAAGATGACCACTTCCATGCAATTCCATGTGCTCAAACAGTGGCCATGAGAGTGGACTATAACCGTTACATATATGGAAATAGTGATTAGCATAATCCTACACTGAGGGCCAAACTTGGTGGCATGAGGCAATCAGGAGAGCCTTGGTATTCCTGAAATTCAACTGTAGCAAGTTGTCTCTCAACCAGGACTTTATGTCAGGACATCAGTGGTCCTGGGGTTGAGCATGGTGGCAGAGAGATAGAGTTGGATGTTATGTGGAAGTTTACCCCATGTCTGCGGATGTGATCACCAAGAGATCACCAAGAGTATGTACTGGTTGAAGAGGAGAGGACCGAGGACAGAGCCCTGAAGAACACTACGTGAGATGTTGTGGGGGCTGGAGGAGAAGCTATTTGTGGAGAGTGGAGACAAAGTATAGCTGGTGTGAGTGATAGGATCTGAACCATTCAAGAACAGAACCTTGAAGGTTGAGGCGGCGGTGGAGGAGGATAGAGTGGTCTACAGTGCAAAAGGCAGCAGAGAAGGATGAGGAGACAGAGGGAGCCCTGGTCACAGATGGACAGAATGTGATTTGTCATCTTAGCCAGATCTATTTCCATGCTGTTGGCAACACAGTGGAGGGGTTCATAAAGGGAGTGGCAGGAGAGGAAGGGGTGAAGCTAGGAAGCAACAAATCTAAGATGGCTGCTTGGAATATTTGCAGGCAGGTTTCGCCTCTACTGTCATTTAGAAATTAGAGGAAAGTTAGAAAAATATGTTAAGGATATTATTTCTTAATTAGCAATGGAATAGAATATGTTTGAGAATATGGCAATTCTGATTCTCTTTATTGCTCTGTTCTCCAGATTGAAAGCAGAGATGTTACTGTTGACGGATTCTCTGTATCTACTCTTTTTTCTCCATTGCTCTTATATGCAGTCTTTTTCGGTAAGTACGAGCTATGAATGCACTTTCGGAAAGTGTCTTTGGATCTGTTTCATGATAACTGTTTTATTGAGGAATAGCAGAGACTATTCAATTATGGTAATCGATTTTTACGGAACTTCAAATTATTCTAATGCTGTTTTTATTTTTTTTATCATGTAATGTAACACCAACAAATAGGAAGGTAAGAACTCATGTGCATTTTTAGAATTTTTTTTTATTATGAATAATAATAAAATTAATTATCATTGCATTTGATAACGCTCTACATGTCTTCTAGAGATGTCTCAAAGCGGTTCACAGAATATCTTAAAGTGAATTGACTCTATACTTGTGGGCAAAACATGGCAGTCAATTGTGCATAGCAGTATCCCACAACCAGTCATGGATTGATTGACCAATTTACTATTGAGGGATTATTATCAGGCATCTGGAGTAAGGAAACCTGTCCGAGGGTTCGCCCTGCTTGGAATCAAACCCAGGTCACTAGCTTGCAAGCCAAGTGCTCGAGTGCTCTGAGACACTATTAGAATGTGCTATTATTCTGATGCCATTCTACTGAAAGTGTAATTTATTCAGTTTAATAAGAATGAGTTTTTTAAGGTGATTCCAATCTGTCTGTTCAGATCATTTGAAACCGTGAATCATCCATGTAAATAAATTATCTGCGATCCAATTATTAAGAATGTAAATCATATTTCATTTATCCATAGATACTACATTCACAGTAATACTACTGAAATCAAACCAACGTAGAAACAGTATTAACTGAGGTGTAGAATCTTGAGAGCTTCATTCAATTTTGGCAAAGTTATAAACAAAGACAAATTTGGTTGATACAAATTCCACTATTATAGCATGATATTAACTTCTCTAAGCAATGTCATAATGATTATCTATAGGTTCACAGGCTCAACCCTTTTTGCCAGAATTTCTGTATGAGAGCATTTGCAACTGATATCATCTTAAGTAAGTCACGGAGTACCTGCAATTCCTCTGAAACAACATTACTACAGCCAGAAAGCCTTGCATTGGTTTCCAATGCGTGTAAGATAAATGTAGAAAAGTACCCGGATTTTTGTGTGCTCAAATGCTTTGCTAATACATAGCTCGGTTTCTAAGTGGTTTAGTTAGTTTCTTCACACATGTAAATTTCTCCTATAAAGTATTAAAATCATTGGAATCCTTTTCAGGTTTTCTTTGCACTTGGATATAGGGTACAATTAGAAAGGGTGAATGTAAGATTAGTATGAAAATGAGATTATTCTATGAACAATTTTAATCTATAGTTGCACCTTTTTTAAGCAGTCTATCACTCAACTCTAAACATTCACACAGCATTAAAATTACCTTGATCATAAAGTGTAGATGGAATCAGAGATACAATAACCCCTAATCGTGTGCATTTTTCATATTCAAATGTAATTTACATAAAGTGTTTATAACCTATTACCATTTTCTTAGTCATGAATCTACATAGAATTACATAACTGTTATAGCATTGAAAATGGGCCAATCAGTTCAACTAGCCCTTATCACCATGTGAATCGTTCATCCATCTTAATCTCCTCTCCATTGTCTCTCCCATTCTTCCTCATGTATGCTTTAAGTTTCCTTTTAAAATGATGTATTCTGCTTCAACTGGAGTGAATTCTGGTAGCGACTTGTAACAATGAGTTCCATATTCTCGCCATCTTCTGTGGAGAGAAGTTCCTCCTGAACTCTTATTAGCTCTTCTTACATCTCAGCCACCTTGTTATAGATTCACCAACAAGTGGAAAAAAGTCATTTATATCTACCTTATCAAACTATTTTACAATTTCAAACATATCTATTTGTCAGCACCCCATTTTCCAAAGCACCCCATTTTCAAACCTTCAAAATAAATTAGCATTACAGTTTACAGCCCAATTGTTTTGCTCAGGTAAAATTTAATAGAGTTTGAAGTCCATCCGTGTTTCACTAAATGCATTCGCTATTTGTTGAATGCCTGTAAAAATGAATTGTTTGCACAGAAATAAATTTAATGTCCCCTGTGTCATACCTAAGTGACAATGAGGCTGTCACTTTCTTGGTAAATTGTGACATGCAGCCATGAAAAGTCTGGACTAAAATTTGAATGATGTTGAAATTTGAATGAATTACTGCACACCTAAACCATAAATATCACTAATGGTCTTTTCATGCATTTATGAAACAACGTTGTGCTTAATACCAATGTGTTAAGGATATTCTGGCAGACGTGGACTGTGGCTGCAATGTTCATGAAAGGCAACAAAGCCATATCTGGTAACTAGTAACTCCATTAGCTCGACCTCAATAATTGTGAAACTTTAGCAGCAAAATGGAAGAGTCCTTGTATGAAAATAGCTCGATAAATAACAGCCAATATTGTTTCATGAGTTGTAGACTGTGATAAAGTCTATAGTTTTTTTTTGTTGCAGTGACATCCCGTTGTGAAAATGGTAGAGTGGGCTTATTATACTGTGCCGATTCTGTAAGAGTTAAGCTTTTAGTCCCAACTTTCTGTTTGGTCCCAAAAGTGAGAGTTGATATGATCAGAATATTCTTTTCACTCAAGGGGAGTGTCTGATTTAATAATAATAATAATTCTTGCATTTGATATAGTGCTTTTCACATCTTCTAGACGTCTCAAAGCATTTCATAGAATATACCGTAAAGTAAATTGACTGTATATATGTGGGCCAAACCCGGCAGCTAATTGCGCACAGCAGCGTCCCACAAACAGTCGTACAAGGATTACAAAGATTTGTACAAGGTAAATACTCCTTCCCCCAACAACATAGACTGAGATCAGGATCTCACCTGGAGCTGATGTCCCGTACTCTGTGGTTCTAGTTCATTATAATTGCGCATTTCATCTCCCTCTCAAATAACTTTAAATGAAATGCTACTCACTGTTCAAGCATGTTTCTACAGAACTGTAAATGCCAAAAATGCAGTTATTAACATTTCCTGTGCTAGCCTAATGTCTTATGTGGCATGTACATGTCATGCTTTAATTAACGTAGATCTGTGTATAATATGCTAAATGTCAAGATTATAGATCTGGTAATCCTCCTATTTTGTAAACGTAAAATTACTTTGCTCTTATGTTGTACTTTCTTATGAATGGCATGGAAAGCAACTACCTTTAAAGCACTCTGCACATCAAAAACTGTAATCCAGAGAATTATTGTCAATACTCACAACAAACTGCGGAGACAGGTGGAACCATCTGCCAGTAACATGTTGAAGATGGTGAGTAAAGATTATGTAGAATTACTATTCATCAACTGTTTTAACCTCTAATGTGGTCAACAATATTTGCACAAGAGCAATTAGATGAAGCAAAATGCCATAAGATTACAAGATTGGTTTGGATAAAGAAAGCCCTTCAGTTTACCCCAAATCATTCTTCCAAGACACTAACTTTATTGTTCCCTCATCAAAGCATCAAGTCGATTTTTAAATCAGACCAGTGTCCAGTCTCTACCACCTTGGCAGCCCTGATCCAGTTGTTGATTACTCTGTGTATTGCTTCTGAGTCAACAGGTTGTGAGTTCAAGGCAAATTTCAGGACTTTGATTTCATAATCTAAACTTAAACTAGAGTGCAGTGGGAGTGGCTTTGTTTGCATTATCAGAGGTGCTGTCTTTTGGATAAGCAATTTAAACCGAGGTCTCATCTGCCTGTTCAGGTGGCCGTTTAAAGATCCCATGGCACTATTCGAAAGGTGAAAAGAGTGTCCTGGTGTCCTCCAGAAAAATAAAAATGTGCATGCACTTCACAGGTGCTTGTGGTATTCTGCTGAGAGTATTACCACTCACCATTGTTACCATTATTGGTATTACCATTCACAGCCTGGCCTCCTACTATCTCTCCGAACTGCTGTCTCCCTATGAACCTGCCCACCCACTCCGTTCAGCAGGCTCTGGTCTGTTCCTGGTCCCCTGCTGACCCATGCTACAGGCGATGGATGGGCTTTCAGCCTCTCTGTCCTCACACTCTGGAACTCTATCCTATAGTCCCTTCGCCTCGCTTCCTCCCTTGCCTTCTTGAAGGCCGGTCTCAAGTCCCTCCTCTTCGATCGAGCCTTCTTTTGCCCTCCCAACTCTCTTCCTCCCCTCCCTAACTCTCTCCCTCCCCTCCCCACTAACCTGCCCCTCCCCCTTGCTCAGGTCCTGACCTGATTGTTCAGTGTCTTGGGACGACCTCCTGACATGAAAGGTGCGCTATAAATGTAATTTTGTTGTTGTTGTTGTTGGTGTGTGCAAGTTGGCTGCCATGTTTACCTACAATTACATAATCACAGCAGTTAACAGAAAACTCTGTGAAGCACTTGAAGACATCTTGAGGTAATAAGATGCTATATTAAAGATTATTAGTATTGTTTCTGTTTAGAAAGTAGCTTCACAAAACAATATGTACGTTTCACTGTCTCTTTTACCTTGTCTAATTACAGTACTTGGAATCTGTCACTTCAGTAGCCAGGATACTTTTTCTTAATATTTAACTTTTCATAAAACTACATTCCTCAACTCTGCTCACACTCCATTCCATTTTTTGCTTGCTGCATTCGCTTAGTTATCTTAGGTCTTTCACACATCCCTCTTCCTCTCCATTCCATAGTTGGTGGCCATGTTTTCAGCCATAATAATAATAGCCACAAAATAATAATAATCCTTGCATTTGATATAGCGCTTTTCACATCTTCTAGAAGTCTTACAGTGCATCATAGAATATGCTGTAAAGTGAATTGACTGTACATGTGTGGGCAGCCAATTGCTCATAGCAGTGTCCCACAAAAAGTCTTGGATTAAAATGACCAATTTTATTATTGTATTTTTGGAGGGATTATAATAAGGCATGTGAAGCATGGAAACTTGCCCAAGGTTTTGCATGTTGAGAATTGAACCCAGGACTCTCGCTTGCAAGTTGAGAGCTCTAATCACTCAGCTAACCACAGGACTTCACTCTATCCCAAATCTCTAAAATGTCTCACCTCAATCCTTCCATTTTTTCTCTCTTCAAATCACACCTGAAGACGTTTCACTTCTACTGCGTCTATGGTCACCTCCACTCACTTTTCAGATCAATGTCAAACCATACTGCGCTTAAGCACTCCTAGACACTACTTGCATGGAGGCCACTATATGAATGACACTGAAGACTACTATATGAAGTTGTTGTTTTTGAATAACAGTAAAAGTATGTTTGTCAATCTAATTTATTTTAGGTATGGAATAAGAAAGCTGCAAAGAATGCTCAAAAATGGGCAAAAACCTGTTCAATGGAACACAGCACTGACCAATACTCAACAATCCCTCGTAAGCAATAATTATGAATGATTGCACTGTTTACAGCTTTGATATCAGGCCACGGAATATGTCCTACAGAAACAGAAATGTTTCCAAGTACACCAAAGCAGCTATTTAAAGTGTAAAAATTAAACTAACTATGAATGTTGCTTATTCTGACTTAACTTTGTATGCTTGTAAATTATTCCTATTATTGCTCTTCAAGTATTACAATTTTAATATTATTTTCGAAGTGTATATGGGGTTGTTCAGAGATATTTTTTATTCAACACTGAAAATGTTAAGAAAGTGACTTTCAACTTTAAAATGGAATTACTATTTCTTATGTGGTATTTGTTTATGAAGTAATTTCATAGAATCATAGAATGTTACGGCACAGAAGGAGGCCATTCGGCCCATCGAGTCTGTGCCGGCTCTTTGACCGAGCAAGTCACTTTTGTTAACCCCAATCACCAGCTTTCTCCCCATAACCCTGCAAACCCGTCTTCCCCAGACACCTATCTAGTTCTCTCTTAAAAGCTGCTATCGAATCGGACCTCACTACCCTTTCAGGCAGATCATTCCAAATTCGAACAACTCGCTGAGTAAAAAAATTTCTTCGAACCTCCCCTCTGCTTCTTTTGGTAGATATCTTAAGACTGTGACCACGGGTCACAGACACACCTACCAGCGGAAACAGCTTTTCCCTATCTAGCCTGTCGAAACCTTTCATGATCTTGAAGACCTCTATCAGGTCCCCGCGTAACCTTCTCTGCTCTAATGGGTAAAGTCCATTTCTTATCCAGTCTGTCCTCAAAGCTAAGGTTCCCCATTCCTGGTATCATTCTCGTGAATCTCTTCTGCACCCTTTCCAGTGCGTTAATGTCCTTCCTGAAATAAGGTGCCCAGAACTGGACGCAGTACTCCAGTTGAGGCCTAACCAGTGTTTTGTATAGATTAACCATAACCTCCCTACTCTTATACTCTATGCCCCTACTAATAAAGCTCAGCACACCAAATGTCTTTTTTACTGCCTTATCTACTTGCCCTGCTACCTTTAATTTGATGAACAGTCAGATTTTTGTAGTACATAAAATCACAAAAGATTATCATAATGTTTGTACCAAGTATCAGTTAGTGAACCTGCGCTCATTTTTATCCCCCATTATTGGTGGATAGGTTTTTTATTGTGTCACAACTCTGGGGATAGGTAGAGGAGTGGGATCAACACAGTACAAACTGATTATACCCCTGAGGGGGATGTAAGTGTAGTGTCCTTGGGCAGAGCATGCTCCAAAGCAACAGAGTATTGGAATTGAATCAACCGGCCTTGATGGTCTCAGCACTTTGGGATGTCCTCCCGACGTGAAAGGCGCTATATAAGTGCAATTTTGTTGTTCTTGTTCTCCAGTTCTTAAGCCAGGGTTCCTCCACAGTACTGCAGGGCACTATTGCTGTCAAATTATCCAGCCTATATTCTAGGCAAAACATAAAGATGTTTATTAAATGTAGGGATTATTCCCACTCCGTTACTATTAAGCCTGTAAGCCAAAGCCCCAATGGTGGTCATAGCTTGTCAAACAGTTGGAAATGCCACACAGTCTTCTCAATGGTAAGCCATGCGGTGTTAGCTGGTTCATCTTCCGCAGTAACCCAACACATTCCCTGTGGTCCCCAGAACTTGGAACTTGCCAATCCCCACCTAATACTCTCCAAACGTAGATGAATAGTATGTATCCATTCAAGTCACAGGGAAATTTCCATACATAGGTTTGCTTGCATATGTGGACGTCTCGGTGTGGTTTGGATATTTTTTAAACGTGGTGATTGATTTCCAGATATGTTTTTGAGTTAAAGTCCCAGGGATATCTCAAGCACACGCCATTTATATAGTGTATTTCACATTGGGAAGATATCCTGAGGCACCAGACAGTCAAGGGTTTACTTAAAGAAGAAACTGCTGAGAGCGGTCAGATTCTTATGAAGCGATTTCTGCTAGAAATGCAATGTGGAACTGAAGTAGGGAAAGGATTGGACTGCTTTCCAGTTGTAATTGCTGTCCATGAATTGACAGTATCAAGACGCATAAGTGAAGACTTGAGTCAGGTATGAGAGAGCTTTTTGCTACTGAAGCTAGACTGCAATTCTATCCAGTCAAGGAAATAGAACACAATACACTCAAAGGACAAGCAGAAGTGAAAAGATTTAGGCTTTTAATCCTTGCAAAATAATCCTTGCAAAAATGCAAGGATTATTATTTAACTTAAAAATGACCTCTTCAATTTGTATCAGTAGTTGATAATCAAGTATTGTGCGCTTTTATTAAGGATTCTTATGTGGCGAAAATATGTATATGTCAAGCCATCCAAATCCATGGCCCCATGCAGTGCAAGCCTGGTACAATGAAGCCAAAGATTTTCAGTATGGAGTTGGGAAACTATCAGACAGAATCGTAACCCATTATACTCAAGTAAGTAAGTACTTTAGACCATCAACAATGTGAGAAATCTGGGCTGACCTGTTTTAAATACAGTATTCAGCTCAGCCAACAAACCAACAATAATTCTTAAAAGCCAATACTCTGTACTTCTGTACCCTGTACTGTCCTGCCATTATTACACAATGGTCAGTAAAGTCTTTAATTGGGCTGTTGGTGATTCACATATTGTATTAACAGATTGTGTAATTCAACTGGGAGGGTCTGGAGAAAGAAAGCATTTTTTAAAATCAGGGAGGTGTTCAGTCCCAATATGTGGTCATAAACAATTTCCAGCCAATTACCTATAATTATTCTCAGGGATAGTTAAGGAACAAAATTAGTTTAGAAATATGACATTATTAACTCTTTAATTGTATGAAAAGAAGCTATCAAACTATGTTTGTGCTAGCTCTACCGCTGGAGCTAAATGCTGAAATTCAAATTTGTCTTTCTTTCCCCATTCCCTTATTATATTGAGAAATGAAAAATTGTGATGTGATAGTTATGAATGGTGGTTTCCCTTGTGTTTCCGATTGATGAGAATGTTAAGAACAAGTCACTTGTTTTAGGGATCAGAGATCAATCCAGTAAAATATTTCAGTTGAGTATGAAGAAATAAAGCTCAATAAGTCAGTCAGATGAATTGTCCAAGCAAGAGTGTTCAGCAAGCCGTACCTAAGATTATAGGTAAAGGTCTCTATGAATACTCTTGAGATAGACTTGCATTGAATGCATCCAATATTTGCTTTGCATTGGTTTGGGCATTGAAGTTAAGAGCTAAGAGTTATTTGAAATAAATAAATCAATAAAACTTTTAACGTAGCAACCACACTTTGTCATTGCAGGTTGCATGGTACAATTCGTATCAGATTGGATGTGCTATTGCATACTGTCCTGACAAAGACCTCCACTATTTTTACGTTTGTCAGTACTGTCCTCCGTAAGTAATTCTCTATTACTACTGATACAAAATATAAATGTTTGGTTCAAAGCGATTGCAAAACAAGGTACTTCTGACTGAATTTGCTTATTATTCTCTTACAGAGGAAATATCATGCATTTAATAAATACTCCATACAAAACTGGACCATCTTGTGGTGACTGTCCCAATGCATGTGAGAACAAGCTTTGCAGTAAGAACATACAGTACTTCCTTTTGCTTATAACTGAACTGACAAATTTGTGAATTTATGTTGCAATAATGAACAGCAAATTCCTGTGCTCACTGACTCTTTATCCAGAGTTAGGTAGAGTTAGTTGGAGTCCTGTAGCTCAGTGGTTAGAGCACTTACCCTGCAAGCGAGAGACCTTGGTTCAATTCCAGATAGTGCGAGACCTTGGGAAAGTTTCTGTACTTCACATGCCTAATAATAATCCCTCAAAAAAACCAATAATAAATTGGTCATTTCAATCCTGTTTGTAGGATGCTGTAGTGTGCAACGGGCTGCCACGTTTCACCCACAAATATACAGTCAATACACCGTACAGTATATTCTGTGAAGCACTTTGAGAAGTCTAGAAGATGTAAAAAGCACTATATTAAATGCAAGGATGATTATTATTAGTATAGGTCCTCCTGGGCCACAAAGGGGCACTGTGACTGATGCAAGCATTTGGTAGAGATTGGTGTTCAATTCTATAGAAATGACAGTCAAGATTAAACCCCTTCTCCACCCCAATTTCAGGAAAATGGTTTCTCCCCCAGGCTTTCATAATTCAGATGGCAGACTTTTTCTCTATTTATCCAGAAACTCTTTCTTGGCAGCAGCAACAGCCATAGTAGTTCATTTTACTTTTTGAAATGATGTTTAAGCCACTATCTTTAAGCAGATCAGGGTGAAACCTTGGGCAAGTTTCCTTACTCCACACACATAATAATAATCCGTCCCCCAAAAAACACAATGAAATTGGTCATTTCAATCCACGACTGTTTGTAGGACACTGCTGTGCGCAATTGGTTGCCGTGTTTAGTTGACAGTATATTCTGTGAAGCACTTTGAGACGTCGATAAGATGTGAATAGTGTTAGCAAATGCAAGGATTAGTATTATTATTGTTATTATTATATTCAAGACTGAAATAGATAGATTTCTTATGGATAAAGGGATTAAGGGATATGGGGATAAGGTGGGCAGTTGGAGTTAGATTAGAAGATCAGTCACAATCTTATTGAATGGTGGGGCAGGCTTGAGGGACCGAATTTATTCACTCCTAAAGGGCATCGCGCATGCTTCCTATGCTTTTTACTGGAGCATTTGTTTGAGAGTACAGACAAACTGTTCTACACTATTCTAGTCTGTAGATGGCACCCTGTAGTGTTGCTCAATAATAAAATAAACACAATCCTCAGAAAATAAAATGCCTTTATTAACAAACTGTTCTTTCTTTCCAGCTAACACCTGCTCGTACATGGACAGGTTCAGCAATTGTGATAAATTGAAGCAGATGAAGGACTGTGGACCATTTCTCAATTACATGTGCTCTGCTTCGTGCTTCTGTGCCAACAAAATCATCTGATTCTGCTCTTTCCTAAGATGTTCACGAAAAGATTACTGTAGATATACTTGTTCCCAAATTCAACCATAATGGATAATAGTTTTTCTCCCAGACTCAGCTGTAAAGAAATGTTATTGGAAAACACCAGTGTCTAATATCCAGGCAGGTCAGGGCGAAACCTTGGGCAAGTTTCCTTATTCCACACACCTAATAATAATCCCTCCAAAAAAAACATAATAATAAAATTGGTCATTTCAATCCACGGCTGTTTGTGGGACATTGCTGTGTGCAATTGGCTGCCACGTTTCGCCCACAAATATACAGACAATTCACTTTACAGTATATTCTGTGATGCACTTTGAGACGTCTTGAAGACATGAAAAGCGCTGTATCATATTCAAGGATTACTATTATTTATTTCTAATGAAGTTCCTTAATAAGAAATGTGTTACACCTATTCACAGAAAATCTATTCCAACATAATCTACATTCAGAGCAGATATTCTATGTTTCGGTATGAAGTTTGTGGTACATTTGAGTGTCAGCCTGGTTCATTTGGTAGCACCTTCGCCTCTGTGTTAGAAACTTGCAAGTTCAAGCAATATTTTGAAAACTCTGATCGTACAATCCAAGTTCTAATGCAGTGTTCGGTGAACACAGGATTGCTAGAAATACTATTCTTTACATCAATTAAACTGAGATACTCACAAAATATCCTGGGACACTATTTGACGAGAGAAGATTTATCTCAATGTCTTGGCCTAATACAGTATAAAGTAATTGCTCACATACCGGCTATTTGTGGAATGATGCTGTGTGCAATTTGGCTATGCAGTGACTTAAAAAATTATTACACTTAGCATTAATTACTGTAAATTGTTTTGGTGTTCAATCAAATGCAAGGATTATTCTGTTTACCTGAAGCAAATATAACTTGGTTATTAAAATTGTTGCATGTTACACCGCATTGCATAACACTGCACAATGTACTGTGCATTTAAAAAAAATAAAAATAAAACATTCATTCCCAGGAAGGATTACCATCAAAGGTGAAGTTATGCTTCTGTCCCACTTGTGACTAGTGGTCTAACTAGGCACTATACTCTTTGGGTTAGGAGCTGTGCTAACGATTTCATCAACGATTGGACATCAACGGCCATCAACGATCTCATCCTCAACGAGAACATTGACATCATGGCCCACACTGAAACCTGGAACACCCCAGAGGTTCACAGAGGCCACACCACCCGGTTATACCTCCCACCACGTCCCTTGCCCCAACCACCGCGGCGGTGGTGTGGCCCTCATCTCTAGGGCGCCACTTGCCCTATCCCCCTCTTTCAAAAACCTCACCCTCTCCCACTCCTCCCATCTCTCAAGATCCTCCTTGTTTACTGTCCCCCAAAACCCTCCCCAACCTTCATCTCTGACTTCTCCACTCTCCCTGCCTCCCTCTGTGCCTCCTCCGATCGCTTCATCATCCTTGGCGACTTTAACTTCCACTTCACCCCCTCCTGCTCCACCTCCTCAGAATTCTCCTCCCTCCTCTCCTCTCCCTCCACATCCACTCCACCACCCAAGTTCACGGCCACCCGCTTGACCTGATGATCACCCGGGGACCTCAGCCTCTCGGATGTCACCATCTCTGACAAAGCCATCTCCGACCACCACTTCATTTCTTTCAACTCCTCTAACCCTCTTCCCTCTACCCCCAAACCTACCACCATCTTCTACCGCCCATGGAAGAAGATCCCCCCCACAAACTCTCCACTGCTTTGGAATCCTCTGAACTCCTCTCCTTCTGACCCACCTCCTGCACTAACCCATCCTCCGCACTCATCCTGCTCAACAACACCCTCTCCACCACATTCAACACTCTTGCCTCCCTCACTGCCGAACTGCCTCCTACTTCTGAACCTCACGCTGGTTCACCACCCACCTCCATTCCCTCAAGGGCCAGGTGCGGGGTGCTGAACGCACCTGGCTCAAATCCGGCCTCACGGTCCACCAGCACATCTGGCTGGACCTCACATCTTCCTACCGCTCTGCCCTATCCTCTGCCAAATAATCCTGGAGGCGAAGGACAACCCCCGGCTTCTCTTCTCCACCACCAACCATCTCCCCCGTCCACCCCGCCTCACCTCGCAGATCCTCTCCTCGAACTCCCGCTGCGAGGAGATGCTGGATTTCCTCGTGACCAAAATCGAGGGAATCCGCTCTGCGGTCACTGTCTCCCCAACTTCCACTCCCTCCCCACCTCCCCTCCACACCCCATCTCCTACCCATCCCTCCCTCCCTCCCTCGACACCTTCGACCCCATCTCCCCATCCTCCGTCATTGAGACCATCTCCTCAATGAAGCTCACCACCTGCTCCCTTGATCCCATCCCCACCCCTCACCACCCAGCTCCACCTTCTAGCTCTAATCACCGACAATATCAACCTGTCCCTCTCATGCGGGACCATTCCCACTCCCTTCAAAACCGCCACCATCACCCCCATCCTAAAAAAGCCTTCCCTCGATGCGTCGCAGCTATCAAGCTACCGGCCCATCTCCAACCTTCCCTTCCTTTCCAAGGTCCTTGAAAGAGTGGTTGCCTCCCAGCTCCACTTTTTCCTCACAAAACTCACACTCCTCGAACCCCTCCAATCGGGTTTCCGTGCCACCCACAGCACGGAAACTGCCCTGGTGAAGGTCACAAATGACATCATGACCATCTGTGACCAGGGCTCCCTCTGCCTCCTTGTCCTCCTTGAACCATCCGCTGCCTTCAATACTATTGATCACTCAATCCTCCTACACCGCCTCTCCTCCCTCCTCAACCTGCAAGGCTCTGTCCTCGAATGGTTCCGGTCCTATCTCTCCCACCACCTTTACTTAGTCTCCTCCAACGGTTTTTTCTCTAGCCCCTGCACAGTCACATGCAACGTTCCCTAGGGCTCTGTCCTTGGCCTCCTGCTCTTCACCCTCTACATTCTCCCCCTGGGCGACATCATCCCCAGACATGGGGTAAATTTCCACATGTATGCGGATGACACCCAACTCTACCTATCCGCATCAACCCTCAATTCCAGGACCACTGGCGATCTGACTGCATGTCTGGCCGACATCCAGTCCTGGATGAGGGCAAATTTCCTACAACTCAACTTCAACAAGACGGAAGCCCTCCTGATTGGCTCACGTCAGCGCCTCCGCACCTCAGGTGCTAACAACATCAGCGTTCACGGCTGCTCTCTAAGCCTCTCGAAGCCAATCAGGAATCTGGGCATCTTGTTTGACCCCAAGCTATCCTTCCTCCCCCACATCCACTCCATGACCAGCACAGCCTTCCATCACCTCCGTAATATTGCCAGACTCTGCCACTACCTCACCTCACCGCCGAAACTCTCATCTACACCTTTATCACTTCCAGGCTCGACTAAGGGAACTTTCTCCTCGTCAGCCTCCCCAGCTCCTCCCTTCACAGGCTGCAAATCATTCAGAACTCTGCAGCTCGTGTACTCTCTCGTACCAGGTTTTGTGACCACATTACTCCCACCCTCGCCCGTCTCCACTGGCTCCCGTCACCTGGAGGATCGAATTCAAGATCCTTGTCCTCACTTTCAAGGCCATTTACGGCCTTGCCCCCGCCTATCTCTCTGACCTACTGTCTCCCTGTCAGCCTGCCTGCAGCCTCCGTTCAGCAGACTCAGGCCTGCTCCGCGTCCACCGCCCTAACCGCCCAACCATCAGTGGCCGGGCTTTCAGCCTCTCTGCTCCCACACTGTGGAACTCCATCCCGCAGCCCCTCCACCTCGCTTCCTCCCTTTCCTACTTCAAGGCCGGTCTCAAGTCCTTCCTGTTCGACCGCGCCTTCGGCTGCCCCATTAAGTCCTCCCCCTATCCTCTCCTTCCCCTTCCCCCTACCCCGATCCTCCCCCCACCCCGTTCGGGTCCTGACCTAACTGTTCAGTGCTTTGGGACATCCTCCCGATGTGAAAGGTGCTTTATAAGTGCAATTTTGTTGTTGATGTTGTTGTTATGCGGGGGTACCTT
Organism: Hydrolagus colliei; assembly: GCA_035084275.1. Lineage (NCBI taxonomy): Eukaryota > Metazoa > Chordata > Chondrichthyes > Chimaeriformes > Chimaeridae > Hydrolagus > Hydrolagus colliei. Next base: position 8,245,954 of record CM068744.1, on the reverse strand, counting down.
GGAGCTAAACAGTCCTCAAATGGCATTAATTTGGTGCTCTCAGTACTGAGCCAAGCTGGTCCACAGTCTCCAGGGTGACAGTCCAGCCAGCATGGATCATTGATATGACTTTAAAGGGTAGACCATTTACTGGGAGCAAAGGTTCCTCTCACTCAGCTCCTGTTAACTCTGCAAGCCAAAGCCCAAAGAAAGGATAGTGCTAGCTGGACAAGCAGCAGGAAGCTAGCCACACGGTGCATGTAATGGTAAGCTATGCAATTTTAGTTGGTTAAACAACTGCATTACCCCCAAAACACACTATGGGGTCCCCTCGCCTTGCTCCTTGCCAGCCTACTCTTAATAGTCTCTGGAAATGAACAACAAGAACTTGCCCTTATATAGTACCTTTCATGCAGGGTAGCATCTCAGAGCACTTAAGTAGTAAGAGGAGTGCCTCCAGGGAGAGAATACACATTCTATTCCAATATATGGGAATTTCCATGTGTTGATGGGATGCATAGAACTTTCAATTTCGTTTTGGAAACTCTTAAGCATGGTGGTGGGATTCTATTTTTGTCAGATACATCGTTGAACCAAAACATATTATTTTACACAGTACTTCATGGCAACACCCACTGTAGTTGTGTGATACAATTTTAAGCATAAATCATTCTAATCAGTATTATTTTTTCAATTTAATTTGTTCAAATTGTTTTCTAATTATCGTTCCAGTAGCATATTTCTTGCGGCCCCTGGTCTGATCTCCTCTTCTTGGAATGTGGTTTCACAGACATTGATTGCTCTCCAGCAACCAGCTCAAGTGACTTCACAGAACGTATTCTAAAGTGTTGAGACTGTATTTGGGGGGCATATGAGGCCGTTTGGGAGACGTGCCAGGACATGACCAGAACTCAGGGAATCATACCAAGTGGATGGAAAAATAATAATAATAATCCTTGCATTTGATATAGCACTTTTCACATCTTATCGACGTCTCAAAGCACTTCACAGAATATACTGTAAAGTGAATTGACTGTATATTTGTGGGTGAATTGTGGCAGCCAATTGCGCACAGCAGTGTCCCACAAACAGTCATGGATTGAAATGACCGATTTTATTATTGGTTTTTGTTTGGACGGATTATTATTAGGAGTGTGGAGTAAAGAAACTTGCCCAAGGTTTCGCGCTGACCTGCCTGGATTCGAACGCAAGTCTCCCCAGCTTGGTCTCCCCATCTTGCAAGATAAGTGCTTTAACCACTGGACCACAGGAGCTCCACAAGCCAGAAGAGAATATTTGGGGCATGCAAAGTATACTTCTTCATTTATGTGCAGCATCTCGGCTTCAGTTTCACCCGCAAAAGTCAATCAACTTTACAGTTTATCATGTGAAGCGCTTTGAGACATATTGATGATATGATAAGGTGTTGCATCAAATGCCAGGAGTATTATTATTATTATTATTATTATAGTGCTCCAGACAACAATATTTCATTGTTGAAACATTGTCGACAGAGATTAGGACAGTGATTATTTGGCATTCCAGTTCTGCTTTCCAGTGTTCCACATGTGGTGGTAGCGACAGATTATCTGAAGAAGCTGGTATTATGATAGCGCATAACCATATTATGAATGACATAGTATCGGCTCAGACCAGCCTATCTGACGAGTACAGCAATATAGCTCAGATACATCCCTTTAGATGTTCAGATATATATAGGTGAGGCATGATGCAGCCACTGTATAACAATGGGATCTAAAGTCTCATTTAACAAAATAGCCCAGTATCCCGTTTGCCTTTATCATGAGATCCTTATCTCTGGGAAAGAATCACACACTCCTAACAGGTGCACTCTGAAAGGAGCGATCCTACCCCTCTCTATTACTGTTTGGTCTTACAAATGACACCAAATCACCTGACGATTAGTGAAATACTCTTCATTCTATATATACTATATATATATATATATAGATATAACTATATATATATATAGATATAACATATATATATAGATATAACATATATATATATATAACATATACATATATATATATATAGATATATAGATATAGATATATATATATAGATAGATATAACATATATATAGATTATGTCCATGCTTGCTTGCGCAATATTATATCAATATAACGTCAACAATATATAATATCCCATACTTTAGGATATCTAACCACTGAGCCTCAATCCTTGGGACCACTAGGGTTAAACAAATAGAGTAACCTTAATCCAAATTCACATCTCCTCAAAGTTCCTGAGATTCAGAGTTTTATAATTAGTAATGTTAGAATCAAGTGTTACTTAAAACTCAAAATCTCAACAACTCCCCTCTCTCTCGTCTATCCTTTTTATACCCCTAATGTCCCATGTAACTATTTTACCAGTTCTTCACACTTTAACATAAACTCCTTATGTTCATGATTGTCTGGATCAGAGGACTCTGACAGGGCCATAAAACCCATTAACTCGCAGAATTTAACATAAAAACCATAAACAAAAGCAGTTAACTAACATTTTACCTCTTAGCAAAGATAAACAGAATGCTATATCAATCTTAATGAATGTAACAGACCATCTAGTTCAGTGGAGTCCTGTAGCTCAGTGGTTACAGCATTAACCCTACAAGTGAGAGACCTAGGTTCGATTCCAGGCAGGGCAAAACTTTGGGCAAGTTTCTTTACTCCACATGCCTAATAATAATCCCTCAAAAAAAATTGCTGTGCGCAATTGGCTGCCGCGTTTTGCCTACAAAATATACAGTCAATTCACTTTACAGAATATTCAGTGAAGCGCTTTGAGATGTCTAGAAGACATGATAAGGCACTATATCAAATGCAAGGATTATTATTTATTATTATCTAGCTCCAGAACGCCTGCCACACTCTTCCTGATCCCAAACACTCACCACATGAACCTCTTACTACCTCACATGTGAAAAAATGTATTGTGAAGAGAAGTACAGTACTGTGTTTGGAACAAAAGGATTTGAACAAATGCAGAATAAGTGGTGCTGCAAGGTTAGCTCTTAATGTTGACTAATGCTGTGGCTATTGTATCACACTAATCATAATCCTTGCACTTGTTAAAACACCTAATGATATTGTCAAAATTTCTCAAAGATATCGTCACAGGATTTTTGCAGTGTCATCGTATTTGTAGGGCAGCGGCCTGATTTGTGCAAAGTAATGTCCAACAGTTTGGACATCTCAAAAGTGCTTCACAGAATATACTGTAAAGTGAATTTGATGTATATTTGTGGGATGTATATGGATGTACTGCTTTTTTATATCACCATGTCATTATAAATCATTGTAAGACCATGTCAATCATTGGAGAGATATTCTAGTCACTGGACTGGATATGGTTGATATGCTCAAAACTCGAAGATCCTTTTTGTGCCAAATACAATACAATTTACATATATACAGCACCTTTCAAATGGGAATGTTATTCGGAAATAGAAATATCATAATAAAACAATACTCATGAGAAGACGCAACATAATAAATAAAAATAATAACTCTGGCAATAGTTTGCAGGCTACTTATGCCAATGAGGAACTAGAAACATGAGATAAATGTCAAATGAATCTGGAGAATTGCACAGGAACACTGATTCTTTTTGAATAGTGTTATGGGACCCTTTATCATTTACCTCAGCAGCCTGATATTTAACTTGTTACTCACAAGTACTTTCAGTCCAGTCAATGAGTTGAAGTTCCCATGCTGGGGGTGCCTCACAATCTTCCACCCCCAAATTATGAGTGCGATCAAGTACTCTGAGCCACCCTACTGCAAATATAAATTAAAGTTAATAAGCATCTGTGAAGCAATGATTGCATCATTACAATGGCAGCATGGTTTTCACTGATTCATTTGATTGGCACAGTCAAAAAATCAAATCAATCTAATCAATCAAAACTTACATTTATATAGCGCCTTTCACCACGAGAGGACGTCCGGAGGCGCTGTACAGTTAGGCAGGGTTAAGGGCAGGGGAGGAGGGGTCGGGGCAGGATGAAGAAGAGTAGGAAAATTGACTGTATATTTGTGGGCGAAACGCGGCAGCCAAATTGCGCACAGCAGTGTCCCTCAAACAGTTATGGAAGTGGGATTAGGGGAAAAAGGGAGGAAAGATGGCAAGGGGAAGGGTTGGGGTAGGGGGAAGGAGAGCAGGAAAGCCGACTGTATATTTGTGGGTGAAACGCGGCAGCCAAATTACGCACAATCCCATAGATAACTGTGGGTTGGAAAATCCCATAAATGGCAACTTCAGGTACAATTCCCCAACCAACCAAGACTTGGATCCAATGCGTTATTACTCAAGAATATATTTTACTTTGTGATATTGGTGAATTTTAATTCTACATATGAATTCTATAGAAATGAACTTTACCCAAAAGCTGCTGTTTATTCCTAAATAATTCATTTCACGATGTCATTACTTTCTCTTGACCTTTTTAGATCCTATTAAACACAGACACTTATTTAGTCTCACATGATATACCGGTATTCTATTCAGTAATGTCTACTGAAGTTGATTTTTACTTTTCATCGTTTTCTATTTTGAAACTGTTCTATAGCTCATTTCATCATCTATATTTTGGTCTTGAATTTGCTATTTAAATTATTTTCAATATATATTTTGTTCCTCCATGTCCTCTTGATGTGAAAGGCGCTATATTAGTGTAATTTTTTTTATTGTTGTTGCTTCCTCACAGAAGAGGAACATCGCAGAGATGTTGCTGTTGACTGAGTCTGTATTCCTGGTCACCTTACTCCATTGGTCTAACGCAAACAGTTTGGTAAGTCCTACCGGTAAAGATTTGGGACATTAAATTTACATTAAGATACAGAAATCATCTAAATAGTTTAAAGATTAAAATGTTGGATTTAAAACTTAAGCTATCATAGCTTTCTAATGGTAAATATTAGTAAATACTACAAGTTAGTGGTTCTCTAATAGTAAATCTACCCAGTTAATTTGACTATATCCTGTTTTGATTAATTGTTAATATCTGTTCTTGTTTTGAGTGTGTATGTATGGTGTTGAATTATCCTCATATGGATGCAATTCACACCAACATGTGTTATATAAATGGATATTAGGCCAGCCTGAATTGTGTTAGAACCCATATCTTCTCACACTATCTGCAGCAGGTTTTTCAGACGCAATACAATTTCAAACTGAATCATAATCATGACTGATTTCCCAGAGCTCTATGAATCCCGATGGCCTATTTAAAAAATGTGCTATGAAAATAATCTTCTTTCTTTTGAAAAAGTCACTAAAATGACATTAAACTTGACAAATATCATTTGATATTTTTCCTCACCAATTCACCCTTGCTGAAGCAATTAACTATTTTTCCTTGTGTTGTGGGTACAGTTCTCTTGTCTTGATTTGACAATAACCACAGTGATTCCTGTCACACACAGACGAGGGAACTGAATGTGGTTGACATTCCCAGTCTGTAATGCCAGCTTCTCACTGTAGAGTTATTCATAGCTGGAGTCTGTCTATCATTTTTTTAAAAAAACAATTTGATTCCTCTTCTGAAGGTCTGAATCGTGCTGGGATACACACACCAACAGCCCTCCCGTATCTTATTCAACTGGCCATTTTTAAGCTATAACAGTGCTTAAGCCGATAAATAAAGTTTAAAATGTTCATCTATTCCACATGTCTAGTAAACGTGGTATTAAACATTTCACAGATATTCCGTTTTCCTAATGACATAGACTGTTTAGTGAAAGCAGCCTGCACATTGGTAAAACACCTAACAGGATTGAACTGATAATGTAACCGATGTTTTTTGTACAGTACTGCTATGTTTGTTAATGTTATTGTTTGTGATTTTTTTACAAGCTACTCTCAGGTCAGCCACTGTTGCAAGCAGTGAGTGATTGTTTCTGTTTCAGGAATGGAGTGAAGTTGCGAGGAAGAATGCTCAAGAAAAGACAGATTTGTGTACATGGAATAACAATAAGATTGGCAGCTTGATTGACAACCATAAGTAACTCACTTTTTGTAGTGAGTTACTTACGGTTGTTTCAAGTGCCAATAATATAATAAACCTCGCCTTGGATTTACAACTTTAGCTCATGGAGACATCTTAAAGCACTTCAATTAGTGGTTGTTAAAGATCCCATTGCACTATTCAAAGAGAGAAGATAGTTGTTCCCAATATTCAGCCTCATTTAACGTCTCATCTGAAGGATGGCCCCTCCAGCCCTCGTCACTGGAATGGAATGTCAGTTTGGACATTATTCAAAGTTTGCCATCCTAACTCTCCCCCCTTTCCTACTCTCCTTCCCCCTTCCCCAACCCCAACTCTTCCCCCCGTCCTCGGGTCCCGACCTAACTGTTCAGCAGCTTGGGACATCCTCCTGATGTGAAAGGCGCTCTATAAATGTAATTTTGTTGTTGCTGTTGTTTATGAGTTCCAAGTCCCAAAGTGGGGCTTGAACTCTCAACCTTCTGATTTAGAGGTGAGAGTGCTACCAAATGAACCAATGCTGTAGCAAAGGGTATGCAAGGTTTTATGCTACAAAAGATTTATTACCGATGTTGAAATAATGGGTTAGGAACCTTAAGGAAATCATTTTAATTGAAACACTTTGTGAATCATGATTCTTAAGCAAACAAAATCGAATCTTAGTAGATTAACAATGTTGTCTTCATTTTTTTTGTCCATCAAAATTAATTTAATGGTATTATTCTTTTCTCAAGCTTTGAAATATGGAGAGAACATGTATAGGATGTCCAATCTTAATACAGTAAAAGCCCGTTTATCTGGCACTCTTGGGACCTGGCCAATGCTGGTTAAAGCGCGTACTGGCTATTCGGCCGAAAACGCAAAAAAAAAATTAAAGTAATTCAATGCATTTTTTCTGGATAAATTCCGGTTAATCGAATGCGGACCTTTTTTGCACTGATGCGAGCCAATCAGGTGGACCTCAGCCTAGCAGACATTCAGTTGGAGAAAGTTGTCTCTCATCCAGGACTCAATGTCAGAGGGTGTAAGCAGCTTGTAAAAGTAAGGAACTGCCAGGGCATGAAGTTGATTTATATGTGAGTATTAAGATCTTGAAATCAATCTGTTTTGCAATAGTGAACCAGCGGAGTTTGGCAAGGTTTGGGTGGGGGAGCTGCAGAGTTTAGTATGGGTCGGGATATGGGCAGTGGAATTTTGAATGAATTGGATTTTATTAATAGAAGAACTGGGGAGATTGGTGAACAAAGTATGTGAAAAAATTCAAAGATGGAGGTAATCTTGGATCTGATAGGAAAACTATATATGTAGAGGAATGAGGGGATTTACCTCCAATAGGAAAGTGACCATTAAAAGGGAGAGAGCAGGAAAATGGAAGCTACAAAGACGTTCAAGAAAATGTTGTCTGGGATTGCGGGGAAGGAAGGAATTCGTCCTCTGATGACTATCATGTTGACCGTTCTCTCAATCTTTCTTCAAGATATTAGGACGTCCTCCTGATGTGAAAGGCACTATATAAATGTAATTTTGGTTTGTTGTTGTGTGGGATAGCTCGTCGATTGCAAAATCTCTTCTCCCAAGCTCAGTCACTGTAACCCCAAAGTGGTAGGGTTAGTGACGGAGCCAGTATGTTTAAAGTATTGTTAAAATCAGCAGCTGGAAATCTAAGGACAAACTTTATCTTACCTTTATCCTTACAGCCATGCATTTGCGTACATTACGAAGTAAACAAATCCATCAGAGTTTGCAATTTTCTTTGGTCAACCAGGAGTTCTAGGCCCCCAAGCCATGGAAATAAGCTTTCTCTGTCCACCCCATCTAAGCAACCCGATCATCTTATATAACTCTACATACCCCAGCCCAACCTTCTGAGCCCCATAGAAAAAAAAAACGGATTTATCAAGCCCTATTACTGCATTTCGTCATTCCAGGCCATACCCTGGTGATCTTCTACATACCTTAAATACCTTAACTTTAAGTGCTCTGAGAGACGCTTGGGTAAGGGGGGGAGGCGCTCTATAAATGCAAGTTGTTGTTGTTGTTCCCTATAATGAGGAGCCCAAAACTGATCACCGTATTCTAACTGTGGCCTGATTATCCTTTTGTATAGATTCAACACGACATTTTCATCCTTATACAGTATTCTGTTGCCCTTACTATAATATGTTAGAGGACATCTGTGAGCACTACACAAGGTATACTGTAAAATGACTGTGTATCTTGTGAATGAATTTGGGAGCCAATTGGCACACAGCAATGACCCATAAACAGTCATAAAATGAATGACCAATTTTATTTGGAGGAATGTTGGCAAAGACCGGAAGAGAAACTTGTTTTCTTATTGGCAGTGTGGTAATATTTCACCTGATGGACTGCACCTCCATTAACAGCACTCTCCGAGCACTCATTTACCAGCCTGATCTAAGCTGCAAGAATGATTGAATGCAGTGATTCCAACATTCTTTTGCAAAGCATATCACTTTCCAATTATAGATTATTTAACCCTGACAAGTTCCAGTCTGGAGATGACCGATCAATACCAACAGGTCTGGGCCAGGTTCTGTTTATGTACCAATGTGGTAGGAATACAGATTTCTCTGCCACAAATTGCAGTTGAATCTGAGTCCATAAATTATTGAAGAAGAGGAATATTGAAGGATGTGGAGAATGAGCAGTATACTGGGGTTCAATTCATTTATGTGGAGAAAAATACCAGTGTACACTTGATAGGTCGCATGACGTGTTTCTGATGATTCAACAAGTGTTTCATAAACCATTCACTGTAATATCACATCAAATGCATTCTGATACATTGCAATTTTTTTAACCATTTGTAAGTATCTCAGGAATCCAACCTACATATCCTCCAACTTCATGCATTGGATTGCTCCTAAACCTTGCTGTTCACAGGAAGATTGCTGCCAACTTGGGTTAGTGAATAGGTGACCAGGAAGTTTGATTTTAGATCCCGCGAGTTGTATTTGAGCCAACCAAATAAATTATACTTGTTTCGCATATTTTGCTGCACTTAATCAGCGATCTTGTGGTTTAGAGAGGTGAATATATGGAACAGATTCAATACATATTAAATGCCAATATTTATCTTAGTCTTGTGCGATATGAAACAGAATAGTTTAGCAAAATACACCGCATCATGTCAATTTTAATAAAGAATAACAAGTAATTTCATTTGGAACATATTTTCCAAACACATAAAAATGAATTAAGTAAGTTGTTTGGCAAGATGCTGTATAATGTTTTGTGTACAAATACAGTCACTTACATCACAGAGATTTTGATGTGGTAGGGGACCTCATCAAGTGGAAGGATTGTTATTACTTTATAAAGCTGCAAATATTTAGTAAAATGGCTCCCTCTGGTGTATAAGTGCTGAAAACTTTTGCAGCTCCAGTAATGGGATTTGCAATGTGAGTTCAGTAAATTCATAGGTAAAGTGTGGACTTGTTGGTTTCTCCACAAATTACTTTTTAGCAGCTAGACTTGTATTTGATTTATACCATTTCAGTCTTTAAAATCTTATATTAGTAATTTTTTTGTCAGAACACTGAGAGAAATGACTTTCTCTGTTTGAGTACCTGAACAGGCCAGTTGGATCGCTGCTTAATGTATTATCCGATGTACAGGTCTTCAATCATTTTCATTACACATTTCATTATGTTTGGCCCACAAAATGTACAGTCATTTCACTTCACTGTATATACTGTACTGTGAAACGTTTTAAGATGTCTTGAAGGCACTATATCAAATGAAAGGATTATTAAAATACCCATTTTACCCTTTATAAACAAAACAAGCAGAGTCCTGTAGCTTAGTGGTTAGTGCACTCGCCTCGCAAACAAAAGGATCTGGGTTCGATTCCCAGGCAGGGCAAAATGTAGGGCAACTTTCCTTACTCCACACGCCTCTGTTCACCTAGCAGTAAGTAGGAACCCAGTTCTGGGTGTAATAATCCTTAAAAAAAAATGTGGTCACTCAATCCATGATTGTTTGTGGGACAGTGCTGTTTACAGTGTATTCTGCAAAGCACTTTGAGATGTCTCAAAAACATGATAAGGCATAATATCAACTATAATAATAATAATTATTATTTTTGTAGCTTTGACTGATTTTGGTGAGAGTGTACGCTATATGTTGGTAATGTTAGAGACCTTTTCTCGATGCATAAGGAGGAAATCAGTTTTACGTTGAAAGGCCACGAACAATCGGCTACATTGACAGGGAGCATTTTGTCCTTGTCAATTTTCTCTCTCCTCTTCTTTTTCTTCTCCTGGTGGATGGCTCCGTGGGCATAGATTACCCTCTGGCCATTTATTATGTGTAGAGGTGAAAAACCTACAGACAGTCACTGCCTCAAGTGGGACATGATTGGCCATCTATAGAAGATACCAGAAGGCATCAGGACTCAAGCGCCGTCTGATCAGAAGGAGGGCAGAAGGCAACCTAAAGATTCTTCAGACTCAAAATCCTTATCGTTGTAACTGGGTTTATGGGTCACTTACTTACAAGTTTGTACAAATTTGGGATATGAATAGTTTGTTAAGTAGGTCAATTTAATACAGGAGAATTTGGGGATTTTTAGAAAAATAATTCCCCATAGGTGGCACCATTGAAGCAGATTTGCTAGTACTGTAGCCTGCTTAAAAGCACAAAAAGTTTCAAACATAGTTGAAGAGAACTGAGTCCTCTGTATAAGAACATAAGAATTAGGAGCAGGAGGAGGCCATTCGGCCCCTCGAGCCTGCCCCGCCATTTCATAAGATCATGGCTGACCTAACTCTAATTACCTGCCCTATCCACTCCACCATATCCCCTAATCCCTCTATTTTTTAATAGTGTTTCATTTATTTACAGTGTTTCATTCCAAGTCATTATCAATTCAGCAATGCTATCAAACCATCAGAGAAACAAAGTTGCCCAAGTTTGGTTTCAGCAGAGTAACCTTCCTATGTTTACTTTACTGTAAATTTAAAAGTAAATCATATGGTGAGAAATGGGGTCTAAAAGGCAGGATTTCTGATGGTATTATTTAATAAGAATCTCAATCAAATTCTCACTGACCCACAGTCACAAAAATTCCACTGTAAAAGTACTTTATTGTTGGAACAGAGATACTGTGGGTTGCCAAGACACACATCTCGTTCCCAGAAGGAATACCCATTGACGAGATTCCGTTACTAAGAAATCATATGGGAATCTATTGCAATTCATATCCCAATCATTCAGTGAACCGGAGGTGGATACCAGAGCTGCTAAACAAGATCTAAAATAATAGATTTAATGGATTGTTGCCAATATTCTGTCTTAGATCCTCTTTCAGCCTCTCTGCTCCCACACTTTGGAACTCCATCCCACAATCCCTTCGCCTTGCTCCCTCCTTTGCCTCCTTCAAAACCAGTCTCAAGAATATTCTTTTTGATTATGCCTTCAGCCCCTGTCCTATACTCTCTGCTCTCCCTCATCACAACCTACCTCCATCTTCGGGTTCTGACCCCTGACTGTTCAGCGCCTTGGGACGTCCTCCCGATGTGAAAGGCACTCTACAAATGTAATTTTGTTGTTGCTGTTAGTTGCTTATGTTGCAGCTACATGCTTCCTAATAATGACAACAATTTTATACATCAAGTGCTTTTCATGTCGGTAGGTTGTCTCAAAGTACAATACTTCACAAAACTGTCTGGGAGCCTAAGCAGTGGAGGTGGCGGTGGGGGTGGGGAAGAGGGTGAGGAGGCTGAGGAAAATTGGGGGAGGGGCAGAGATAGTGACCAAAGGCACAGTCAAAAAGAAAGCTCTCAAGTTGAGCTTTAAAGGTTGGGAGGGTTTGGAGCAAGGCAGAGGGACTCCCAGGTGAAATTCCAGAGAATAGGGCAAGCATAATTGAAAGCCAGCAAGTGTGAGAATAGGATTTTGTTTTAGAATTGAATATAATTCCAAAATTCTCACTGAAGCTAATCATTGTATTTCCATTGCCAGCTCATTTCTGACTGGCCATTGGGACAGGAATCAATCTCCAAAACCCTTGTGTTCACTTGCCAATTAAGCAACCAGAGTACTTTATACTGTACATATATATTTAAAAATTAACCTACCCTAACAGTGCACTAGCAGCCAGATATCAGATAGCATTCTGATATCACAGCCTGAACAATTGAACTTCATTAGGTTCTCTGGCCATGGAGGGAAGGGAGATATTACCGCTATCTGCTTGATTCTTTCCATACTTAGCATGTATTTCTAGCTCTAGCAAGAGTAATTGAATAGCAGAAACGTGCCTGTTTTTTTTCCTTCCCTTGTCCAGGAGTGTTGAGTCCAATTGCAACTCACCTATCAACTTTGGAACTCCCTCCTTCAACCTCTTCGCCTCGGCCCCTCCTTTCCCATCTTCAGGTCACGTCGGAATACCTTTCGCTTCGACCGTGATGCGTTCACGGTCACCTTCCCCCTACTCCTGGCTCAACCTCGGGCTCTGCCATTGTGAAGCGCTCTGAGATGCCACACAGCGTGAAGGGCACTATATAAACACAAGTTGTTTGTGTTGTTGTTGTCATCACCTGATTTGGAGGAACCTTTGTTGATATAAATCAAACAAATTATGAATCAAGCTGTTGTATTTCTCTCTCTCCCTCTCTCTTTATATATATAATATATATATATATATATATTATATATATGCAGATCATGATCACATCTTCTGATTGTGTTTAATTTTAAATTCTGGGTCAAAGAAATGTGGAATCTTATTCCTGATTATTTCTGCCTTCTATTTCTCCTTAATCCAAATTTATCCCAAATGACTGTTTATGGGTCGTGGCTGGTGGCAGATTATCTGTCATGATTGCCTGTATAACAACATTCCGTTCATTTTTATTCGATTACATTTTGCCTCAAAGTGTTTATTTTTTATCTAGAGAATGCAGGTTATCATTAATATCAAACATCTCTAAAATTCCAATAAATTACCAACAGAGCTCTTCCACTAAGCTCTGAATGGGCGTCCTTGTTTCGACCATTATCTGCCAGTAGTGATGGATGATTGCGGCATTAAAAGCTTCAAGAAGTGATTTATTATAAAATATGAGCATTTGTCATGTGGATATTATATCATTTAATTTGATCTTGTGCAATCGCATTCAGGATGTCTTGAAGGTCTCTTTCTCTCAAGTCAGTTCCTGTTAGCTCCTTACAACTTTGACTTCAATGCAGTTTATTGGGGGAAATTCTGTTCATTTGTAATGCAATAATGTGCAATGTAGTGTAAACAGTTCTCACAAGTTTATTTTTGTGTGATTGATGAAGCCATCCACATATTGAACTATTACATGTTAATATAAACTCTCAGATTTCTATTCTTCTACATGTTCTGTTGGCTTTGTTGGCTCTCCAGTGTGTGACCTGTTCCTAAGTGCACATTCCAAATGTATGATACTGCGTAGAGTTTTAGGGAACAGTGCAAATGTGATGGCCTCCACAATCAACACTAACAGTCTCCACTTCTGCACAGGTGAGTGCACTCATTAACATATGTGTCTTTTCTTAGAATTAAATCCCATCAGCCAATCCTCCAGATAAATTGGTCATTCACCTCCAAACTGCATGTGGGATCTTTCCGTGTGTGTAATGGCTATCATTTGTATATACAACAAACAGTCAATACATGTGATAGGAATTACATTTTGAGAAGTTTCAATGTGATATTGTGTCATAAAATTGCAACTTCTTTCTTCTTCTACTATTTCCAAACAAATCTTTTGGGCAGCGATCGAACCACCGGCAACAACAGCCACACAATTACACTTGTTTAGTGCCTTTCAGGTCAGGAGGACGTCCCCAAGGCGCTGGAAGCTTGAGCAGTTATTACAGACTAACCTCCTTAGTAGACAGGTAAGTGAGGTCTTCTTTGACCTGAACTGGCTCCAAGATGGCTTGTCCAGAATACACAGCCTGCAAATGAAATGGAGTAAATTCGGAACGAATCTACGCAAACACTATTTCAGTGAATGAATAGTGAACCTGTGGAACAGGTTCCATAGGGAGACACTTGAAACAGGAAGTGCTTATTCTTTCAAACACAGATTAGATATTTTCTTTTAGGAAATAACATTATGGGGTATAGTATATAGGTACAATAGTTTGAGATATATGTGCATGCGACTGCCAGGAAGGTGGAAGGCAAACTAGATGAATCTTGGTCTTTTTAATCTAGCATTTCTTCTCAGCACCTTGGGACGTCCTCCTGACGTGAAAGGCGCTATACAAGTGTAATTTGTTGTTGTTGTTGTGTTCTTAAGATGACATGCTTGGCAATGGAATGCCGTAATCAAGTCAGCCTCTGTGGTGATCTCAGTGGGGTTCCTGAGCCAAAGAGAACTGCACTACTCTGGGGCAGACCAGCATTCATCAGGGCAGAGATTCTAACCCCTCAGGTCCTGTTAACCTTGCAAGCCAAAGACCTAGAGTGGCCATAGCTAAACAAACAGATCAGAGCTTCCCAAATAGTGTTTCAATGGCACTTTAACAACAACAACTACTTGCATTTATATAGTGCCCCCTTAATACTGGACAATGTCCCAAAGTACTTTTATGAGGTTACAGTCGATTAAACTCCAGCAATAACCCAATGAAAATCCTGGACTGCTCAAGCGTTGACTCTTTCCAACCTTTGCTTGATACTTTTTGAAATTAGGTGCAGATGGTGTGTGTGTCTCCGGGGAGAGAGTGCACATTCCATTCCAAGCATAGGGACATTTCCAGCATAGGGTCATATATGTATGTGACATACATATATGGAACTCTTAGTCTGGTTTGGATACGCTTAAGCATCAGTTTTTCCACATCTGTGACTAACTTACTCAACACAGATCAGATATTTCTGCTTGGTGATTCTGTATAGGAATCTTGATTATTAATTCACAAGTATTTCTGCAAATTTTAATGATAATTAACAACGTTGCAAATTTGAGTTCCATTTTTTTACTCGTTTCACTAAAATTTATTTGCTCGTCACATCAATAGATATGTAGTTGTCATCTCATATATTATGCATGATGTCCATGATTTAAAAATGGATGCATTTGAAAAAATACTACCAAATATGCATTTGTTTCTCATTGACACAAATCAAGGACAAAAATTGAATGCCAATTGCATGATTTATTCATTCCAACTGTTTCAGCATTTAACTACAGCACTGTACTGTTAAGGAAGACCGGCAAATCAAAAAGAATAAGTGTGAGGGTTCACTATACAAGTGTAATTGTGTTGTTGTTGCAGCATAAGACACATTAATTGCTTAATAGTTAGCTATACATTTGTGGGTACCAGATGTTAGATTAACAGCAATGGAGTTTACTGCTGCGGCTAATAGAATTTTTCCTCAATCGAGTAATCACATATGCATGTTGAATGTTAAATAATTTACTTACATTTCACATTTAGGCTTTTATATTTCTGCGCATTTCTGCCTGGTGTATATAATTGGTAACATAATGATCTTACTGCAGCTTGGCTCCATAATATATGATTATTTAACACCCTAAACATGTTACATTTATTATTGAGGGTCTTATATTAATTATTATGCCTTTTCTTTCAGTGTAAGTTATGTTCAGCATAATAGAGAGCTTCCTAACCTCCAATTCATTAGGGATGATGTTCAAAGAAGTACTGTTGCAGCCATTCCCATATCCTAACTCAATGGGTGATGCATATCAATGATCCTTTCTTAAATGTGTGCATGGTGCATCTCTAAGGGCAACGCAGGCAACCACAGGCCCAGATGACAGAGCGACAGCACTACAAGCAGCTGTTCCGAACTTCTGGAGATTTGCCGGACATCGGGAAAAAAAAATGTATGTAGAGTATTTTGAAATCTTGCTGGTTTTAGGGAGTGCCGTCTTTCGGAATGTTGGATTATCAAAGTTTTACTGTATAAAGACTGGCATGGATCAATTGGACTATATGTGCGTTGTAACAGTCTGCAATTCAATGCACTTCCTGTGGCACAGCAGGATTTTTAATAGGATTCCTTATGAAGGAAATACCGCCTTCTTAGCCTCCAATGTTTGAAAACGGATCACATCATAGAGCAACGTAAATGGTCATTTGCAGTTTACCGCTGGAGCTGCTAAATAGTGATGAAACATATTGTGTTGCCAAAGTCTTTGAAAAAATCTCTTACCTCCCACGGTAGCCCTTCAAAAGTCAACTACACTTAACAGCAATCACCTAAGAAGCACTTTGAGATATTTTGATTTGATAGGCACAATATCAAATACAAGGATTATATTATTATCATCATCATTATTATCCATTATCTATCCTGCATTTAGTGTGGTATCCAAATTGTTTCCTTAATCCTCTACGGGAGTGCCGATAGATCTCTTTTTATGGTTTACACCAAGTTCAACAATTAAATCTATTGGTTGTTAGGAGTAACCGTGTTTGTTAAAATAAATTATCAAATTCAGGGAAATGCTTCACTATTATGCACCACTTACTTCTGTGCCATACATTTTGGAGGAGTTATCAAAGTTGCCGAATTTTTTCTCTGACTGTTGACCAAGACTACACTTCATTCCAATGCAGCACAGTGGATAGAGCACTCGCCTTATAAGCGAGAGACCTGGATTAGATTCCAAGCAGGGTGAAACCTTGGGAAGTTTCCTAACTCCACATACCTGATAATAATCCATTAAAAAATAAAACAATAATAAATTGGTCATTTCAATCATTGACTGTTTGAAGGATACTGCTGTGCATATTCGGCTGCCACATTTCGCCCACAAAATGCAGTTAATTTGCTTTTCGGTATATTCTGTGAAGGGCTTTGAGATGTCTAGAAGATGTGAAAAACACTATATCAAATGCAAGGATTATTATTATTGTCATGTGTTTCTTTTTCTGCCTCAGCTTTCCAAGATGACATGATATTCTGAATCACTCAGTTGAACAGTTGTATCCCTGAAGACCTACCATCCTTGGTTTCTTCCACTGGGCTGACTGAAGACAAAGGACACCACTCCCTTGTAACATCTGTCAGTAGTATTAACAAAGAAGCAATTTCAAGCGCATCACCATGGATACATTGTATTGGGAGCCATTTCCCAAAGTGGCCAAGACCACTAGCTGCCAAGGGCAATTAGGACTTATCCTTTGCCTCCACAGAGCATTGTTCTATGTAAAGCTCGACTTGTCTTTACACCACCTGCCAATTATGTCATTAAGAACAATTAGTACACTGTTCAACTGCAGCCAAGATGGCCATTATGTAAGATTTAGTGTTTGACATCGCATCCCAATAATTAACCTCTAACACACTGAAAATATAGAAGGCTTCTGAATGCACAGTTGGCATCTTCCATTAACAGGACACAAACGCTTAGCAAATTCTGCATATTGGAATATTTAATTCCTTAAAATTTATATTCAGCTCATTCTGCTGGCAGGGTTCTACATTACCAAATGAATGTACATGTACAAGCTACAAACATTAAGACAGTAGTGGAGATATCTGTGGCAGCATTACAGATATTAAATATATATGGTATTTTGCTGTAATTATGTTGGTGGGAGAACTCATGGGAGTACTATTGGCTGTTCGCTCAGTTACTGTGGAAACCATACCGTTTATCACTGCACGTTTTTTTATAATAGCCAGATCCACTCTGGCCACTAGGACATAAAGGAGCTGACAGGCCCCGAGAGGCAGAGAGCAACTAGGATGATCCCAAGTGTCATAGGAATAAGTTATGAGCAACAATTAGACAAGCTAAGGCTGTTCGGTCTTCAGACAAGACAACTCAGACGGGACTTTATGGAGGAGGATGGGTTACAAATAGGACTGAGAAAGCAAATACAGAACAACACTATGTTTCATCAAGACAGCAGAACAGGAGGGACAAATGGTGATTTCAGGATAAATTATACATTTGATTACAAAATCGTTAGAGTTGATTTGATATGTCAAGAGAATGCCTTAAAGCGCTTCTCAGGATATACTGTAAAGTGTTTTGCAGGTGATAACAGGAAATGTTCTTTTACCAGGAGATAAATTAATGATTGGAATGAGTTACTGGGAAGGGTGTTTGAGATCAGGACACTGAGCACAGCAACACTTTGATGTTGTAATGGATGAGGTGAGTGGGAACCTTGAGTTTGTGAAGTCGTTTCTCAATCACGACTGAAAGCTTTACATACTGAGTGAAATACATCCCTAAAATACTGCTGGTGTTGTAAGTTAATATTTGTAGACGTGCCATTAGCTTTCCACTTATTTTATGTGTGTTTTGGCGAGAGAGGAAGGCATGGGAAAAGATAGCACAGACCAAGTGAAACAAATAGCATCAACTGTTCTTTTCTGTTTCACTCAGTGGGATATTAATATTTATTATGACTGTCAAAGAACTCATAAAAAATTAAAGCTGAGATTCCTGTCAGATCTGCATGTAGGAAATTGTTGGGTTGGAAAATCACTCCCATTTCCTGCAGTTGCACATCTTTTAATAATATTCACAACGAACTTCATTGGAACCTCCTTCTGTGGCTTTGATATATCACTTACGGTACAGTATGGGCTTGAAACAAAGTTTAGACTGTGACTGTTATTCACAGTCTTGTTGCTCACAGTCTTTCACTCGTTCTATTTATTTATCCCTAGGGACTGAGATTTCATTCTTGTTTCTAAGCCATTGTGGTTGTTGTCCAGTCAGCTTGAAACCACTATAGGCTGGGAATGGCTGGTGTGAGTGAACATGTCACGGTGTGTAAATAGGGGCAGGATATCAAGAGATTATTTCTAACAAAACATTTGTAGCTTCCTCATGGATTCTTTCTGTTGCAAAATCAGCATAAAGAAAACACTAAATTCAAACAGATCAGCAGTTCATAGACTGAAGTAAATCATTCGTTTTAGATGCATTTCACTCACCTTTCAAGCAGAAGAACTGGATTTGATTCCAGGCAAGGCGAGAACTTAGGTAAATTTGCTTACGCCACACACCTGTTAATAATCCCTCAGAAAAATATGATGAATTAGTCATTTCAATCCATGACTGTTGTGCTGCCCTGTCTACCCTGTGCGCAATTGTCTGAGGAGTTTCACACAGTCAATTCACTTTACAGTACAGGTGTCCCCCGCTTAATGAAGGGGTTAGGGACTTTAAAACCCTTTGTTAAGCGAAAATTTCGTTAAGTGAGAGTTTAACTGTATTACTGTATTTGGCGGTTGAGCAGCCAAAAATCCGGAGTTCCGGAATCCGGAATGTGACAAAAATTGCAGGAATAAAAACGCCAATCGTACCTTCTCCAGGCCAGGTCTGCACAGTCACCACACTGAGATATCACAACCTGAGCCAAGCATTTCCTGACTCCAGATGTGCTTCTTTCTTCCTCCCCCTCCTCTCTTTCTCTCTACCCCACAACCCCCTCTTTCTCTCTACCCCCCACCTCCCCTCCTCTCTTTCTGTCTACTCCCCCCCTCCTCTCTTTCTGTCTACTCCCCCCCTCCTCTCTATCTCCCCTCTCTATCCCCGCTCCTCCATCTCTATCTCTCTATGCCCCCCTCCTTTCTATCTCTCTATGCCCCTCCTCTCTACCTCTCTATCCCCCACATCTCTCTATCGCCCCCTCCTCTCTATCTCTCTATCCCTCCCTCCTCTCTATCCCCCCTCTCCTCTATCCCCCCTCCCCTTTATCCCGTTCTCTCCCTCTCTAGCCCCCCTATCTCTCTATCCCCCCCTCCTCTCTATCTCTCCATCACCCCCACCGACTTACTGTTATTGAAGCACAAAGCATCCTGCCGCTTAAGCTCCTCCCATATGGGAGGGACTGCACTGCTTAACTGACGCTAAAGACTGAGTGTGCGTTGCTGAGTCAACCAGAGAGAAGCTGCGCACAAGAAGCTCGAGAGATTTAAATTAGTGTGTGTAAACATTCGTTATAGCGAATTCGTTAAGCAAGAAGTGGTACAAATAGAAACCCTTGTTATAGTGAAGTTTCGTTAACAGGGTGTTTGTTAAGCGGGGTCTGCCTGTATATTCTGTGAAATGCTTTTGAGACGGCTAAAAGATGTCAAAAGCACTATATCAAATGCGAGGATTATTATTATTTAAATGCATATTACTCACAATGGTTGCATTTTTAACACATTTGATCCGCTGGGATCCGCTATTGTGAAGCGCTCTGAGACGCCGTCCGGTGTGGAGGGCACTATATAAATCAAAGTTGTTGTTGTTGATAAGATTCTTGACAACCGTGAACATGACTATCTCTCATCAGAACCCAAACAATAAAGGTCCTTCATAATGATAATCATTTCAGTTTTATTCCCTGTTACAGTTTGTCAATGTAAGAATTCTTAGCTGAACATTGCTTCAGATGGACTTAGAGCCTTTTAGTTCTCAAGTAGCAGCTTAAAAGTGAGCTGTGCACATTGGAATGGTGTTGATGACTTGATGGGTAACAAACATCAATCAATGGCCATACAAACCAGAATGTTGAAGCTTTAAGTCTCTGATCTGAGTTAGTGTTCTCCTGACTTGCTATACCAAAAGGATTATTATCATTATACAAAAACACAAAATACTGCAGATGCTGGAAGGGTCAGATGAAGGGTTGTGGACCTGAAATGTTACTTACTTTTCCTTTCTCCATGGATGCTGCCTGATGTGCTGAGTACTTCCAGCGAATTTGGTTTTTGTTATAATCTTTATAGTTGATCTCAGCAGGCCCGTATGCAGGATTTTTAATGGGGGGGTGCGAATTGCTAGTGATGGGACCAACAATGGCCGGGGGCTTGGGGGCTGCCCCCGAAGGCCCCTGGCGGGGGTGAAGGGGGCAAAGCCCCCTCGAGGCTCCGACGTTTTACACAGTTTGAGGTCTTATTTAATCGGTTTAGAAGATCCAATATGAACGGTAAATGTTTCATGTCCTTGGTTTATAAGAGCATCATTATTTATTCAGTGTTTTTATTTTCCCAGGTAGTCCGTGTCTAAATCTTTTGGGAAGGTCGAATGTGTTCGCCGATAAAAGCAAACACGATATATGCCTGATAGAAATGAGTATATGCCTCGTGTCTGGCAGCCCATCGTGTCTTGCACAAGTCAAGAAGCCCCATTCGATGTTTTGTTTCCTCTGGCAAAGCCTTTCTAATAATCGATTGCAGGAGACCATTGCGCTTTGGGCTTGCCAGGAAGAACCAACAGCATGCCTTTAGCTTGTCAATTGTGTTTCTTGTGCGGGGGAGGGAGCATGATATGAAGATTAATCTGGTTAAAAATAGCTTCACTCTGCATACAAAATTTAATGTGAAATAAAGTAGCACTGTTTATTTTTGCGGTCATATTTTTTTTGCATGCCAGTGGACGTCTCTAAAAGCAATTTTTAATTACAGGAATACATTTTTAATAATATAAATCAAATGTGATAATCAAGACAAAACAAGAAACATGATATTTCAGAAACACGCCTATCAAAACTTAAGTCATTTTTACTTACATTTATCAGATTAAAATATGATTTCAGCTTCCACAAAGTGGTGCTACCTTTTTATGTAGTGACTGTATACGGGATGATTTCCAATTGACACACCACGTAGACATAGGCGCTAAAGCATAGGCCTACGTCCATGAGAATTTTTTTTAAAGATAGGCATTCCCGTCCAGACACATATAACTTTTTTGTTGGGTTCTCAAAAGCTTTAATTTTTCAGAAGCTTGTAAATATGTTGTCATTGTTTGCTAGCATTACAGTCACACCTCTCAAAACTGGAGTCATTTTTACTTACGGTGATCAGATGAAAAGATGATTTTAACTTCCAGAAGTGGTGCTACCTTTGTGGCTGTTTTCGGGATGATTTCCAAACGAGGATGGATTTGAGTCTTGGCGCGCACCTATGTTTATGCGGTGAGTCACAGACTCACCGCGTCATTGACTAGCGCGTCTATCGACGCGGTATGTTTTGGGTAGACGCCGATTCTGGTGTGCGAGTAATTTTATATTAATACTAAAACATTCAAAGATGTGTATTTATAATTAATACATAGTTTTGAAGAATTAATTGTTACACAAATGCTCAATAAATTTACCTGGTATTTAAATTTGATAAAAATACAATTCTCTACCCCGGAAAATGTGGACCTTTTATAATTTGGGGGGGTGCGTACGCACCCGTCGCACCCCCCCTGCGTACGGGCCTGCTCAGATGGAATAGCAGATACGTTTCTACAATTTGACTCAGCATCTTAAAGTTTTGAAGGAAATTGGCTGCCATATTTCACCCACAAATATACAGTCAATTCACTTTACAGTATATTCTGTGAAGCTATGTTGAGACCTCTGGAAGACGTGAAAAGCGCTATATCAAATGCAAGGAATATTATTATTTTTATAGATTTTTATTTGTCAAATAGCCTGAGAATATTCACACATTGCTCACAAGTGGATGATGTACTATTTGATGGCCTATATCTATGAAAGCATTGGGGGGAAATTTGGGTGAGCCCTTTTCAGCTATTTTGGGCCAACAACATATGAATTTACTATGTTTAAATACATACATGTAGCCTTTGCTTTGTAAATAACCATTGCACAAAGTCTAGAATCACCTGTAATCCTTTTAATTTGTGGTTATTAGGCTACTGACTAACTTGCAAATTGATATTTGCGTAAATCCATTTCAAGATTGTGCCCTATCTTCCAGTTTCTGATCTACTTGATAGCATACTCTCTGTGTCTTGTCACCACAAGAGTAGGCTTTCGTTCTATTGCTTTCACTTTCATAAAGTTCGCTCTGGAATTTGACAATGTTTGAATGTCAGCCAGACTGAGGCCTTCCTGATTGGCAGGCATCAACACCTTCACATATTAGACACTGCAGGCACTGGCAGCGTCAACCTCCATGTTTGCTCACTCCACCTCACCAAGCCAGTCAGGAACCTAGGTGTCTTGATCGATCCTCAACTGTCTTTCCTCCCCGACATCCAAGCCATGACCCGCTCTGCCTTCCCTCACATCCGCAACATTGCCCGATTCCTCCACTACTTCACCCCTCAGGCTGCCAAAACCCTCATCCATGCATTCATCACATCTAGGCTTGACTATGGAAACTCCCTTCTCATCATTCATCCTCCATTATCCAAAACTCTGCAGCTTGTGACTTTCAGCCTCTCTGCCCCCACCCCCACACTCTGAAACTGGATCACACAGTCCCTCCGCCTCACTTCCTCCCTTTCCTCATTCAAGGCCGGTCTCAAGATCCGCCTTTTCGACCGTGCCTTCAGCTGCCCTCCCACCTCTCTGCCTCCGCTCCCCTTCCCTCACCCCTAACCCTCCCCCACCACATGCTCGGGTCGCAACCCCTGACTGTTCAGCACCTTGGGATGTCCTCCAGACATGAAAGGCGCTCTATAAATGTAACTTTGTTGTTGTGGGAATTAGTAAAAACAAACAAATCCTTAATGCTTTATTGATAAAGCCGACAGATTTTTCATTGCTAAGAAGCAGAAAAAATATCACGACCAAGGGGAAAATAATAATAATACAGACTTGCATTTCATATATTTGTTACATTTTGACATTTCTCAAAGGACTTCGTAGGATTTTACTGTATAGTGCAGTTACTGGGTGTTTGTAGGCAAATGTAGCAGCCAAGAAAATCAATGAAGTTGAAGGAATATCATAACTGAGCAGCTGAAATAGCTGATTGGAGAGTGATATAGTATTGATGCATTTGCCATTAAAATCAATCCACTTTACAGTATTGTATATCCTGTAAAGCGCTTGAAGATATCGTCCTGATATGAATGATGCTATATAAAATGTAGAATTGTTAGTTGGAAAATAATAATTTTGACAATGTCTTTTGCAATAGAATGCAATGGCCTTTGTAATAACTACAAATTGCATATGTATGCAGTAGGACACTTGGGGTAGCATCTCAGGCACTGCCAACGGGAGGAGAGCTAGAAAGGATTTACTGTAAAGTGTCTGTGTGTATTTTGTGGTCAACAAGGTAGGAGATCTAGTTTAGTGTGCCCTCATGAATGCTCTTTTGGCTCAGGACCTTGAATATGTGGCTGTTTTTTGACTCAAAGCCACACGGCAGAACTAATGATAACTGAAATGGAGAACTGGAGGCAGTAGTTTGAGATGATGAGAATTCAAAATGGCAATCATGTGAACAGAGAATCTATCTTCCAACTCAGAAGGATGGATATCGAGAGTGTGCTTGCTATAGGCTATAACACTGTTTTCAGCGCATTGGGACTTCCTCCCCACATGAAAGGTACAAATGAAATGTTGTCGTTGTAACATAGCCAAGGACTTAAATTGTTTTTTGTACTCCTGCTCTTTTAAGGGTAGCCCCTCAGCTGTGTGGTAACATTGTGCTGTTGTATTTCATTGTATGTATGTATATATATCTATATCTATATATATATACTGTGCACACTGAGACAAGTACAGTAAAAGCCCATTTATTTGTGACCCGATCAACCGTAACTTCCGTATAACCGGCACCTCAAAAAAAGGTCCCCATTCAATTAACTGGAATTTATCCGGCACAATGTATTTTTTAAAAAAAATTTGAAAACATTTTCTTTGTGTGTTTTCGGCTGCATATCCGGCATGCACTTTCACTGGCATTGGCCAGGTCCCGAGGGTGCCTAATAAACGGGCTTTTACTGTATAGGTTATATCTGGAATATGTCACCACTTTGTGTGGAAGCAATTGCCAAAGCAAAATTAGTATTTAAAGTGTCTCAATGCAGTAAATCTACGGAGCATGAAACAACTCTACATCACCAAGGAGGTCAGTGACTTTTAATAACAATAATATACAACTTGCTTTCATGTGAAATAAATGTCTCACAATGCTTTACAAAATAAATTTGATTAAAGAAGATTGTTACTATATTTAGTTTTATGTTACACCTCATTGCAGCTCTACACCTAATCATTATCCAAATATGTCAAACGCAGCAGAAGGTTCTAATACAATACTACACATCATTAGGTTCTGTAAAATATTCCAGCGACGTAGCAATGATTGAAACCAATCATTGGTTTCAATGATTGAAACCAATCATTGGTTTCAATGATTGCAGTACCTTGAAATCACAGTCTCTTGGCTGAGGTTCTTGTACATTATTTTGGGTGAGATGTTAAAACAAGGTCCCATCTGTCCGTTGAGATGGACTTT
Organism: Hydrolagus colliei; assembly: GCA_035084275.1. NCBI lineage: Eukaryota > Metazoa > Chordata > Chondrichthyes > Chimaeriformes > Chimaeridae > Hydrolagus > Hydrolagus colliei. Next base: position 8,220,752 of record CM068744.1, on the reverse strand, counting down.
AAATTTTTTATAGCGCTATTGGAAAAGACAAAGGAGTTTCTCCTGCTGTTCTGGTCAACAATCTCCCAGATAAAATTGGTCATTCAATTCATGGCTGTTTGTGAGGAATACCTGTGTACTAATTGATTATTGCCTTCATCTAGAAAATACACAGTCACTCCAGTTTACAGCGTGTCCTGTGAAGCGCTTTGAGGTACCCTCCGACATGAAAGCTACTGTATCTAATGTAGAGATTATTATATCAATTAGAGTCATATGCTAGATTACAGCAGCTTGCTGTACATTGCTATCCAAAAATCTGCTAGTGGGACGAACAAACACATGTGCCAGAAATAGAATAAAATTGACCCACAAAATGTACTATTGTGTGTTATATTTAAAAACAAAGGACTGCAATTCTAAAGACATTGTGCATAGCACAAGATCACAAAATTGGTTTGGATGAAGAAAGCCATTCGGCCCAATCTGATCTCGAATACCCGTCTCCTACCGCTATCCCAGCACAGCATCAAACTGTTGTTTAAATGAGTCCAGTGTCCTGAACCAGTCTTCCTCGCAATCTATTCCAATAATTATCCTCTGGGTAACAACAACAAATTTGTAGAGCGCCATTCACATTGATAGGATGTCCCAAGGTGCTGGATAAGAATACTACTACTAATAATAATCATAATAATACTTTTATTTGATACAGCACTTTTTATGTCTTCTACAACAACAACAAAATTACATTTATAGAGTGCCTTTCACGTTTCAAAGCGCTTCACAGAATATACTATAATGTGAATTGACTGTAACTTTGTGGGTGAAACACAGCAGCCAATTATGCACAGTAGTGTCTCACAAACAATCATGGATTGAGTGACCAAATTATTATTGTTTTCTTTTCTTGAGGGATTATTATCAGGCATGTGGAATAAGGAAACCTGCCCTGTTGGGAATCAAACTCAGGTCTCTTGCTTGCGAGGCGAGCGGTCTAACTACAGTTCTGGTTGCCGCAGTACAAAAAATATATTGGAGAAATTAGAACAGATACAGAGGAAAGCAACCAAAATGGTTGAGGGAATGGAGGGGCTGGACTATGAGAAGCGTCTAAGTAAATTGTGTATTTTCACACTGGAAAAGAGAAGATTGAGAGATGACACGATTGTTGCCTTTAAAATTCTAAAGGGGCAAAATGATATAGTTCATGACAGGTTGCTTCAACTTGTCCAGAATAGAACCAAAGGACACGGCCTGCGATTGAATTGAGTTAAATTCAGAACACATCTACGCTAACACTATTTCAGTGAATGAATAGTAAACCTACACAAAAGGCTGTCCAGGGAGATGGATGAAGCAGAAAGTGCTGAGTCTTTCAAACACAGATTTTGTTTAGGAAATAACATTATGGGATGTAGTATTGTACATAGGTACTGCAGTTTAGGACATATGTGTGAGAGACGGCCAGGAAGGTGGAAGGTGAATTAGATGGGCTACCTTGGTCATTTTCAACTAGCATTTCTTGTATGTTTTCCTCTTGCTCCACCATTTTGCTGCATCCTAAAATATTAATCTGAGTTTACATTTTCAAATATGTACACCTTTATAAGTTCCCCTCTGAGATATCTTCTCATAAGACTGAAGAACCTTAGCTTGTCTACCTGTTGCACACCCAAAATTCTTAAGCACACTATATACTGTATATATAAAGTGCTCTGGGATAATACCCCATATGAGGAGGGCCATATAAATGTAAGTTATTGTAGTTTTATATTGTAACACACTCCAGTATGATCGTTACCTTTCTGCAACAATCCATCTTTTGGTCCAGTTTGGGGCCAAAAAATCCCGATTGTCCAGCGCCCTGGGACATCTTTCCGACGTGAAGGCTGCTGTACTAGTGTAATTTGTTGTTTGCTGTTGTTGTTGCACACCTAGTAAGGTTTCTATTCAATATATGTGGAGTCATGTAGCTCAGTGGTTAGAGCACTTGCCTTACAAGCCTGAGACCTGTGTTCGAATCCAGGCAGGTCAGGGCGAAACCTTGGGCAAGTTTCCTTACTCCACACGCCTAATAATAATCCCTCCAAAATAAATTGGTCATTTCAATCCACGACTGTTTGTGGGACGCTGCTGTCCGAAATTGGCTGCCGCGTTTCGCCCACAAACGTACAGTCAATTCACGTTACAGTGTACTCTGTGAAGCGCTTTGAGACGTCGAGAAGACGTGAAAAGCGCTACGTCAAATGCAAGGGTTCTGTATGAAAACGAAAACTACGATATTCCCGCTGCTTCAGGCAACCGGACGGATGGTTTGTAAAATATCCGATACAACTTCCGCTGTGACCCGATCCATGCCTTTCCCTGGCGGAGCGGATCGCCCGCAGATCTACAGTCACTTCGCCTTTGCAGTGCACTCCGTGAAGCGCTGTGAGGCGCCTAGAAGACGCGAAAAAGCTCTGTAATCCAATTCAAGGAATACTGTGATTTATTTATGACTATGATTTATTTATGATTATGATTTATTTATTACTTATCTGATCCACGCCTTTCCCCGGCGGAGCTGACCTGATACAGGTTTGTTACCCGGCTTTAGGTCAAGTTACTCTGGATGTGATCCACCCTCTCACTGGCTGCAGCAGCTCTGCTCTGAACCATGCTGTTGCCTGGCACTGGGTGGAGCTGCTCTACTCTGATCTGATCTGTTGCCTGGCACTGGGTGGAGTGAGTCTCTCTCTATCTCTCTCTCTCTCTGACACACACACATACACACACACAGTGTGTGTGACTGAGGGCAGAGCCTCTGCTCTCTCCAGTCTCAGGCACCAACGCCACTGGGACTGTGGACTTGCCGGGCTATGGACGCTCTGAAGTCGGCTGGTAGGGCTCTGATCAGAAGCCCAAGCATCGCCAGGCAGAGCTGGGGGATCTCCAGGCACCAGAGTAAGTTTCAATCGCTGTACAAACCCTACACTTTGTGGAGGATCCAGAGAGAGAGACACACACAGAATTCAAAGAAAATAAAAGTCTTCTCAGCTGCTGTGAGCTTTGCCTTGCAGAGAGAGCCTGGCTGGTGGACCAGGCTGAGACAGGCAGGGAAGGGAGTGAGTGTGGGCTGTAAGTCTAGGGATTCCTGAGCTACACAGTGTCTGATATGTTATTGCCTTGAAATGTATAATTTCTCTGGTTATTCTGTATCACTCAGGCCTTTGTCCCACACTATCAGCACAGCAGCTTTCTCTGGGTCCCTGTGCCCTCTCCTCCCACTGCCACACTTTGCCTTTCTCTGCTTTGACCATCATTGGGAATACTGTACTAAGGTAGAGGAGCTTTTAAACACTGGGGAAGGAAAATGTGTGCAGTGTGTGTCAATCTCTCTTAAGGAGTCATTTGTACTTATCTCAGTGTTTTATTGTGTGTGTGTGTGTGTATTGCTGTTCCTGTTGCAGACACAGTTGACTGATCAGTTGCTCTCTCCACTGTTCAGATGGTCAGCGTTTAGATGTTGAATGTTGTAGTACCAGATTCACTATTGTGGAGGGAGTCATGTATTTGAACTCGGTTGCATTTGGTAGTCTCGGAACTCGTGTTACTGTTGTACTTACCTGCGCAGGTGGATGTTAAAGTTGCCCCCCCCCGCCCCAGCACCATTCGCAAAGAGAAGGGAGTTACTCCCAGAGTCCCACCCAACGATCCCATCGATAGAATTTATTGCTCACTTGATGGGTTGCTGGTGAGACAATGCGGTGAAATTAGCTGCCCGATTCACCCACAAAATAATAATAGTAAACCTTGGAATTTGGTACGTAGGCCCTTATCAAGTCTTTGAGACGTCCCAAAGTGCTTCACAGAATATAGGGTAAAGTGGATTCACTGTATATTCTGTGGGCAAAACACATTCACAGTTATTACACTTTACAGTAAAATTGTGCGACTCTCTTCGAAATGCCCACCTGACATGAAAGGGGCTATGTCAAAAACAAGGATTATTATTATTATTTGACTGTGGCTGCTGATCTATTGTTGAACTTTTTGATTGGTTTTTTGAGGTGTGGGTCGTGGAATGGTCGCGAAGGGTCATCAGCATTTTTCTTAATTTTTTTATGTTGAAAATGATTTTTAATGCTAAAAAAAAGCTTTTAACGCTAAAAAAAGCATTTAACGCAACAAAAAAATGCTACACCGCCAATCAGGATGAATAAAGAGCGTACTTACAAGTTGCGCTGAGTCCACAAAACAGACGGAGATAACGTTTTGACTGAGCTGAGCTTCAGTCGCGATATCGCTCTCTAGTGGTGGTAGGACCGATTAGGCTAATTTGGGTCGCAGTGGGAACCACTGGTCTAGGGTTTGAAGAGGACTATGTGAACATTCAAAGAACATTCCTAGCCAGTGTCAAATTGGTTGTATTTTGAGTGCTTTGAGATGGCTTACATTCTACAGATATGAAAGATGCTATACAAATATAAATTGTTGCCTATAGTCATTTCCCATTCCTACCCTCTCTTCTTTCTTGTTCAGTATCCAATCGCACCGTTGTAAAATGCTCTGAGCTGTTATCCAATAATACTAATCCTTGCATTTGATGTAGTGCCTTATCTCATCATTGAGATATCTTAAAGCATGTCACATGAATTTAGTGTGAACTGTATTTAGTGGGTATCTGTTGGCGAAGGGCTATCGCATGAAAGGTGCTATATAAATGCCAACTGTTGTTGCAATAAAAGCTCTTATTTAAAATTACCTGCATTACCTCCCGGATTTATATTGTGACAATGTACAGGTATTGAGTTTCTACAACTGCTGCTTGAGAGCACAAAATCAGATTGGTAAGTATTAGGACATGTTGTAAAATTATTAATATTGATTTGATTTAAAAAAATGGTGTTGAATTGACACAAAATACATTAGAAAAGCCTTACAGGTTAGTGGTTTAATGGAATAGGCTTAATGGCCCTTTTAGACCGTGCTTTAGTCTGTACTTTAGGTAGAAACCATCCTTTCTACCTCACATTTGTGCTGTGACTCACTCTGCCTTCCCCCATCTCTGCAACGTCACCTGGCTCCGTGACTGTCTCACACCGCTGCCGGCCAAAACCTTCATACCTGCATTTATAATATCCAGGCTTGACTATCCAAACTCCTTGCTTGTTCATCTCCCCAACTCCTCTGTCTGTCCTCTCCCGCACCAAGCTCCATGACGCTCGCGTGAATGGCTTCCCATCACACAGAGGATACAGTTCAAGATCCTGGTTCTCACCATCAAACTCCTCTATGGCCTCGCTCGCTTCTACCTCTGTGACCACCTAACCCCCTATCAACCTGCCCATACCCTCCGCTCGGCGGGCTCCAGCCTGCGTTACGCGTGTGTGCGTGTTTTAAACCATAAAAGTTGCAAGTGTGTGGAGAGCGTAATCTAATCTGTAGCAGTCCAACTGAGAGACAATGAACCAGCAAAGGGCTTGTTGGATTTCTGTATCAAATCAAATTACAACAGAATGATTTGCAGTTTCTTTTCAAGACGTGTCGGTTCGTTTGTTGATATTTATCTTTAACATGGTAGATTTATTTTCAAATTGTTTTGTGAAATAAATAGGTTGTTTTGGAAACACTTCACTATGTGACAGCCTGATCAATAGAGCTGCAATTTACAGACTGGGAGCTGCCGGTGCATATTCAGTGTGCTAGTCTCAGCAGGGTCTACGTTCGGGGGCTAAAATGGTCTTAGATGTCCGGACTTTGAGAGAGGAAAATTAGCCAAAGTTCCTGTTTTTGGTGGCTCTTGTGCCTCCTGTACTGTTTGTGCATGTGTGCGGCAGCTGGGTGGAGAATGGTCGAGCTCAACCGTGATGTCCTCGATATTCAGGTGACTATAGCTCAGTGGTTAGAGCACTCGCCCTACAAGCGTGAGACCTGTGTTCGAATCCAGGCAGGTCAGGCCGAAACCTTGGATAAGTTTCCTTACTCCACACACCTAATAATAATCCCTCCAAAACAAAGCACAACAATAAAATTGGTCATTTCAATCCACGACTGTGTGTGGGATACTGCTGTGCACAATTGGCTGCTGTGTTTCACCCACAAATAGACAGTCAATTCACATGACAGTATATTCCGTGAAGCACTAGAAGACGTGAAAAGCACTATATCAAATACAAGGATTATTATTATTACACCTCAGCAAGAGGATAGGCCAAACAAGGAGAGGGGGGCAAATTACAACGGCATTACAAACTTTTTCTTTTAATTTGAAGAAAAAGTCAGAGAATTAAAGTTCCAGGCTCCTTTCCCATCACTTTCCGGGTTTGGTCACTCAGTCAGCGACCGTTTGTGGGACACTGCTGTGTACTGCCACAATATTCCCACAAAATACACTTTACAATATGCTCTGTCAAACAAAAGTTATGGGACTCCAGTGTGTGCATTGGAGTACTGCTGGAGCTTAACAAGCTAATACTTCATAGGTTACAATTGAATGCACTGTCTGGTACGCTTTCCTGATTTTGTACAGTTACCCAGGACTACCCTACTGATTGTTGTGTTTCCAGTGCTTAGGTCAAGTGTGCAGTCCTAGAATTCATGTAATTAGCTACCTTTTCAAGTGGATGTTAAAGATCCCATGGCACTACTTGAAAAGAAAAAAGCTTCTCCCATTGTCCTGGCCAACAATCTTGAGGATAGAATTGTTTATTTTTCTTGAATGCTGTTTACTGATGTGCGCAAATTGGCTGCTGCATTCACCTATAAAATACACAGTACAAATTCTTTGAAGTGCTCTGATGTGTCCTCTCAATATGAAAGGACAAAATTCTGCCGCCTGCATTCTCACCCGCACCAAACTTCGTTCCCCCATTACCCCAATCCTTGCCAGACTTCACTGGCTCCCTGTCCCGGAGAGGATCGATTTTGAGATCACTCTTGTTTTTTCAAATCCTTCCACTCCTCTGCACCACCCCCTACCTCTCCGACCTCCTTTCTCCTCAAAACAGCACCTTCGCTCTACCTGGTCTGGCCTCCTCCTTGTCCCCCGAATCCTCCGCTCCACCGTCGGAGGCCGTGCCTTCAGCCACTACGCCCCGAGGCTCTGGAACTCCCTCCCTCACTCCCTTCGCCTCGCCCCCTCTTTTCCCAGTTTCAGATCTCGGCTAAAGACCTTTCTCTTTGACCGCGCCTTTGGTCACCTTTCTCCCCCTGCCACTAGTTCGCCGCCAGGATCCGCTATTGTAAAGCGCTCTGAGACGCCGTCCAACGTCGAGGGCGCTATATATATCGAAGTTGTTGTTGTTGTTGAAAGACAAGATAATCCAGGCAGGGTGAAACCTGGGGCAAGTTTCCTTACCCCACACACCTAATAATAATCCCACACAAAAAAGGGGTCATTTCAATCTACCACTGTTTGTGGGACACTACTGTGTGCAATTGGCTGCTGCATTTCGTCCCCATATATAAAGTCAATTCACTTTCCAGTATATTCTGGGAAGCACTTTGAGACGTCTAGAAGAGTGAAAAGCGCTATATCAAGTGGAATATTATTATTATCAAATATAAGAAATATTATTATTTGACCATGGCTGTTGATCTAATGTTGAACTTTTCAATCATTTTTTAAGATTTGCTTCTTCAAATGAGTTATCGTTGTTTGGTAAAATGTTCTATCAAATGCAAGAATTACAATTAACCGGACAAACTGGAAGTTGTTAAATCTTTAGCTTTGGAAGCCAGCTAGTCAGGAGTACAACTCTCTGGTTTGCCTTCCGTGGGTTCACATTCGACCCTCTGAGCGAAGCTACACGCTATGCAAAGCTCTGCTTCAAGCAATGTCACACTCGGTCTGGGGCATTCAATGGAGTTTCTTAGTATAATGCTGGATTTTCTTTAGGAGATGTTTTATGTCAGGACATTGATTCCTATCATTGCAGCCGGTCTGAATTTGGGTTAAAAATAATCAGTGCCTTAAAAGCTCTTTGGTAGTTTACTTAACCACTCAATAAATTGTAAAGGATTGTTTTAACGTTATTAAAGAGTTGGTCATGTTCTTGACTGTTTAACAACATCAAAAAATAATCTGATAGTGCAGTACTCCTCAGCTCTTGGGAAGAATGGTTGGAAGCAGGGAATATAAATCCAGCTTCCTGGACTTAGTTGCTCCAATGCTGGAAGCAGAGCTGAGTAAATCAGGCAAGCACCCTAATAAGGGGGAATGATTGGTGTTCGATTTGTATTCCAGCCACTATCTGATGGTGTTATAGAGGCAGCAATGAGATGTGCTGCCTTAGCTTAACCCTAATGGTGGATAAAAGCAGAAATGTATAGGGAAGAAATTCCACCTGGTCTAGATTTATAATAATAATCAAAATACTGACATTTCAAATTATTATATTGAACATATTTTTAAAAAAAGGTTTTCTTGTCACAGTTTCTTAACGAAAATCCTCCTGTGTGGAATTATAAGATACACGTGTGAGCAATAGAATGCTCACTGAAGACATTTGACAATTGTGACAGACTAATGCAGGATGGTTCACATGAATTGCAGGATGTTTGCAGTTTGAATGCACTGATGCACTTGATGGATTCTAAATCTGTCTCTGAAAAATATTGTCAGTATATGTATAACCTGCCCTCTGAATTGAACCGGACAGAGTCTGCCAAAATAATACACACTGTGCTATATTCAGTACTGTTTCACTGGGCAAATATTAAAAACTGATGTAAAGTTCACTTGAAACTCAGAAAGTTACAGAAAATGTGTAATGCTTTCCAATCTAGAGTTCTGCACTATTTATTTGAAATACCAAAAGATTCTTTCACATTAGTGGAGTTGTACGTATACTATTAATTCCATTGAGGTGAAAATATGAATTTTCTAATGATAAGTATGGTACAGAATATAAAATCCTAAATCATATTGTGCACCAACAATTTGTTTTAATGAAATCAATGGGAATCCGGCTTCTCCAGTGGCTCAGTAATTAAAAGCACCCGCTGAGTGTGAAACTGAGCCAGATGGACCAGAACGTCCAAGTTTGATCCTCGAGTCTGTGCTAATCTCAGCCAAAGCTGGGGAGGACAATAACAAGAACAAGTTGCATTTGTATAGCACCTTCCACACCAGGTGGATGTCCCTATGCGCTGTCACTAGGGGGCTTTGCTGTTGGCATCACCACCTCTGGATAAAAGAGAGATATAATCAGATCAGGTGGAGAACCACACATGAATAGTCCAGAATTCCTGGGTATATGGAGAAGTGGTTCATCCTGCATGTTCTGAGAAAAATTATGAACTAGCTAATTCATCAAAGGGCACGTGTGATGTTCCACTTCACTTATAAAAGCTCACTTTATTACTTAGCGCTCTGAGATTCTGAAGGGCACTGTATAAATGCAATTTGTTGTCGCTGGAACCCTAAGGTGGGTCCCTTGCCCCCACCCCCCACACCATTGACCTCCTCCTCCAGCCTGGCTGAGATCAGCTAACTCAGCACAGACCAGGATCAAATCCAGGACATCACAATTCATATGATAGATGAAGTAAAGATAAAGCTGAAAGCCCAACCCACACTGCAATGACTTGCTGCAGGCACACTGCAAATCATGCACAGTTTGCTGAAGAGATTAATGATTTACAGTGGCTCATTTACAGTTTAACCAGCAGTTTGTTAACCAACTGTACTGGAGTCTCTTATTCTGATTGCTAAATATAGCTGTCTTTTTTGCCACGCTTTTGTAATTGGATTCCAATTATAAAGACGCAGAAAAGATTGCTATTTATACACGAGTCATCATTCAAAGCACACTTTCTCAGTCTTTTCTATGCCAGAGATAGGCTCAGTTTCTTCTTAGTGTGTAGCAAAGCGTTAATAAATGAGTATGTCAGGTTATTTAGAGCAAGCAACTCTTCAGTAATGGTCAAGCCAAGAGGTTATCGAACTTGTCCTCAGACCTGTCGTTGAGAAACACTGATATAGAGATTACAGAGAGGCAGGTTCAGTGGATATTTCATGCTTATGTTAGCCCTACAGAATTTGACTGAAACAGGAGCTGTCCTTTCTCAGCTGAAAGAAGAATAAGTTGAGAGACTGCATTTCGTTGGCCTATATTACCAATAATTTGCTTCTTTTTTGTTAAAAATCTTGCATTGCATTTTCAGAATCTTATATGCCAATATATAATTAATAGTAGAGAATACATTTTTAGATTCAACTTGATGCATTGATTAGCTTCCAAGCCTAGAATGTTAAATGACCCAATTAGCCTTAAAACTGGAAACACAAACATCTTTGAATGCCAGACGTGGCAATTTCAATTTACTCACATCCATTTCCAGGGTTGTCAAACCTTTGTTCAGATCTGCTCCCTCAGCCCTTCCATTCTGCCGAACTTTTGCTCAAATACAGATATTCCATTTCAGTAAACCGTTCAAAGAAATTTGAAGCACCTCAATGGCATGATTCGTTGCCACAGTAAAATTTGCGTCAGTCTGATTGGTATACATTGTATAATCGCCTAGTTCATACATCTGCCAAAGTCTAATCGAAAAGTTTATATTCTATGAAAGTTTGACATAACTCATATTTTACATGTCATATTAAATATTTGGTCACAAGTCATATGACTTATGTGAGATTTACTGTATATGCAAGGATTATTATTATTGTTCTTATATGCCTTGCTCTCAAATACGCATGGAATGGGTGGGATTCCTTCAGACCTCTCTGATTGCCTTGGCTTGCCCTGCCTCATGTTTCCTGAAAATGCAACTTTCCCCCCGTTCTCAGCTGCAGACAACCATGAGAGTGTGACAGTCTTCTCCTCTTAGCACAGGTTCTACTGATCAGCGACATTGGAGTGTACCACAGTGTTTCCCACTCTAATTATGGGAGTGGAGGAGATGAGTGGATTCTGATCTTTGTGCTTTATGTATAACTTTACTGTATTTAAGTCCAGCTGCTCAGTGGAAATGAAAGATCTGTGCTTGGTGAAGTGGGAAGAGAATGGTAAATTGTATTGCTGCTATTGGCCACTTTAGGCCAGAAATCGTTCGGAATCCGACTGGCTTGTTGCATTCATCCCCAAACATTCCAGAGCATTGCTCGGTAGGCCTGGATGCCCCTAGAATGGAGCTCCTGCGGCTTAGTGGTTAGAGCACTTGTCTTCCAAGCTGGGGAGACCAAGCTGGGGAGAATTGTGTTCGAATCCAGGCAGGTCAGGGCGAAACCTTGGGCAAGTTTCCTTACTCCACACGCCTGATAATAATCCCTCCAAAAAAACACAAAATAATAAAATTAGTCATTTCAATCCATGACTGTTTGTGAGACACTGCTGTACGCAATTGGCTGCCGCGATTCGCCCACAAATATACAGTCAATTCACTTTACAGTATATTCTGTGAAGCGCTTTGGGACGTCGATAAGATGTGAAACGCGCTAAATCAAATACAAGGATTATTATTATTATTATATTATAGAATGACATTCACCATTTAGGTTTAACATAGTGAGCTCCAAATTTTGGTATGAAATGTGGACTCTGTAAAATTGGCTTTAATGAAATTAGATGTGGCATTGGCAGGGTCTTCCTGGCTGGAAAATGCCACAAGTCAATCGCATTTTTGACTTTTGAAATAAAGGTAATGAAGTGGTCCCGTTGCTAGGATTCCTCACTTAAAACAAGAGCAGGCAACACGTGAGCGCTCCCTGATCTGGGTTGCTGAGCACTGCCAGACAGTGGATTTACCCACCAAACTATCAAAGGCTCATTGCCGTTCTATTTTTACAATTCAGAGGCCTGGATTATAAACACAGAGATCCATGTCTATCCTTTCCCTCACCTCAGTATCGGCTAAGGTCAATTTCTAATTGCAGGATAAGTCTGTGCTAGACATTGAGAAAAGCAGGCACTTTATATTGAATTCAGCAAACCTTCCATTTGAACATTTTGAAAAGAAAATCAATCCTATTTTCTTTCTGGTTCTACACAGTTTGGTCAATAATAAATCCTATCACAAACACATTGCGGTCTTGCAGCTGATCTTCGTGATGACCTTCCTTCTATTCCACCCTCTCCCCTCCTTCCTTACTCGGTGCCAGCCACTGCCTCTGTGATATCTGTTATAACAACAACAATACAAACTACATTTGTATAGAGCCTTTCACGTTATAATAATAATAATAATCCTTGCATTTGATATAGCACTTTTCACATCTTATCAACGTCCCAAAGCGCTTCACAGAATATACTGTAAAGTGAATTGACTGTATATTTGTGGGCGAATCGCGGCAGCCAATTGCGCTCATCAATGTCCCACACACAGTCATGGATTGAAATGACCAATTTTATTATTGTGGGTTTTTTGGACGGATTATTATTAGGCGTGTGGAGTAAGGAAACTTGCTCAAGGTTTCACCCTGACCTGCCTGGATTGGAACACAGATCTCCCCAGCTTGGTCTCCCCAGCTTGGTCTCCCCAGCTTGGTCTCCCCAGCTTGGTCTCCCCAGCTTGGTCTCCCCAGCTTGGTCTCCCCAGGTTGCAAGACAAGTGCTCTAACCACTAGGCCACAGGAGCTCGTAAAGGGCACGACATAACTGCAGTTAAACCTTGTTTATCCGGTACCCAACCAACCGGCATAGTCAGCCAACTGTATTGGGAGATCCGGGACACTTCGCAATATGCTCACTTTGCGCATGTGCACTTATTAAACTTACCGAATGCTTTTTTACTGATCATTTTACCTAGTGGAATGCTTTTTTACTGATAATTTTACCTAGTGTGCTGGAATGCTTTATTGGAAAGGATCCATACAATATTCTGTTATTATTTAGTCTATTATTAATATGGTATGTTTTAAAATAAGTTAATTTTTTGTGTAGGATTTTCGGCAACCTGCCACTCGAATATCCGGCACATTTGATTAACCAGCACCGGTCAGCTGCCGAGGGTACTGGATAACAAAGGTTTTACTGTACTTGTTGTTGATGTAAATCAGTATTGTACATTACAATTTACAGTATTTTGTGGCACTGGGCTACATTTATTCTCTTTGACCGCACCTTTGGTCACCCTCCTATCCCTACTCCCAGCCCTCCACTCCTCCTGATCTCAATCCCCTTCTCGGGTCCAAATACCCGACAGTCATGTGCCTTGGGGTATCCTCCTGACATGAAAGACGCTATACAAATTGAACTTGTTATTTATTGTTGTTGTTTATATATGTTAACCTTTGAGATGAGAGTTTCTGCATGAATTCTTTGCTGAACTGATACCTACTGATGGTGGGGAGAATCAGGCGGCGTTTCGTGGTGGAACAGTGTCTTGGCAGTTGGAGGTGGAGATGCAGTAGCAGAGGCTTGCAGAGATGAGGGAAAGCTGAGTGGTTGGAAGTTTTAGAATTTGAAGGACAATTGGGAGTCAAACAAGAACCTAAGATTTTGATTCGCCCTATAGCTATGAATTGTGTGAAATTTGAAGTTGGCTTGCTTGTTTCTCTTTTATTTGCTCTAATCAAATTAATAATACTTGCATTTGATTTGAAGGCACCGGCGCCTTGGGAAGTCCTCCCAACGTGAAAGGCTCTATAAATGTAATTTTGTTATTGTTGTTGCATTTTATATATTGTCTTATCATGTCTTTGAGACGACTCAAAGTGCTTCACAGAGTATGCTGTAAAGCAAATTTACTGTATATTTTGTGAGTGAAATGCAGCAGCCAATTGAGCACAGCAGTATCCCACAAACAGTCGTGAATTGAGTGACCAAGTTATCATTTTTATTTGAATTAATTATTATAACTAGTCTAATCATCAATTAGATGTGATGGTGAGATCATGTAAGAACTGTGTGCACATTCCACATATATAACATGTATAATAGTGAGCCCTTACTCAATACAATTTAAATGTTTGCCTGCAAGATCTGTTTTGAGAAAATGTAACCCTCCAAATCCCATTAGCACCAACCTTATTCCGAACTGCTACTTGAAAAGTGTGTCAAGTAAGAAATAGCTTTTGCTGTTGCTCATATCTTGCTCCCTTATCAACCTATCTGCTCAGCAGGCTCTGCTGAGCAGCTCACATCCTTCAGGATACAACTCAAGACCCTTCTCGTTGATCGTGCCTTTGGCCATCCTATCTGCCCTCCACCCGCCCTAATCCCAACCCACTCCCTCCCTGCTCAGGTCGAAATCCCGGACTGTTCAGCGCCTTTTTACATCCTTTCAACATGAAAGTGTTTTACAAATGTAATTTTTTATTATATCTAAAACTAGTAGGAGAAAAAGGAAATATTCTATTGCGCATTTTACATTCGACGATTGAAGTGAAGAAGTCGTATTTTACACAATTGGATCTTTTGTGTCAGTTCCATTCCAAATGTACAGTATTGGTAGGGTTTCTGTATTGGTGCAATATAACCACATTATGTCTGGTTTCTTGGTTTGATACCAGTTAGTAATCTGGTGACATGGAGGATACTGAATTATAAAATTGTTCAACTCCAGTTATGAGGAAAGGCTGGAGAGGCTAGGATTATTCTCACTGGAACAGAGAAGGTTACGAGGAGACCTAACAGAGGTTTTGAAAATCATGAGGGGATTCGATAGGGTAAGCATGGAAAAACTTTTTCCACTGGTGGGTGTTCAGTGACTCAAGGTCACAGATTTAAAATAGTTTCTAAAAGAAGCAGAATGGTGGTGAGGAGAATTTATTTCACACAGCGAGTTGTTTGAATCTGGAATGCATTGCCTGAAAGGGTGGTGGAGGGCGATTCGATAATAACTTTTAAAAGAGAGGTGGATGGTTGTTTGGGGAGCCCAAGTTTGTGGAATTATGGGGAGAGAGCTTGGGAGTGGGATTGACTTTGAATAGCTCTTTTCAAATAGCCAGCACAGACACGATGGGCCAAATGGCCTCCTCCTGTGCTGTAAAATTCTATGTTTCTATGAATGTTATAGTGCTGACAAGTATTAAAGTTAGTTATATAGGAGTGCGACTGATAAAGACCAGTGTGGTCCATTTAGATATTTCCTTCATAGGAAAACAAATACAGTACACAATTGCACCTCCCTTACCCCTCAAAAGACCAGGGCTCCCTTTGCCTCCTCGCCCTCCTTGACCTGTCTGCTGCGTTCGACACAGTCGATCACACCATCCTCCTCCAACGTCTTTCCTCCCACCTCAACCTTCAAGGCACAGTCCTTGACTGGTTCCATTCCTACTTGACCCACCGTTTACACTTTGTATCTTCCAATGGTTTTTCCTCAAACCCCTGCACAGTTTCTCACGGCGTCCCTCAGGGCTCTGTCCTCGGCCCCCTCCTTTTCACCATTTATACGCTCCCTCTGGGTGATGTCATTCGCAAACATGGGGTAAATTTCCACATGTATGCGGACGACATCCAGCTGTACCTTACTGCCTCATCCCTCAACCCCCAGACCATCGATGTTCTGACAGCATGTCTGTCCGACATCGAGTCCTGGACGAGGGAAAACTTCCTGCAATTGAACGTGAGTAAGACCGAGGCCCTCCTGATCGGTTCAAGCCAGCGCCTCCGCACATCAGGCGCTGCCAGCCTCAACATCCAAGGCTGTACTCTCCACCTCACAAAGCCAGTCAGGAACCTCGGCATCACGTTCGACCAAAAACTCTCCTTCCTCCCCCACATCCGCGCCTTGACCGGCACCGCTTACTTCCACCTGCGCAACATTGCCAGGCTCCGCAATTATCTTACCCCCCACGCTGCCGAAACACTCGTGCACGCGTACATCACCTCAAGGCTGGTCTACGGAAACTCTCTCCTCGTCGGCCTCCCCAGCTCCTCCATTCACAGGCTGCAGGTCATCCAAAACTCTGCAGCCCGTGTATTATCCCGCACCCGCCTCCGCGACCATATAACCCCCACCCTCGCCCATCTCCACTGGCTCCCCATCCTCCAGAGGATCGAGTTCAAGATCCTCGTCCTCACCTTCAAGGCCTTACATGGCCTTGCCCCGCCCTATTTAAACAATTTACTCTCCCCCTACAAGCCCACCCGGACCCTCCATTCAGCAGGAGTTGGCCTGCTCCAAGCCCCCCGCCTGAACCGCCCCACCATCGGAGGCCGGGTGGGGCGGTTCGGGCGGGGGGCTTGTCAATTCCATCCCCCAATCCCTCCGTCTCGTTTCTTCCCTTTCCTCTTTCAAGGCCGGTTTGAAGACTTTCCTCTTCGACCGTGCCTTTTGTTCCCCCCCGAATTTTTCGACCTCCCCTACGTGTTTCACCCCTTCCCGTACACTCCCCTCCCAGCTCGGGTCACACGCCTCCTGTGCAGCGCCTTGGGACGTCCTCCCGACGTGAAAGACGCTTTATAAGTGTAATTTGTTGTTGTTGTTGTTATTTGCTATACTGTATTGCTATCAGATTCCCTCTTATCTGAGCCTAACACCTCCCAAGGGAGTCAGTTTCATATATTGATTTCATCATGCACTATGCAAAGTAAATCTAAGCTGTCTGCTCACCTGTTCTCTTGTCTCGAGTCTTTGTTTCTCTTATAGAGTTTGTGCCTGTTAAGCGTAGCATTGGTGTGCCATGGTTCAATTAAGGTTTAATTTAAGGATATACAGTACTTTAGAATCACAATTACTCTGTAAAATGCCTCTGAGCATTCTGGGGTAGAAATTCCATCTGGTCTAGATTTACTCTATTTAATGTAACATTTCAGTTTCCACAACGCGCCATGTTCTTAAGTACTGCCGTAATTTTGAAGCTACTTTAGAGTTATTTCGGTTGAAGAGTTACAGAAAATCAACTTCAAAGTTAAGACTGAATTCAACAATTTACAAATTTCAGACATTCGAAACTGAAATGTTAAAAGAGTCAATTGAGAGCCTGGTGGTATTTTACTCCCATCTCGTTTCAGTATAAACATAACCTCTCCTGATAACTCCTGTGCTTAATTCCAACTATCAATCTCGTTGCCCTTCTCTGTATTGTCTCCAATGTCAAGGTGTCCCTTCTGTAATAGAAAGTCGACAGCTGCAGGTGAGGTAGGACCAAAGCCCTGTACAATTTCAGTATTAATTCCCGTTAATTGTGTCCAGTCCCTTTAGCAATGTTCCAGTCCCATAATACAGTATATGGTTTATTCTTTTAATTGCTGCCACATGCTCTGCTGATGCGATCTAATGACCAGTAATTCTTCATTGCTCTCCTGTTTCCGGGTGGGGGGGGGGGGGTGGGGTGGCGGGGGGGGCGGGGGGTGAAAATTGGATTGAATTATCTCTACAATCTTGACCTATTCTATCTTTGTGATCTCTGCAACACTACTGCCCCGGCCGCTCCCTCCACTCATCAAATAACAGCCTGCTGCGTGTCATCCACCCAACACCACCATTGGTAGGTGAGCTTTCAGCCATTCTGGTCTGCTCTCAGGAATTCCATTCCTCCAACTCACTCTTTCCCTCACCGCCTTAATAGCCCATCTTAAAGACTTTTCTTTTTGACGATGCTTTTGGTCACGCTTACCCCTATATTTACACTGTTCACCCCTTACCCCCAGCTCCAGAAACTAGTCGGCTCTGTGAAATTTTGAGGCATCCTCCCAACCTGAAAGGCATATTCATAAACATTGCTGTTGAGATGGGTTGTATTTATTTTCATCAACCAGAATAAATATGATGGAGACAGCCGATAATAAGATTGCTTTGAGGGTGTGCCAATCCCTCAATGTCACCCTCTGTGACAATGATCAGGGCTAACCCTGCCTGTGGGAATAATTGACATTTGGATGGTGGAGTGAGCCAGTTGGAATGCCACCAGCTCACGGTGTACAGCATATCTGAACCAAACGAGTGAGTAAGATTAGTGCTAAGATTGGTGTTATAAATTTAATTAGGCATTACACATACAAATGTTAGCTCCTGATGGGATTTCCAACAACAACAATAACTTCGATTTATATAGTGCCCTCCACGCTGGGCGGCGTCTCAGAGCGCATCACAATAATGGATCTCGGGACCGAGCCAGGGGCAGGGGTAGAAAGGTGACCAAAGGCGCAGTCGAAGAGAAAGGTCTTCAGCTGGGACCTGAAACTGAGAAAAGAGAGGGCGAGGCGAAGGGAGTGAGGAAGGGAATTCCAGAGCCTCGGGGCATAGTAGCTGAAAGCCCGACCGCTGAGGGTGGAGCGGAGGATTCGGGGGATATGGAGGAGGCCAGACCCAGTGGAGCTAAGCCAACGGGAGCTGGTTTGAGGAGAGAGGAGGTCAGAGAGATAGTGGGGTTCAGAGGAGTGGAGGGATTTGAAAACAAGGGTGAGGATCTTGAAGTCGATCCACTCGGGGATAGGGAGCCAGTGAAGTGAAGTCATAATAATCAAGCAGCACCAAAGTTGTTCTGTGTAGCACTGACAGACTGAAATGTCAGCCCTCTGGCTCTAATTTGAATTGTTTGTAAGTATTGATTCATAACTATGGAATTCTGTAGATACCTGCATGCGACTGAGACCCATCCTCAGTAACACAGCTTGGACGCGTGGACAATCTCTTGCCAGATGCCGATTTCACCAAATTGAACTGAGATCGGTGCCCAAGTCGAGTTCGAACAAGCTGGCCTGAGACATGTCTTGGTCTTGCTTTTTTGTGAATCCTTTTTTTTCACTATAATGTCCAATTGTTAAATCCAAGTAGAATGTTTATACGTGAAGTTTGATACCAATGATCCCACAGAATGCTTCGAGGTACTCATTTGGAAGGAGTTGTCTTGGTTACTGTACTAATAATAAAAGACTCAAACAAATACTGTGTAATTAAGTGATTGGAAGGCAGTAATCCTACAAGGGTGACCTCAGATAACAGAAGGTGTAAACTATTAGCATTCCCATGATTTAAGGCATCTATAATTCATGAGTAGATAGCAAACTCATAACCTTTGCCTGGTATACATTCTCGGTTTCTGGAGTAATTATGTGTGATAGAGTCTGGTACACACTGCTCATTTTATTGGGAAAAATCAGTTGGAGCATCTGTTGATTAATCTTCATGTCCAGACCTCTTAAGTGTGGTCTTTGGGTGATTCTGTGCACGTATATGTGTATGTGTTTGCTTATGGGTGTCAGCTTCACTACTTGGCAGCATTCTGAGTCAGGAGGTTGTGGGTTCAAACCTCATGTCGGGATTTGGAATCACGTAGTGGATGTTGACACTCAAGCACAGTGCTGAGAATATCCTGCAATGCTCGAGGTGTCATCTTTCAGATAAGTTGTGAAACTGAGGTCCCACCTGCCTGTTCAGATGTAAACTAAAGATTTCATAGCACTATTTGGAAAAAAAGAAAAGATGGACGTTTCTCCCGGGGTTTTGGCCATCACTCACCCTGGTGAAATGGTTCACTTCATGGCTGTTTGAGGGATATTGCTGTGTGCATTCTCCTACAAAACATACAGTCACTGCGCTATGCAGTAAAATCCTGTGAAGAGCTTCCTGATATTAATTCCTGTTACAAAAGATTCTGTACCAAGTGCAAATAAGTGTTTGTATGTGTACTGGGTGTGTGTGTAAAGGGAATTAAAAGGAGTTAAGGGTTTGTACAGAACTTCAGGCTAAATTATGCGTGCTGTGGCTCCTGGGGTTTATTGATGCTTCCTTAATTTTGCAAGTTCTATTTGCGGTTGTATTTTAGGAGGATTCAACCATGAAGTACATTTGTGCCATAAAGTTTGCTGAAGCATAAACTCTCGGATTTCACTACGACAAAATCCTTTCTTCATAAACTTTATATTTGTCACTTGTAACTTTTATTCAGGAAAGATTGAAATGCTCCCTGCAGTGACTCCTGTTTGAACTGTGTGGATGCCTAGCAACGTCACTACCAACAAGGTGGCTTCAATGGCATCTGACATCGTGTTGGCATTGTAGATTTGCACATTCAAACCATTATTTTTTAAATAACTGCCCTATTGTTGAAAGTAATGTAATAGGGCCAACGCCCAATTTACCATTTTCTGGTAATGGTAATAGAAATACTACAACATTTCCAATACTACTTTTAAATTGTGCTCATATTCATTTACCATACTCCCTATTGAATATGTCAATTGTAAATCCCTTTACCTCACATCCGCTGAGATTGCCTTCAATCACACTTTCATTTTGGATTCTATCAGGTCTTTATGTTTCAGTTTCACCTTTCTTTTTGGGTCAGCCTGATGTCTGCCATATGCAGAAACTTATCACAATGTTTAAGAATATCCAAACCAAACTAAGAGTTCCATGATTCCCACCCATACAGGACATTCCAGAGATAACCTGTTGGAATGGAACATACACTCTCTCTCTGGAGAGACACATCTGCTTACATAATCCCAGAAAGCATTAGGCGCAGGTTAGGACGAGCCATGGTTTGGGGGACCCCAGAGTGTGCACTGGGGTACTGCTGGAGTCTAACCAACTAAAAATTCATTGCCAGCCGTTGAGAGCACTGTCTGACAAGCTTTCCCTCTGTTTGTCTGGCTAGGAGCACCCTACCCATTGGGTTTTGCCTGGCAGGGTTAATAGGAACTGAGTAGGAAGTAGCCCTATTCCCATAGCTTGCCATTGATATTGCTGTCTGGCAAGCTTTCCTGGTAGCTCAGTTTCACATCAGGTGATGTTTTCACCAATTGATGCACCCATTTTCTTTAGATTTGTAAATTTGTATTATGTAACGTGTAAATGACAATCCTTGTATTTCATATATAGGGCCTTATCACATCAAATAATCTCCAGAGAACTCCACCAAGTTTTTTTGTGCAGGGATTGTGTATTTATAAGCAACCAATTTGCACATTGAAATGTCCTATAAACAGTCTTGAAGAGATTGATCTTATTTCACTCGGAGGATTATTGGCCAGGGAATTGGGAGAAATTCAACAACAACAACTTGCATTTATATAATAATAATAATAATCATCCTTGCATTTGATATAGCGCTTTTCATGTCTTCTAGATATCTCAAAGCGCTTCACAGAATATACTGTAAAGTGAATTAACTGTATATTTTTAGGTAAATCGTGGCAGCCAATTGCACACAGCAGTGTCCCAGAAACAGTCGTGGATTAAAATGACCAATTATTGATTTTTTTTTCGAGCGATTATTATTACATGTGTGGAGTAAACCTTGCTCAAGGTTTCACCCTGCCTGGAATTGAACCCGGGTCTCTCACTTGCAAGATGAGTTCTAACCACTGAGCTACAGGACTCCACCCCTCATATAACATCCCTCATGCAGGATAGTGCCCCAGAGCGCAATCAGTGGTGCAGCACGACACAGACCCAGTGGGAGGGGGAGTTGACCGTAGGCACTGTCAAATAGGAAGGTATTCAGGCGTGACATGAAGATGGGGAAGGAAGGGGCAAGGTGAAGGGATAGTGAAAGAGAGTTCTAGAGTTTGGGGGCATACTGCCATCAATGGTGCACAAGGGACATACAAAAGGCTGGAGCCAGTCTAGTGGAGGCAGCAGGTTGTGGATTGGGGTTTAAGCACGTCAGAGAGGTAGGGAGGTGCCGATGGGTTTGGAAAATAAATGTGAGGAGCTTGAAATTGATCCATTCGGCGACAGGGAGTCAGTGGAGACTGGCTAGAACTGGTGTGAAGAGTACATGATACAAATTTAGTACAAACTCCCTTTTTGTTGCATAAATTCTGAGAAATATATTAAAGAATATCTTTCATAATTCATTCCGTAATTGAAAGCCTATGGCATAATTTGAATCTCTGGGATAATGTGCGTGGTGGGGGTGGTAGTCGGGGAGGGGGGGGCTTGGGGGTGAATGTGGGTAGGTGTTCTTAATGACCCTCAAAAATTGTCTGTACTAAACCAGATAGACATATGCTCAATTCCTGGCCTGTTCTTCAGCGTGCAGAAATTGTCATTTTGCTATATCAATACTGTGTTCAGAATTTTCTTTGTATTTTCTTTCAGCTAGATAGAGCTGAATAAGCCAGTGGAGGTTTGCAAGTCCCAGTTGGTTTAATTTGATTCACTTCTAGTTGACAGCTGCACTGTTTTTAGAATTAAAATGATGGAAAATTCCAGGCTCATGACTATAGGGTGTAGCTGAGGTTCCGTAATCTTACTCTTGAAAATAGAAACTTTGCAAAGTTTATTGGCTTTTCGGGTCTTACCACTGAGCCATGCTGTGTGTGCCAGTTTAGCTTACTGCTAGCGCTCTTGCCCCTGAATCAGAAGATTGTTGCTTCAAGTCCCAAGTGTGAACTCCTATAGTCTTTGCTGACATTCCATTGCAATGCTGGGGTTGTGTTGCGTTGTTAAACTGAAGTCCCATCTACTTGTTCAGGTGGAAGTTAAAGATCTCGTGCGCTATTTGAAAAGAAAATTTAGTTTTTTTCCCCCAGTGTCCTGGCAAAAAACCTTCCTGAAAAATAAGCAATTGCATCTGTGGTTGCCCACAAAATTCACAGTCACTCCACCAAGCACTTTGAGATGGCTGTTGAAAAGTGCAACATCAAATGTATGGATTATTCCATTTTTAAATCACACGCGCAATAAAAAGAATTTTCCAGCAAGTTCCGATAAGAGCTAGCTACTCCCGAAGTTTCACCTGTCGTTTCTGTGTATTTTCAGATTTTCTGTTTGTTTTAAAGTTGCTTGGCTGAGGATGATGCAGAGCATCTACTGATAACCGAATCAAGTTGCACTGACCTTTGTAGCATTGAGGGTTCTTGCAATATACAGGATAGTAACGGAATACAAATTTGCTGCAACCAATAGTTCCATTTATGATGTGTTTCTGTCCGCAAATCCTTACAACTATACGTATCTTCCTTTAATCTCCTACAAAACATCTTTCTTAAAAGCCTCCCATTGTATTTAAGTGTTAGATATTATTAAGGGGGAGAATAGTTTGCATCAGAAATTCCCTGCATGCATACCAAAAATGCTTGAAAACAATGGCCCTTTTAACTTGCAGCTCAAACTTGTGTACAGACATTCGAACAACGGAGATTCTTCACTGTGAAGGCAGAGAGCCTGCTTGAAGTGGTTTTAACTCCTGGTTTGGGACTTTAACACACATCGTGCTCTGAGGTGAGCGTGCCACCAACTCAACCAAATTGGAACCAGATGTCAATGTACATTTTTAATTTACAGTATTTGACAATTCATTTTGTGCCATTGGATGTGCAATAGCCACCCCAAAGCCAAATGACATAGGACAGTACCAGACTAGAGAACATAGAGAATGAATGCAGTATTTGAATCATAGTCTTAACAACAAGACCCTATATTTTTCATCCTGTTCTCAAAGTATTTATAATATTCCATTTAGCCTTATCATGCCATCCAGTTATCGCAGAGCATTTCACAGGTTAGACTGTAAAGTGGATTGACTGTGTATTTTGTGAAATGCCGGTTGTGGAAAGCAATGTCCCACAAACAGCCATGGAGTTCGGTGACCAATTTTATTTTGGACATTTGTTGGCCAGGACACTGGGGAGAAACTCTCTTCTCCTTCTGAATAGAGCCATAGGATCTTTAACATCCACCTAAACAGGCAGATGGAACCTTTGTTTGACAAAGGACAGCTCCTCCCAAAAGGCACACCCCACTCACCACCACCCCCAGGACTTCATTGGATGTCAACTTTAACTATGTGGTTCCAAATCCTGATGTGGGGTTTGATTTCACAACCTTCTGACACAGAGGCGAAAGTGCTATCTCTGAGACAGGGTGCCACACACTCATTTATTATTCATGCAAACAATATTTTGATTTAATAGAAGACTAACTGGAACAAAGTGATTATCCCGTGAATTATAAAAGTTAAACATTGTTATTCTATATATGTAATACTACAAAATAATAATCCATACATTTGGTATAACACTTTTTCACATTGTCTTTTGCATATTGCTTTAAGATCTAAGTGGCAATTGAATATGGATGATGCAAGGATAAAAGGATTCTGGGAAATGGACTGGGCAGATTTTGAAAGAGGTTGATTTGTAAAGTTGAAATTAAAGGACCGTGTGAATCTACATTGTGTTTTGGATTAAATAACACATTGTCAAAGCATCTCAAAGACCTTCACAGGATGGTACGGTGAAGTGTGGTGATTTTGTAATTGTAGGGAAATACCAAAGTGTATACTTGTGACTTTTGGTGAAATTTCGAGTGATTTTTGCTCTAAATTTGTAGGTCTTTGATTTCCCAGCCCACAAAGTGTAATGCATACAACTGTACTGTAATGCAGGCAACTTAATCTGGAAACTGGAATGTAAGCAATAGAATATTTTCTATTGTTCTCTTTCGGACTGACCACTACTGCTGATCTTTTAGACAGTCTTTCGCAAATTAGTATCAGCACATACCATGTAATTCTGAACAATTGGAATAATGTCAGGCTTGCATAGCTAACTGCCTTCGTAAGTAACAAGCTTTGCCAGGCAGGGTCAGAAGATGCAAAGCATGAAGCTCTTGACTTCTATTCAACCCTCTCCAAAAACAAATGCTTTGTTAGTCACTTGACTGACAGTATGAAAATGGTGAATAATCAATTCTTTGTATTGCAAATTGTAGTTGTTTTGATTTTCTAACTTGTTTTAACTTGTAGTCGTCCATGTGTGGTGTTCACACCAGTGATTACAGCTTACTTTTGTCCCTTGTGTACTTCTGTGCTTACAACCACTCTTGTCAGTGGAAACTTTGTGTAAGGACATGCATCTTTATAGCATCTTATCATCAAAATGTCTCAAAGCACTTCACAATGATTACAGTACTGGTACTATGAAGTTCTTTTAAATGACAGATTAACGTGAAGCCAAACATTACAACTGCTTGCATCAGTAAGATCTTGTGAATACCACAATGTGAATGATCAATTAATGAATGAATTAATTAATGACTAATTAATTAATCATTCATATGGACCCAGGAGAAACTCCCCTTTAAAAGAATCTCATGGGATTTAGCTTGCCTGAAGATCTTTCTTTTAAACCACAACCCCTACCTTCAGCTCAGGCTCCCAGCTGGCTTTGTGAAGCACTTCAAGCTGTGCTCCCAATATGAAAAGCTCAATATATATGTAAAATCATTGCTGTAGTAGAATAAGAGTTTATTGCAACATTCTGACCTAGCAAGAGAGTGCTACCAACTGAGCCAAGTTGACATTCAAGTTTGTATCACTGATGATATGAGATTGTGTGAAAAACCTGCGTCTCCTGCTTAAGTGAACCCTTCCAGCCTACAGGCTGAGAACACATACAGTAGTTCAGTAATTGGTGGTTTAGATAAATACAATGAACCTATATTTGGTGCAGGGAAACTGCTGTGGGAAATGTTCAGAACCAAGAAAATGTAGTTCACATTTTGTGTGTTTTTTCTTGATTTGTCCAATATGTTGAAGTTTGAAGGTGACTTAGCAGTTTCGCAAATGCAATTGTTGGGCAAGTGTTCCTTTTTTTATATAGGAGATTAAGAGTTACAGCTCAGAAATAACAAAGGCTTTGATAAGGGACTTTAGCCTTGAGTTCCCTCTTGCAGCTCTGTAACAGTAATGTCCGTATCTGTGTCTGGCTGCCTGATTAAAGCAACTGCTCTTCTGCTTTCAGAGGCTGAGGTGTTTAAAGCTGAATTAACTAGGTGCTTTGCCAGTCATTCTTAGTCACTCCACTGGGCATAGCTCCAATAATAACAATGTACAGTATTTCTAGAGGTCTTCTATTTGTTGTAATCTAATATATATCGTTACATACATTGTTTAATAACTGCTTGACTGTGTTTATATTAATGCAGTTGGAAACTGTACTGCACTGGCACGTCAGTCTAGATTGTGAGCTCAATGTCCGAATGTGGATATTGAACCTACAGTCTGGTGACCCAGAGGCAAGATTGGTACCAACTGAACCAAACTGCCACCTGGTTGATTGACAAGTCAAAAATATTGCTTTTAAAACCTACACGTCTTGGCACTGATCAGAGTTAGTACGATTGTTCCAAATCTGGGAAGGAGTGGAATCCGAGTTGGGAGGAAACAGAAATGTAAAAAGATCAGCTGTTCAACATATCAAATTCATTGGCTGCTTTGCAGAGACAATTCTGCAAATGCTTCACAAATTAAACTTCTATTAAAAAAATTGCCTCCAGGAGGCTTGTGATGTACTGCAGGATGGTGCTATCACAAATTAGCCGTTGTTTTTACCTCCATAACAATGTTCACTTAATTTCGAGCTAATTTCATTGTCTGAAACGCTTTTGGACATTTCATTCATGTGAAGGGCGTAATATAAATGTATGTTGTTTTGCATGCAACTAAGTTATTACTGAATAAAAATTCTTATTAAAAATCAAAGCTGCAAATGCTGCATTGGAAGCTTTTTAAATGTTGGCATGGCTCAATCAGTAACACTTGGTTGGTTTATATTTCTTCACTGTATCAGCCAGGGGCTGTCAACACACTAAGACCCAATATCAAAAGTTCCTTTATTGTTTGACGTAGACCAATTGATTTCTCCACTCAGCTTTCTTCACTAAAACAGTCATGAAACTTACTGACAAGGATAGCACTATTATTGTTTATCATAATAAAATCTATTATGTGACCAAGGCTAATTATCTAACCCTTCCCATCTCCATTTTCTTCCTGATTATATAGCCTGATAATAGCCATCTAACACACCATTAAACCAAGATCCAGCATCCAAGTTCAAGTGGATGTTAAAGGTCCCACAGTAATTGTCAGACAAAAGGAGTTTCTGATGGTGTCCTGACCAACAATCCCCTAGATAAAATGTGTCATTCATTTCAGGGCTATCAAGAATTGCAAACATTGCAACTGAGAGGGACAAAGTACCTCTGACAAGTGCAATGCCCTCAGAGACAAGAAACTTAACAACAACAACAAAATTATATTTGTATAGCGCCTTTCATGTCACGAGGACATCCCAAGGCGTCGATTTAACAACTTCAATGCAAGCTTTGACTGCAAGATTAAAATAGGTTTTTGATGCTGCTGACTTAATGACTGCTACATAATGTATTTAAATTCAATCACAAGAATTTTTTTTAAAAATGAGAAAGGCACTGTTATCATTAGTTGACACAATATTCTTAGTTGAATTCCGTCAATGTTGACTCTTGTTAGTGTTTGTGTGAGGTGTGTTTATTTGTGTGGGGAGTGTGGGAGGGGAAGGGAAAGAGCAGCCAAATAGAATACTCTTCATTGAAGTAAGCATTATAGAAGTGGTGGGGTGGGTTAACTATTCACCAGTTGTTGATAACGTTACTGGCCTTTGCAGGCATGTGCTTACAATGGAAAATGGTGTATCAGGAGGACTCAAGCTGTGGTATGCAAGAAGTTAGTTTCCATGTTATAATAATAATCTTTCCATTTAATACAACACTATTCATGTCTTCGAGACTTCTCAAAGCCCTTCACATAACATACTGTAAAATGAATTGACTGTATATTTTGTGGGTGAAATGTGGGGTCCAGTTTTTCACAGCAGTGTCCACACAGTCGTGGATGAGTGATCACTCTTGAGTGATGACCCTGGAAACGCAATCCACCAATTGACTATCAGTTGGGTTCCCAATTACTGCTAGGTAAACAGTGGTGTGTGGAGTAAGGAAAATGTTCATTCCAACTAATGTGGAAATAAAATGGCTGTTTACAGAAAAGTAAAAACACAATTTTTGCTGTTTTGGGGGAGGTGGTCAGGGTTTCATTATGGTGATGGTGGATGAGAGGGAGGAAGGAGAGATAGGGAGAAAGAATGTAGGATGGGGGCAATGAGGGTGGGGTGGGTAAGGAAGACTCAATGGTGATGGAGGTGGGCAGCACGGAGGGCGCTGAGAGAAAAGAACAGAGTGGGAGTAGTGAATAGAGATGGCTACGAGGGGCATTTCCAGGAGGGAGCAGCTTGGGTTAGAGCAGCAGCCAAAACACGCATTCAGAGACCGTGAGCGAGAGATCAGCGGGACAGCATCAGCCTGCTGGCTACAGATGACTTCTGTAGCCAGCAGGCATTACTCTAGGACATTGCTTATGACAGCCCAACCAGCCTTACCAGACTACTCACTGAGGACAGAAATTCTTCCCACTCAACTGCTGTCAATCCACAAGCCCTATTCGGTTGAGTGGTTTTAGCTTTACAAGCAGCTGGAAACTGTACAATTTTAGCTGGTTAGACTCCAGCAGTACCCCGGCACACACTCTGGGGACCCCAATTCTTGACTCTTGCCAGCCTGCGCCCAATGCTCTCTAGTATTAGAGAGGAGAAGGGATGGAGGAGTTTGTGTCTGATTTGCCATGTGGAAAAATCAAGGCATTTAAATTCTTAATGTTATAAAATTGTTGCCACACCATTCAGTCAAATCTTTTGGCTAATTATACTAACCACACTGATAACCTCTTTTGAGTTTGCTCCACGATTATATGGAATGAAAATAGGGCAGTCTGACGCCATGATAGTTTAATGAAGAGTTGTAAATAGGGAACTGTGTTACGGCAGAATCCTCTCCAGAAGATTGTACAGGAGCTCCAATGGCGTGACCAACATATCTACCTTCTGTAGGGAAGCACAAATTGTGACACAGATTCCTATTTACGAAATCGTATTAGAATCTGCTGTGTTTTGGTCCCTGTTACGTTCTTCTTTGTGGGAAAATATGGCTTTGCAAAATATTTCCTACATTTTAATTTGGGATTTACTTGTTCACTTCCTCAGATAGTCATAACCCATTTCACCTTACCAGAGCATGTTGCAGATTTCTGTCTATTAATACTACATTTTAGTGGTTGACTTAACTCTCTCTGCTGAAACATCTTTAGGGAGGTCGATTTTGCAGATGCTTTAAATTGATTCAAGCTTCACGCATACAACATGACTTCTTAAAAGGTTAATGGAACTGCCAAGAACTTTTAAGTTAATATAATTAAATAGACAATTGCATCTCTAACTGTTAATATTAATTGAAAAAATCTTATTGCCATTTGTCGTCGGTTAGCAAAGGTCTGTACAGGCATTTAGTTCTAAGTGTTATGACAATAAATGTACATTTACGTCTTTAAAAAGTACTATGATAGTGCGAGATGGATTATTGTTAACAACCTTATCAGTGAATAGCTTTATATACTGTTGTCAATGTGATTTCTTGATGTAAGTAGAGAAAGCTCTGATTTGAATTTACAGCACAGATTCAGAACACCATATTCTTCAATATGAGGGTGAAAGATAGAAGGGTACGGAGGAAGGAAGGTATAGGTGGAGCCTTATGTGGAGTGTTAATACCGGATGGACTGGCTCACCACAGTTAAACACTCTGAGGCGTTATCCTACGTGAAGAGCATTATATAAGTGCAAGTTGTTGTACTAATTTCCTACATTTTATAGAATCATAGAATCATAGAATTTTACGGCACAAAAGGAGGCCATTCGGCCCATCTAGTCTGTGCCGGCTCTTTGAAAAGAGCGATTCAATCCCACTGCCCTGCCCGCTCCCCATAGCCTAATAGACCCGTTCTCCCTAAATAAAGATCTAATTCCCTTTTAAAAGTTGTTATCGAATCAGCCTCCACCACCTTTTCAGGCAATGCATTCCAGATTCGAACAACTCGCTGAGTGAAAACATTTCTCCTCAGCTCCCCTCTACTGCGCCTTGAAACTATTTTAAATCTGTGACCACGAGTCACAGATTCACCCACTTTTGTTTTATCTCAAACAAAAGTGAAAAAATGGCAGCTAAGTTACTACTGTTCAAAGAAAATTGTGTTGCTGTCCCTCGATTAATGGATTTCTGTCCTGTATCAGGTACAAACTATTGCTATTACTCCCTCCACCGCATCTGACAGATGGCCAGACTATTGGACAGCGCAGATTCGTAGACAAATGTCTCCTAAATCTAGCAGCAGAAACATTAGTGGTCTTTGGAAAAATGCTGATAAACAAAGCTAAAAATTTAAATGGCAGAAAATTGATTTGCTGATAATGCAAGAACCTACCAATTTCCGAATGTCTCCAGCAATTCTCTGCTAGTTAGAATGGTGATAAATGTTTATTGAGCTGCAATTCCAGCCAGCATTACACTTTGGTAACATGCGGCTATAATGGGGAAATCCCATTAGCTGTTGACATCACCAGAAGTGATCCATGGAATGCCAACTGTAAGTTCGGCCCATATGTGTTCAATGTAGGGTTGAAATTTCATTAAGCAAACGGTGCTGGAGTTGCCTGGGTGTGGTTTGCACGTATTATTTTGCACCCAACCCTAATACCTGTAATGTGAAAATCCTCCTGTTGTATATTAGCTTCTGGCAGGGTCAAATTCAAGTGGTTGGATTGTTGCAAAAAAAGAAGGCATTTTCAGAGTGAAGCTCTGACCCTGGCTTTGTGTGGACAACAAAGTCCTAACTGACAATCGGGCCTATCTAACCTAGATATGTTACCATTTCACAATCGTGGAGGGGGATGAGTCAAGCAATAGGCAGGGCCACGAAAGTGAAAAGGTCATTTCTTTTCTAGGATGTTCAAGCTTGCTCTTGTTCATATTCTCTTTGCAAAACAACCTTCAGTGCTGCATTGACATTTGATTCTGTCTGTACAAATCTGTGTTTATTCTTCTTTTAAACCAGCCTTTGGTGTAATTTGTTTTGCAAACTGCATAGTTTTGGTTGAGCTATTACGCGGTGTAAATTCTAAATGCATATTTGTCAATATTGCCTAGGTCAGGCTTATTTGTAAACCACAAATTGTTTGTATCCTATGAGTCATGCACCTTTGGGAGACTAAAGACATGGGTAGCATCTGGATGTCATGAAGTCAATTGCATGATCAATCTTGACTGGAAAACGGTCATGTATGTAGACAATATTTTGTTCTGATACATAGTAACCATATTTGATGAATACTTGCTTTACCACACATTTACGGTGAATTTGGCAATAATTCATTGAAGGGGTGCAGCCACTTCTCTCCTGATGAGTGGTGTGGAGCGGGGTGTAGGATTTATACCTTCTGTCCCACCCTGCCAAGCGCATGTACAGAACTTAAAAATCAAATGTTTATTTTGAAATTGACTGACCTTTCATTTAATAATGCTAATAAAGTAGTCTGCTAGGTTCTTTGTAGGGGTGACTGGTGGGGTGAGACAAGAGGAGTGCTCCTCCCCTTGTTGTCTCCTAGGGCTTCTTGCTGGGGTAGAGTTCCACAAGTGCCAGCTGTAGATATCGATGAGTTACAGCGTATAAGTCTGGCTATGTCTTTTGGCTGTTTCGCCACGAAATATACAATCAATTCATTTTACAGTACTGTACTGTATATTCTATGAAGCGCTTTGAGATGTCTAGAAGTTGTGATAAGGCACTGTAAAGTGACATTTTCTTATGTGAAGGGCATAAAATAAATGCAAGTTATTGTCTGAATAGCTTCTGCTTATTGGACAGGGCTGATGCCCATTGGGCTATTGGACGAGCTGATAACATAGGAAATTATAATAATAATCCTTACATGTAATGTTCTTTAACAACCTACAAAAACAGACTCAAATTCAACAATTTGCTTCATTCTGGAAGCCGTCAAACGTTAAATAGAGTAAATCTAGACCGGGTGGAATTTCTCCCCACCTATCAACGGGAGGTATGTCCAGGGAGGAGCTGCTTACAAAAATCAGCAAGAGATTGTGGATCTCTGGAGGCAGGAGCGTTGCTACTGAAGGTAGGCCTACAATTGATGGCAGCTCCGAGGTAAAGGTGGCATAACACAATTTCTGTTATTGGAATTTTCAACTGTGACAAATCACTGCTGGCGTAAAATAAGAGAACTCATATTCAATAAAGGATATTAAAGCAGCAACAAAGTTGGGCCTTTTTTTTAGCACTTCCATGTTGCTTGTGTAAATAGATCTGTAGCTCAGTGGTTACAGCTCTCGCCTCGCAAGTGAGGGACCTGGGTTTGATTCCGGGCAGGGCAAAATGTTGAATATATTTTCTTACTCCACACACACTGTTTACTTAGTAGTTAGAAGGATTCTGGGTGTTAGTCGATTGGGGGATCACTTTACAAGGGTAATAATTCCTTTTAAAAATTATTGGTCATTCAATCCATGACTGTTTGTGGGATATCTCTGTGTACAATTGGCTGCCATGTTTGCCCACAAAATATACAGTCAATTCACTTTACAGTATATTCTGTGAAGTGCTGTGAGATATCTGGAAGATGTGATAAGCTGCTTTATCAAAATACATGGATTATTATTATTGTTATCACACAGTGAAAAATAAAATCTTCATAACACACTAACTCACTCATATTATGCCAGTGTTGTGCGATGAACTGTTAATTTTCTATTCTTATTATCCTGGACGACGGTGACATGTTTGGCAACTGTGCGTTGGAATGGAGTCAACCCTTTGTGGCAATCTCGGTGATCTGTTTCCTGAGGCAGGTGGAGCCATTATGCTTCAGAGCACGACTAATAAGAGCACAGCTCTTCAGCAGCTGATCGGCAGGACTTGGAAGAGCAGACCACTCACTGGGAATAGGAACACTTCCCACTCAGCTCGTATTAACCCTGCAAGCCAAAACCCAATGGGTAGGGTGCTTCTAGCCAGACAACCAGAGGGAAAGCTTGTCAGACAGTGCTCTCAATGGCATTGGCAAGCAATGAATTTTTAGCTGGTTAGACTCTAGCAATATCTCAACACACACTCTGAGGTCCCCAAACCTTGGCTGTTGTCAAACCCGCATGTATTACGTTCCAGAATTAGGGAAATAAGATGAATCCATCCAGGGAGAGAATTTATTCCAAAAATTTATCTCTGGAATTTCTGTGTATAGTGGGATGAATGGAAATCTCAATTTGATTTGGCTACTCCTAAGCATGGTGAAGAATTTCTCAGGCACCTGACTGACAAAAAAAATCTATTTCACATCATGCCTCCTGGTATGTAAATGCACTCTTTCATTTATTCATTGTGGAACTCTTGTAGCTCAGTGGTTAGAGCACTCGCCTTACAAGCGTGAGACCTGTGTTTGAATCCAGGTCAGGGCGAAACTTTGGGCAAGTTTCCTTACTCCACATGTCTAATAATAATCCATCCCCCCAAAAAACACAATAATAAAAATTGGTCATTTTAATCCACGACTGTTTGTGGGACACTGCTGTGCTGCCGCGTTTCGCCCACAAATATAGAGTCAATTCAGTTTACAGTATATTCTGTGAAGTGTTTTGAGACATTGATAATATGTGAAAAGCACTATATCAAATGCAAGGATTATTAATATTATTATTAACCTTTTTTGCATTCAGACTTTAACATGCTCTTGCTAACTCCATTGAATGTTAGATATGATATGCTGTTCTGTGATTAGCACATCCTATGGCAAGTTCATGTTCTAATAGTTAATCACATATCCTGCTTATCTTTTAGTCGATATGTAACATACCCAGCATGCTCACTCTCTTTGTTAGGGTTGCAAATGATGATCTGTGAAAATCCTCAATGGAAAAGATTAAAGGCAACTTTTGTGCTGCCAAAATTATACATTGTGTATGCATTTGCTCAAATTTCAAGACCTGAATTATTATTTCTATTCATTTTATATACAGTATTGGGTTGAAAAATGAATGCGTTTGTCAAATGTATTTGTTCATTAACTTACATTGAATATGTTGCTTTTTTCTACACTAAATCATCTTGTGATTGGTATATATTGATTAACCAAATGCTATTGTCTCAACTAATAATAATGATGATCTTTGCATTTGATGTAATACTAAAATGTCAAAATATCTCAAAGTTGTCAACTGTAGTGACTTTCTACAGCCCATTTATCCAGCACCCGATCAACCATAACTTTCGTATAACTGGCATTGCAAAAAAAAGGTACGGATTCGATTAACCGGAATTTATCTGGAAAAATGCATTAAAAAATTTTTTCGTGTGTTTTCGGCTAAATATCCAACATACACTTTAACTGGCATTGGCCAGATCCCGAGGGTGCCGGATAAATGGGCTTTTACTATATTTGTAGACATGGCAAACAATTTGCACAGTTCTACAAAAACACATTGGATGGGAGACATAGAGCAGGACCCAGCCTGCTGAATGGAGGGAGCAGACAGGTGGATAGGGTGACAGCTGGTCGGAGAGGTAGGAGGGGGCAAGGCGGTGGAGAGCCTTGAAATTGAGCACGAGGTTATTGAATTCTGTCCTCTGAGGAAAGGAGCTGCAGAGCTTTGGATGATTTGCAGCTTGTGGAGGGAAGAGTTGGGGAGGCTGACAAGGGGGGAGTTTACATAGTCGAGCCTTGAGGTGACAAATGCGTGCATGAGGGTTTCAGCAGCCTGAGGGTTGAGGAAGTGACGGAATCGGACAATGTTGCTGAGGTGGTGGAAGGCTGTGCTGGTCGTGGCATGGATATGGGGGAGAAAGGAAAGTTGAGGGTCGAACAAGACACCCAGGTTCCTGACTAGCTTGGTGAGGCGGAGTGTGCATCTGTGGATGCTAATGCTACCAATGCCAATGCCGAACATAATGCAATGGCACTAATGCTATTAGAATTCACTCAGCAGTCTTGCTTAGCTGAATTCCCCTTGAAACTGGGCAAAGAAGATACACTCCCCGGCTTTTTCCTTTGCTTCTATCTCAGACCGATGGAAGCTGCTGACACATTTGCATTTCCTTCTATAACTAGCGCGGAGTTAGCGCCTTGGGACGTCCTCCCAACATGAAAAGCACACTATAAATGTCATTTTGTTGTTGTTGTATAACTAGGTTAGCAGGTAAAGGTGCACTAAAAATACAGCTACTGTGAAATTGCTGTTTGAAGCCTAACAAAAGATACAATTACTGAATGAGGGAGTGGATTAATACTCTTGTTTTATGTCAATGTTTTAAATTGTAATTGTGCAGTCCCAAACTGAATTGAGTCCTAGCCCGACTAATGTGCTTCTTTAAATTGCTGGATGGTCTTCTGAAGTTCACTCAGTACTACGTGAATAACTGACCTGTTAGTGGGCAGATTGGTTTGTAATCAACATTAGATAAGAGGCTTAGATGCTTAAACAACAAAATTACACTTGTATAGCGCCTTTCACGTCAGGAGGATGTCCCAAGATGCTGTACAGTCATTAGTTCAGACCCGAGCTGGGGTTGGCGGAGAGAAAGGGGGGGATGAATTGGGGTGACCGGTGGGATCACTGAACATCTTGAGGCGGATCTTGAACAAGGCTAGGGAGGGGGCAAGGCAGAGTCACTGTGGGATGGAGTTCCAGAGGTTGTGGGCAGAGTGGCTGAAGGCTCGCCCGCAAATGGTGGGGTGGGTGGGTCGGGGGACTTGGAGCAGGCCGGAGCCTATTGAGGGGAGGAGGCGGGCAGGTTGGCAGGGGGTTAGGAGGTCACAGAACTAGGGTGTGGCGAGACCACGGAGGACTTTGAAGGTGAGGAGCAGGATCTTGAATTGAATCATTTGGATGATGGGGAGCCAATGGAGTTGGGCGAGGATAGGGGAAATGGGGTCATGAAGCTTGGAGCGGTACGGCACACAAACTGCAGAATTCTGGATTATTTCAGCCTATGGAGGGAGGAATTGGGAAGGCCAACAAGCAGGGGATTGGCATAGTCAAGCCGGGGTGTAATGAAGGCAAGAATGAGGGTTTCAGCAGCATGAGAGGTGAGGTAATGGCGAAGTCAGTCAATAATGTGGAGGTGAGGGAAGGCAGAACCGGTCTTGGCTTGGATGTAGAGGGGGGGAAAAACAGTTGAGGATTGAACAAGACACCAAGGTTCCTGACTGGCTTGATGAGGTTGAGTGTGCAACCATGGAGGTTGATGCTACCAGTGCTTGATGCATGAAGGTGCTGGTGGGAGCCAATGAGGAGGCCCTCTGTCTTGTTGATGTTAAACTGTAGAAAGTTAGCTCTCATCCAGGACTTGATGTCTGATAGGCAGTCTGTCAGGACAGCAGTGATCCTGGAGGCAGGAAGATAGAGTTATGTGTCATCCGCATACATGTGGAAGTTGACCCCCTACTTGGAAGTCACCAAGGGAGCATGTAGATGTTAAAAAGTAGGGGGCCAAGGACTGGAGGATGCCACAGATCTTAGTATGGGGGCTGGAAGAGAAGCCGTTGGTGGTGACGAAGTGGAGACGATGAGAAAGGTAAGAACCAGGCGAGGGCAGATCGGTAAAGATTGGGTTGGGAGGAGATGTGGTATAGGAGGATGGAGTGTTCGACAGTGTCGAGGG
Source organism: Hydrolagus colliei (assembly GCA_035084275.1). NCBI lineage: Eukaryota > Metazoa > Chordata > Chondrichthyes > Chimaeriformes > Chimaeridae > Hydrolagus > Hydrolagus colliei. The sequence continues at coordinate 8,184,559 of CM068744.1, read as the reverse complement.
CAGCAGAGAGGTGAAGGAGGACAAGAAGGCAGAGAGAGCCCTGATCACAGATGTTTAGAATGTTGTTGGAGACTTTGATCAGGGCTGTCTCCATGCTATGGGCAGCACGGAAGCTGGATTGTAGGGGTTCAAAGAGGGAACTGCGAAGCTGGGAAGCAACAACTCGTTCTTGGGCCTTAGAGAGGAATGGGAGGTTGGAGAATCGGAGGTAGTGGAGAGTACAGTGCTACTTGCTCTGTTGTTGTAGTTATATAGCAAAGATATTTGGAGTTGCAGAAACCTGTAAGAAATTTGGAAGATATAGCAACGAGACTCTTTCAGCATAGTGAGAGGCCAATCAGCCCATTGTGTCTGTGAAACTGCCACCTGATTTTCTTTTTTATTATTATTCACTCTTTCCCGATATCCATAATTTTTTTCACTGCTTAGATGCCTGTCCAGTATCATTTTAAATGGCTCTATTGATCCAACCTCAATGGCCACTTGTGTTAATGAATTATCCGTCCTTTCGCGTAGGAGTGGCGACGTGCTGCAACTGTAATGAACACAGGAAGCTAAATGAATGTCTTGTGCTGTGCACTTAGCCTGTAATCAACATTAAAATTGATTCATCGTGTTTCCATCTAAGTCATGCATTCTTTAGCAATTGGAAAGAGAGTGCTGGAAAGGTTCCTCTAGAGAGGCATAAGGCATGACTGAGATATTATTATGGATCTTTAAAATCATCTTTTTATCACAAACACCCAGATTCTTTGGTGAAAGTCAATGGGTAAAAAATTATTTTACAAAACCAAATTCTTGTTTTTTTTCTGGGGTGGGAAGGTGGGGGAATATCATTGTGCATTCCAGTTTTTTAACCCTGGGATTGAGAATTGACAGTGTAACCCTATGACAGTAAACAGATGACCTATATGTAACATGCTTCAGGTTACGGTCTCATCCCTGAAGTACGTGTTTGGCAGATTTGCTCACATTCATCGCTAGTGAACTGAGAGCGGAGTAACTGTTTGGAGTTGTGCTGTGAAAATCTTTAACCTTTACATGACGTTTACCTGGACTTTCAGAAGGTATTTGATAAGATTCCACACACAAGATTATTAGCGAAAATAGAAGCTCATGGAAGAGGAGGTAACCTTGTGACGTGGCTTAGCAATTGATTTGGAGGCAGGAAACAGAGAGTAGGGATAAAGGGAACATTCTTTGATTGGTGGGCATGACAAGTGGTGTCCCCCAGGAGTGTGTCCTGGGACCTCAGCTATTTGCCATAAATATAAGTGACTTGGATGAAGGAATAGAAAGTTTTATATCCAAATTTGCAGACAACACTAAGATAGGAGACTCAGTAAGTAGTGTAGATGAGAGTAGGAAGTTACAAAGGTACTTAGACAGATTAAGTGAGTAGGCAAAGCTGTAGCAAAAAGGGTTCAATGAAAGGAAGTGTGAGGTCATCCACTGTGGACTGAAAAAAGACAAGTATTAAAATTAGAAGCAGGCCATCTAGGAGTGAAATCAGGAAGCATTTTTTCACTCAAAGGGTGGTAGAAATCTAGAATTCTCTCCCCCAAAAGGTCGTAGATGCTGAATCCATCGACACCATCAGGAGTGAGGTTCATCATTTTTTGGTAGGTCAGGGTATTAAGGGATACGAGGAGAAAGCATGAAATTGGAATTGAAAGGATTAGTAGAGATACAGATCAGCCATGATCTAATTAAATAGCGCAACAACAGGCTCGATGGCTTGAATGGCCTACTCCTATTCCTATGAAGCCTCCTGGAACACGGGCAGAAATTGTAAACCAGTGGAATTTTCCCAGGTTTTCACAATGCGCATCAAATGTTTTTTTCCCTGAAATTTTCTCCCTGTATTTGACACAAAAACCTCTCTTGTTATCTTGTGAATTGCTGAAACTTGGAATTTGCCAAGCATATTAATCTCTCCTTTTTAGTGCAGTTTTTGGTGTGATACATCTAATTATTATTGAAACTGTTGCCGAATGTCATTTAAAAAAAAAGTGATTTATTTCCCATTGAAGACCAGGATTTTATTCCCTGTCAGTATATTGCCAATGGGGAAAATGACAGATATGAAGTCTGAAATGATTGACAGTGACATCCTTATAATTCTGCATTTCCACCCTTTGTAAAGAATGTCACTGTTATTTCTTTCTCTCATTTAGGTGTTAGCCTGGCTCAGTTTATAGCACTTGTGCCTTTGGATCATAATGTTGTGGAATCAAGTCCAATGTCAAACCCCGACTACCACGTGTTGGGTTCAGAGCAGCTGTTTCAGTTCACGTATATTCACAATTTCAGTTATGAAGCTGGATCACAATATATGTCAGACTAGATTGACACTCTAATACAGGACCAGAGAGTGTTACGTTGTTGGAGGTGCTGTCCATCAGCTGAGACATTAAAGTAAGGTCCTGTTCACCTGTTCAGATGGACTTTTAAGATCCCATGGCACTAATCAAAAATAGAATGGAGTTTCTCCCCAAATCTTGCTGATAAAATGGGTTATTCACTTCACGGCTGTTTGTGGAATATTGGTGTGCAAATTGTTTGCTGTGTTTACTCATAAATGCAATCAATACACTGCACAGAGACACTGTTTTTGACAATCTGCTGAGGCGAGGATGATAATAATAATAATAATCCTTGCATTTGATGTAGAGATTTTCACATCTAAACAGAGTTTGCTGTAAGTGAATTGACCTATATTTGTGGGCAAAATGTGGCAGCCAATTGCACACAGCGGTGTTTTTTTTTAGGGATTATTGTCAGGCGTGTGGAGTAGGGAAACTTGCCTAGGTATCCTGTCCCCACAATATTCTCTAGAGGAACGGGTAGGCAGAGACACAGATGACTTGCTCTCAAGTCTCTGCCAGTGTAAGTGACAGCTGTTAATTTTCTTAATTAAAAATATATCAGATTAATTTGTTTGCCTTGGGGAAAAGTCTTGCATGCAATAACAAAAGCATACTGAAGAGGAAACCTGCAAGTTCTACAGTAATGACTACAATCTGTATTGCATGTTCACATGCTTCAGTGCTAGCCCTGCTCTATTGCCAATGCTCTTGTCAACTTTAATTGAATTTAAATTAATTTAAATCCAACTAATTCAAAACTCGGTCGCCCGGATACTCACCCGTACAAAACTCTGTACCCCCATCGCACCAGCCAGGCTCCACTTTCTCCCAATCACAGAGATTCAAATCCTCTCAATCGTTTTCAAATTGCTTAATTCCCTAGCACCTCCCTATTTATCCGACCTGCCTTAAACTCCCTCCCCACTTCCTGCTGCCTCCGCTCAGCTGGCTCTAGCTTTCTAATTGTCCCTTGTGCCGTGCTTTCAGCCACTGCGGCCCAAAACACGGGAATTCTCTCTCTCTGTCGCACTGACCTGCTCCCCTGCCAAACGATGTTCCTTTTTGATCATGCTGACAATCACCTCACCAACCCACCCCCACTATACCTCTCGTGAATGCAAGTTGTTGTGGCAGTTGTCTCTGGTTCAGAAGGTTGTGGGTTGTACACAATATCTACACGAGGGCTTGAGGACACACTGATACACATATAGCCCTCATATATAGGAGCTTTACTGTAATCAAATATCAGTTTATTTGAAAATGTGTACTGGGAGATTCCAACCTATACCCAGTTACTTGGTTTTTTTTTAACTCTCATTGGGCAATGGGTAGGTCATTATAAGGTGGTGATGAGCTAAGATCGGATGATTTCCCTTCAGTGGAGTGAAAATCAGAGGATCAGTCATTATGTGATGACTGCATAAAAGGGTTGTCTGCATTAACGTTTGTGAAATCAACCTTTTGGTTAGGTTCTTACCCAGCTATTTCTACCTTGTCCCATTTCTGTTTATGACACTTTCAGCGCCTTGGGATGTCGTCCTGACGTGAAAGGCTCTCTATAAATGTAATTTTGTTGCTGTTGTTTTTGTTTTTGTGCTGTATTTCAGTGTGCTAGATGTTCACAGTGAGTTGCTCATGAGGCATGAGGCTGGTGTAAGAAAACATATGATGCCTCTCTGGGCAGCTCAAGGGCTTTGGCTCTTCAAGCGTGCCTTCGGCTGTCCCACTAACTCTTCCCACTCTCCTTCCCCTTTCCCCTACCCCGACCCTCCTCCCCCTCCACCCCTCCTATCCCACCCCGCTTGGGTCCTGACCAGACTGGTCAGCGCTTTGGGACGTCCTCCCGACGTGAAAGGCGCTATATAAGTGCAATTTTGTTGTTATTGTTTGGCTCACATTTCAGGGAGCTTTTGATCATATTTGAGCAGCTTCAGGTAGTGCAATATGTTTTAGAATTTGTGTCAAAAGACCAAGATTGAATAGTAGCAATGGGATTGTAAGGACAAATAGATCAAGAAATCAGAAATCACCTTATCAGCCTTTTCTTTCAGTTTCTACATTGAAACGTTTAGTCTGCAAGGCAACACGCTCTAATAAAGCTGATTTTATGGTGAAGTTCCAAAACTCACATTGTTCATGGCCCAGTAATTATTATATAACATATTTCTTCAAAAAAAGCCACTTCTTTCCTTTTGCAGAAATTATCTATTGTGTAATGTTCATATTTTGAAGAAAATCGAGAATTAAAAAAAATTCCTAGTTGAGCCCTGGGATCAGTTTGTAGGTGAGTGCAGCAACAACAACAACAAATTACAGAGCTCCTTTCACGTTGGGAGGAACTCCTTTCACATCGGGAGGACATCCCAAGCAGCCAACATTGTCCATGTTAATGTGCAAATGAATTGAATGACTGATTTTTTAACTGGAGAATTATTGGCCAGGACACGTGAAAGAAACTCCCTTCTCTTTTTTGAATAGTGCTATGGGATATTTAATGTCCACCTCAACAGTCGACCTAATTGTTGCAGCCAATCTAACTGCCATAGTTATGGATTATATAAAAATACACAGGGAAGTATTTCAATCTGCTCATTCTCATTTATTTGTCTTCAGTTTTCTCCTATTGCAAACTATTTCTGGAGGCGCATAGTTTTGAGTGTAGTATCATAGAACAGCGTTCGAAGATGCCATTCAGCATGAAGGATGTTAAAAAATATTATTGTACTGAATATTATTGTGCTCAATTATTTGCACTCTCAACTCTGTGTCAGAAGATTGTGGGTTCAAGCCTCATATTGGGACTTTGAACTCACACACATGGTTTAGTCTGACACTCTAAGTGAGTGTCAGTGGGGTGTGTTGCATTGCCAGAGGTGGTGTCCTTTAGACAAGATGTTAAGTTGCGTTCACGTACAAAATACACAGTAATTCACTTTACAGTAAATCATGTGAAGCGCTTTAAGACATCTTGACAGTGTGAAAAAGTACCATTTGAAATGTAAGAATCTTGCATCAGCCAAACTTGGCAGTAGAATATACATGTGTACAAGAGTGTAAGAGAGAAGTATTAGTTGGACAGGTGGAAGGCTGAATGGTTGCTTGCCCATGTATTTGTTGCCAAAGTGTTAACATAAAGAGTGCTAAGTGGCAGCAGGTAACTTGACCTTAGAGGATAGTACAGCCAATCAGAATCCCGTTCTCATCCCCACACTGATTTTCCAGCAGGATAGAGTATTTATTTTAGCTTAGGGGGTTCTAACCTTAGTTGAGTCTGTCTTTGTTATGTTCAGCGATTTCAGCAGACCAAGCTTTGGCTGTAGTGTAACCTGCATTGGGTACATCTGTGTGTCAGAAGTGGTGACATAACCAAGAAGAAGTTCCAATTTCAGCCTCTGTTGAGATATACTTCTTTTTTTAAAAAAATGAATTAAGTTTGCTCAACGGTTAAGTTCAAGGTAAATCGCAGTTCCTGGTAAATAGCAGCCTTTCACTTAGATTGTTTTTTGGACAGCTGAAATTCTCTACTACGGAAATTCTCTCTTAGTCGGCCTCCCCAGTTCCTCCATTCATAGGCTGCAGGCCATCCAAAACTCTGCAGCCCGTGTACTATCCCGCACCCGCACCCACATAACCCCCACCCTCGCCCGTCTCCACTGGCTCACCATCCTCCAGAGGATCGAGTTTAAGATCCTCGTCCTCACCTACAAGGCCTTACACGGCCTTACCCCATCCTACTTAACCGATCTACTCTCCCCCTACACGCCCACCCGGACCCTCCGTTCAACAGGACTTGGCCTGCTCCAAGCCCCCCGCCCGAACCGCCCCACCATCGGAGGCCGGGCCTTCAGTTTCTCCGCTCCCACCTTGTGGAATGCCATCCCTCAATCCCTCCGTTTCGTCTCTTCCCTTTCCTCTTTCAAGGCCGGTTTGAAGACTTTCCTCTTCGATCGTGCCTTTTGTTCCACCCCGAACTCTTTTACCTCCCCTTCGTGTTTCACCCCTTCCCAAACACTCCCCTCCCAGCTCGGGTCACACGCCTCCTGTTCAGCGCCTTGGGACGTCCTCCCGACGTGAAAGGTGCTCTATAAATGTAAATTGTTGTTGTTGTTGTTGTAGCTGGCTTTCTCGCAGATATGAAACCAATCACCCTGTGTACATGTATACAAACCAGACTGAAAATTCTATGCATGGAAATTCCCATGTTTGTGATGGTATACGCACTGTCTCCTGGAGGAGGCTTTCTGTTCGCTCAATTCTGGAGAGGCACAGGTTGGCAAGAACTTGTGCTTTGGGATACTGCTGAAGATTAAACATCTAAAACCGCATAGCTTGACATTGAAAGCATTATTTGTTAAGCTTTTCACTTGGATGTCCAGATAGGACCATCCTATTTGTCATGACTTTGACTTTCAGGGTTAACAGAAACAGAAGTTTTCACTTAGAAAAATCTGGATTGAATGATGGTTGCCATAGCTCCACTGCAAAAATAGTATTAGGCATTTGCTACTCATATGGCTACACATTGCAAAGTGGCATACATGGGCATCCAAAGTCATCTATCATTTTAGCCCATAATGGTTTGGTGAAGAAACTATGCCAACAAATACAATACTTCACATTCATTTGCTTATTAACTCAAACCCTTTTTTAGAGCCATTAGAGATACTGGAATCCTTATTTATTTTATTTGCACTGCCCTTAAACCAAGTTTAAGGAGGGAAAATTATCCCAAATAGTCCCAAAGCTTCAATCATGTTTCTAAAATATTTCTTGTGTGCTATCAATAGCTAAATGCATCATATAAATATGGAAACATTCCAGTTAAAGTGCTGATTTGCTAAATATTGCATAGTCATTGGTGATTTAAAGTCTGCTTATTATTCATAGTTCATATTGAAATCCAACTTTCTTCTGGCTCATATATTGTATTTCCCAGTGTTCCTGGGTGTGAGTGTTTAGCTTCTGATGGGAGACGACAGGCAGCAACAATAACATGCATTTAGTTAATGCCTTTCATACAGAATTGTGCCTTGGGATTGCTGTACAATGGTGTGGTTGATAAACAGCAAGGGGAGGGAGAGGGATAGTGGAAGTGGCATGTCTTCAGGTGGGATTTAAAGAGGAGACAGAGGGATGAGGCAGGGAGTTTCAGAGAGTAGTGGTGTAGTGGCTGAAGGCATAACCACCGATGGTGGAATGTAGGGGGTTGTGTTGGCTGACTGGTTGGTTCACTGACTGATAGAAGTTCAATGAAGCAGAACCTACGAATAGACAGTTCAGATTTCTGCATTGATTGGAGATGGAGAGAATAACAATGAAAGGAGGTGATTAGGAAGTTGCACAAAGCAGCAAGATATGTCAAACCTAAATATTACCGGTGTGAATCAGTTTTTTTGCTGACAATCATTGTGACCTTTTGATGCCCATTGCACAAGTCGCTCTAACAATACTTTTATCTTCTAATGCCTTGTCACTTCTTGAAGAAGTGTGCATAATAAGCTACGTTGAAGTGTGGTGCCTTTTTATGTAGGGAAAAGTGGGTCTTGCAAACATCAATATATTTGATCTGAATATAATAATAATAATCCTTACATTTGAATATAGTGCAGTTCACGTCTTCTAGCCATCTCAAAGCGCTTCACGGAATATACTGTAAAGTGAATTGACTGTATATTTTTGGGTGAAACGCGACAGCCAATTGAGCACAGCAGTGTCCCACATACAGTCATGGATTGAAATGACCAATTATTTTTTTGGGGATTGAATATTGTTAGGCGTGTGGAGTAAGGAAACTTTCGCCCTGATTGCCTGGATTCGAAACATGCCTCAGGCTTGTTAGGCAAGTGCTCTAACCACTGAGCTACTGAACTCCACGATTCATAAACAATTGCGGTTTGAAACATTGTTACACAAGTATTCCATGGGAGCTTATTTTGTACAGGAATGTCACTGGAGAATGTCTACGGAAGAGAATGGATCCAAAAAGCAAGGGCGGATTTTTGTGTTTTTAACGTGTTCAAATTTATTCTAGTATTGCAGGAGTGTGTCATCATTTACTTATGTTCTTATGACAGTGCAACTTTCTGACTCAGAGGCTGGAGTGCTGCTAACTAAACTAAAACTACAAACAAATTCTGTAATGACATTGCCCCTTTAAGATAAGTCAGAATGATGTTCATAGAAACTTCAAGCTTTTAATAAGTATTACACATTTTGTGGCAACGGACAAAGGCGATTAATCTTACAGACTGAAACTAATCTATATAGTGGATTATATTATCTTTCTACTGTGAGCTCGAATACATTGTCTGCAGTTTCTACATTATCAGAATGATATTTCCGTTTATTAAAATCTAGGATCAAACGCTATGACTGTAAGAGTTCTTGGTCACCAAATGAGACCAAGGGCAGTTTTAATGAACACTAAAAATGTATTATAGTATACCTACTGTATTTGCAGTGTCTTACTAGGGTTAAAATTCCATGGACCATATGGTAACTCCTCTTGAGGGTTGGTGAAGCCACTCTCTGCATATAAATAAATGTGAACCTGCTGTTGTACCTCTTTATCCTGTCAGTTTCAGAGTCTTGGGACGTCCTCCCGACATGAAAAGGGCTCTATAAATGTAATTTTGTTGTTGTTGTGGTTTAACAAATTGTTAAGGTACATTATTTCATCATACATTATGGTCACTTAGAATCTCACATAGTTGCTGAACCGGTTGTCAAGCAAAGTCGTAGTAGGATTACTTTTTAGTTTAATAGTTAAGACTTCAGTGGGCGGTATAATGAGTGTGGAAAGGTCAGAATCACCTCAACAGAGCAGAATTCTGTGTTGAGGAAAACCATAAATTACCAGACCAGTGGAGAATGCTGATATAAACAGACGTGCTGAATTGCAACATGGCATTTCAGTAGTTGCACTGTCTTTGTAAATGTGTATAAATAAAAAACATGTCACATCTAACGAATATAAATACAATTTAGCTGAGGTAAGGATGGCTTGTCGGATAACGTCAGGAGTTGTTTATGTGGAGTCCTGTAGCTCAGTGGATAGAGCACTCGCCTTGCCTCGCCTTTATATTTATGGCCCCTGGTTTTGATGTCCCCCACAAGTGGAAAGAGTGGCTCAGTGGTTAGAGAACTCGCCTCACAAGCGAGAGACCTGGGTTCAATTCCAGGCAACAACAACAACAATTTTGATTTATATAGCGCCCTCTATGCCGGACGGCGTCTCAGAGCGCTTCACAATAGCGGATCCTGGGACCGAGCCAGGGGCAGGGGTAGAAAGGTGACCAAAGGCGCGGTCGAAGAGAAAGGTCTTCAGCTGGGACCTGATACTGAGAAAAGAGGGGGCAAGACAAAGGTAGTGAGGAAGGGAGTTCCAGAGCCTCTGGGCATAGTGGCTGAAAGCCCGGCCGCCGAGGGTGGAGCGGAGGATTTGGGGGACATAGAGGAGGCCAGACCAGGTGGAGCAAAGGCAACGGGAGCTGGTTTGAGGAGAGAGGAGATCAGAGAGATAGGGGGGTGCAGAGGAGCGGAGGGATTTGAAAACAAGGGTGAGGATCTTGAAGTCGATCCTCTCGGGGATAGGGTGCCAGTGAAGTGTGGCAAGGACTGGGGTAATGGGGGAGCGAAGTTTGGTGCAGGTGAGTATGCAGGTGGCAGAGTTTTGAATGGGTTGGATAGGGAGACCGGCGAGGAGGGCATTTGAATAGTCCAGCCGTGAGGTGACAAAGGATTGAACCAGGTTTCAGCGGCTTTTGGGGTGAGGTATTGCCAGAGACGGGCAATCAATCGGAGGTGGAAGAAGGCGGTGCTGGTGAGGCACCGGATGTGGGGGAGGAAGGACAGTTGGGGGTTGAACCTGATGCCAAGGTTGCGCACAGATTCGGAGAGTTTCAGGGGGAAACTAGAAAGGTGGAGGAGGTGAGAGCTGTGTGAATGGAGATGTTGACGAGAGCCAAAGAGTATGGCCTCTGTCTTGTCAACATTTAGCTGCAAGAAATTTGTGCTCATCCAGGCAGGCTGACAGAACATCAGTGGACTGGGGGTGGCAAAGTGAAGTGGAGAAATAGAGTTCCATGTCATCCGCGTACATGTGGAAGTGTGCCCCATGTCTGCGGATGAAACCCCAAGATGGAGTGTAAAGATGAGGAAGTGGAGGCGGCCAAACATGGATCCCTGGGGTACCCCACAGGTAACTGGGTAAGAGTGGGAGGAAAAGCCATTTGTGGAGATGTATTGCTGCGGTTTGTGAGGTAGGACTCGAACCAGGCGAGTGCGGTCCCACTGAGATGGATGACGGAGGACAGGCGGTGGAGGAGGATGGCGTGGTCGACTGTATCGAACGCAGTGGACAGGTCCAGGAGGATAAGGAGGCAGAGGGAGCCCTGGTCGCAGATAGAGAGGATGTCGTTTGTGACTTTCACAAGCGCAGTTTTCTGTACTGTGGGCAGGGCGGAAACTGGACTGGAGAGGTTCGAAGAGGGAGTGGGAGGAGAGGTGGGCGCAGTTTGCAACAACGCATTCCAGGGCTTTTAGAAATAGGGAGGTAGTGGCTGGGGTGTGAGGGATCTAGGGAGGGTTTCTTAAGGAACGGGGTGATGGCAGCAGTTTTGAGGGGGGCAGGGACTGATCCGGTGGAGAGGGACTGGTTGGTGATATCAGCCAGCAGTGGGCAGAGGAGGGGGAGCTGGGTGAGCAGAAGGTTGGTGGGGATGGGATCGAGGCAGCAGGTTGTTGGTTTCAAGGAGGTGAGAGTGTGTGAGAGGGAGGAAAGAGAGACTGGGGAGAAGGAGTGTAGGAAAGGGGTCGAGGTAGGAGTTGATGACGGGTGAGGGGCATGGGATGGGGGTAGTAGAGGGTGACGAGATGCAGAAGGATGAGGCTGCCTGGCGGATATTGTGGATTTTTGAGGAAAAGAAATCCATGACCACTTCGCAGGCAGGGCAAAACCATGGGCAAGTTTCCTTACTCCACATGCTTGATAATATTCCCTTGAAAAAAAACAATAACATATTGGTCATTTCAATCCTCGACTCTTTGTGAGACACTGATGTGCGCAATTGCCTGTTCGCCCACAAGTATAGAGTCAATTCACTTTACAGTGTATTCTGTGAAGTGCTTTGAGACGTTTAGAAGATGTGAACAGCGCTATATCAAATGCAAGGATTATTATTTGCATGGAATTTACATTTAGTTTGGGTAATTGAGACAAGTTAACATGCTGTGAGAAACTGTGTTAAATGTACTGTCCATACTCGCAGGGTGAAATTAAACCCACATGTATCTCAGTACAGTACGTTTATTAATCAGGCAATTGGTCACACCAGTCTGCCTTCCCTCCTTGTTCAGTATCTATGGTTTAAAGTTAGGGGAGCACTGTGTTCTATCACTCTGTAATTGTTTTTATTAGATCGATAGGGCTGTCGGTTCTTTTCAATCTGCCGAAAGAGTTGGAATACAGGAAACAATAATTCCACTCCAGGCTCATATTTTAAAGTGTATGCTGAAAGCTCTTACCTTCCGCGCCCCCTCCCCCCACCCCACACTCCCCCATAGACATTCAGTATACAGTGGGATACTGTAGCTCTATGTAATAAACCATTGTATGCTTTTAAGTGCCATTTTAAGTGCTCCTAGCTCAGTGGTTAGAGCTGTGTTTCGAATCCAGGTGAATAAGGGAAAATCTTGGGCGAGGTTCCTTACTCCACACGCCTAATAATAATTTGTCCAAAAAAAACCACAATAATAAAATCGCTCATTTCAATCCACAACTGTTTGTGGGACACTGTTATGTGCAATTGGCTACTGCGTTTCGCACACAAATATACAGTCAAATCACTTTACAGTGCATTCTGTGAACAGCTTTGAGACGTCGATAAGATGTGAAAATCGCAACATCTAGATTCATAGATTCATAGAATTTTACGGCACAAAAGGAGGCCATTCGGCCCATCTAGTTTGTTCCGGCTCTTTGAAAAGAGCGATTCAATCCCACTGCCCTGCCCGCTCCCCATAGCCTAATAGACCTGTTCTCCCTAAATAAAGATCTAATTCCCTTTTAAAAGTTGTTATCGAATCAGCCTCCACCACCTTTTGAGGCAATGCATTCCAGATTCGAACAACTCGCTGAGTGAAAGAATTTCTCCTCAGCTCCCCTCTACTTCGCCTTGAAACTATTTTAAATCTGTGACCACGAGTCACAGATTCACCCACGAGTGGAAATAGTTTTTCTCTATTTGCCCTGTCGAAACCCCTCATGATCTTATAAACCTTTATTAGGTCTCCCCTCAATCTTCTCTGCTCCGGAGAGAATAACCCTAGCCTATCTAGCCTCTCCTCATAGCTGAAGTCCCTCAATCCTGGCACCATCCTAGTAAATCTTCGTTGTACCCTTTCCAATGCCTTCACATCCTTTCTGTAGTGTGGTGACCAGAATTGAACACAGTATTCCAGCTGAGGCCTCACCAAAGTCTTATAGAGGTTAGTCAGCACTTCCTGACTTTTGTACTCTATACCCCTATTTATAAAGCCTAGTATCCCATATGCCTTCTTAACAGCCTTGTCTACCTGTCCTGCCACCTTCAACGAGTCACTAACACAAATCCCCAGGTCTCTCTATTCCTTCACACCATTTAAAATTGTACTATCTAGCCTATATTGCTTCCCTTCATTTCTTCTCCCAAAATGCATCACCTCACACTTCTCTGCATTAAACTTCATCTGCCATGTGTCTGCCCACTTTACCAATTTGTCTATATCCTCTTGCAGATGGCTACTATCCTCCTCACTATTTACTATTCTCCCTAACTTAGTGTCATCTGCAAACTTGGAAACTGTACTCCGTACACCCAAGTCCAGATCATTGATGTAGATTACAATCAGCAATGGTCCCAAAACTGATCCCTGTGGCACACCACTGCTCACTTCCCTCCAATCTGAAAAACAGCCGCTCACTACAACTCTCTGCTTTCTGTCTCGCAGCCAGTTGTGGATCCACGCTGCCACTGTCCCTTTTACGCCATGGGCCTTTAATTTCATAATAAGTCTCTCACGTGGCACTTTGTCAAATGCCTTTTGAAAGTCCATGTAAACTACATCAACTGCGCTACCATTATCCACCCATTCCGTTACCTCATCAAAAAATTCTATCAGATTTGTAAGGCAAGATTTGCCTTTAACAAATCCATGTTGACTGTCCTTTATTAGCCTATATCTTTCTAAGTGAAGATCTACCTTGTCCCTGATTATGGACTCTAGAAGTTTGCCCACTACCGACGTTAGACTGACTGGTCTGTAGTTACCAGGCTTGTCCTTCTGCCCCTTTTTATACAAGGGAGTAACATTAGCTATCCTCCAGTCCTCTGGCACGACCCCTGTGTCCAAGGAAGATTGAAAGATCGTGGCCAGAGTCCCTGCTATTTGCTCCCGTGCCTCACTTAGTAACCTAGGGTGCATCCCATCCGGACCAGGTGACTTATCCACCTTGAGCGACGTCAACCTTTTTAGAACTTCCTCTCTGGTTATAATTATTCTATCCATTTCTCCTACCCTCTCCTCTAATACCATGGCATTGGCTGTATCCTTTTCTTTTGTGAAGACAGAGGCGAAGTACTCATTCAGTACATCAGCCATGCCCTCTGCCTCCACAATGAGATTTCCTCCTAGGTCCCTAATTGGCCCCACCCTATCCTTGACCAACCTTTTACTCTTAATATGTTGGTAAAAAACCTTAGGGTTCCCCTTAATCTTACTCGCTAATTGTTTTTCATGCAGTCTCTTTGCCCCTCTAACTTCCTTTTTTAGTTCTATCCTACACTTCCTATATTCTGCTTTGTTCCCTTCTGAATTTTGAGCCTGACACTTATCATAAGCCTCTTTTTTTTGTTTTATTTTGGCCCCGATTTCCTTAGTCATCCAGGGAGGTTTGGATGCCTTACATTTCACCTTTGTGGGGATGCTTTTGACCTGTGCCTGAACTATCTCCTCTTTGAACGCTGCCCACTGCTCGTTAGTTGTCTTACCTGCCAATTTTTCTTTCCAATCCACCTTGGCTAGGTCCCACCTCAACTCATTGAAATTAGCCCTTTTCCAGTTGAGTGTCCTCACCTGTTCCTTATCCCTTTCCATAATTATTCTGAATCTAACGATATTGTGGTCACTATTCCCTAGATGCTCACCTACAGAAACCTGTTGAACTAATGCAAGGTTTATTATTATTATTATTATTATTATTATTATAGATTAAAATAAATTGCCTCAGTAACAAAGCAAAAGGATCCTAAATTGTAGATTGGTCTAGAACAAGTGGCAGATTTAAACTGAAGACTTTTTCTGTGTGATTCTCTAGTCTACAGCTTTTACAGTGCTAATGAGGTGTGGTGGGTCACAATGGGATTGATATGTAAATAGCAGCTCAAAGTCACAGAGGTGGCTTTTCTAGTACAGTAGAACCTTGGTAACGTGACCACCCACGGGACCACGACCAGGTGGTCGGGTAAGTGAGGTGTCGATTCTGCTGGATGGAAGATTAAACTGTTGGCTACCGTCCATGCAGTTGGAGAGGCTGGGGAGGGGAGTACTCGAGGCTGGGGAGGTGGGTATTTGAGGCTGGGGAGTGGGGGTACTCGAGGCCGAGGAGTGGGGGTACTCGAGGCTGGTGAGGGGGGGGGGTGGGGGGGGGAGAAAGAATACTAATAACAACAGGAATAGGCCATTCTACCATTTAACTAAACCATGGCCGATCTTAACCTCAGCTAATCGTTTCAATTCCAATTACTCGATGCCGGGGAGTCTCGGGGGAGGGGGAAATACACGAGGCCGACGAGGGAGGGAGGATACTCGAGACCGGGGAGTGGGAATACTCGAGGCCGGTGGGGGGGGAGGGTGCCGGACGCTCCGTTACCTGCAGCTTCTCTTTTTTTACTGTCTGACAAAGCGGCCGCTCACGTGACCTCTTCAAATCCGCGCCATCATCTTGTCTCGGTGACGTCACGCTGATTGGCCAGAGTGGTCGTGTTAGGACCATGAAAATGTTGTTTGGGACTCTGACTGGTCGCCTAACTGAGGTGGTCCCCAACCGAGTTTCTACTGTATATGTGACCCTGTTACTTCACTGGAGCACGAGGTACCCTGTAGTCTCCTAGTCACTGATTGAGTGGTACAGTATATGTTCAGTCCCAGAGGGTTTCCTGTGAGCAGCTCATGAGAAGCTGACCACACCACACTGGAGATTGGATGTGTTGACAGCAGTAATTCGATGATCTGGAAGTGGGACCGGCAGTTATTTTGTTTTCAGTCACCATCGTAATGCGGCAACTAATTTGATGAGCCCAACACACTGAGTTATGTCTGGATCGTCTCTTGACTGTTAGTACATCACCGCTAACCTGCAGGAATAATATCTAAAATACTATAAGTGAATCATAAGGATTCTCCCAAGTCAGCCGTGATACCTTATCGGTTACAGGCACATCTCATCGGAAAGATGCACCTCTGTCAAAGAAACACTCCGCCGCATTGCATTTGAATTTCATTTTGGACTACATGAGTTCAAGACTTGATGCAAGGCTATATATAAACTGAGCTGCTGCTAGGAAACCCTCTGGGGCAGAATGTGTACCACTCGGTAAGAAAAGCCATGAATACTAGAGTGGCTGGCGCCTCAACAAGGGCTGAAACCGTGAGCACAGGAAAAAGGGAAAATATGACAATATGGATCTCCTGCATTATGTACAAAAATAAATGGCTGGTAGAGCAGCTGGCTACAGTCACTACTCAATATCTAAACACTGATGAACGCAACTCCGATGTAGCTACTTCTCTGGGGAGCAACTTCCCACACACTATGGATGTAAACAGGACTCACAAAGTACTGTAGAATACACCATTATTTTATGAAAATTCAGGATCGTGTGTTATGAAGCTCATCTTTGTTTTGTGAAACGGGCAGATCTGCTGTTGAATGACACGTCAGTCGATAGTACATTCAATTCAGTGTGTTGCTTGCATTGTGGCATGATTAATCCCAGGATAATAGCTTATCCCTTTTATGGGGTGTCCTCCTGACGTGAAACGCGCTATACAAGTGTGATTTTGTTGTTGTTGTTGTCGTTGATTCTGCTATAGTCGACAAAACTACTTGCTTCTTTCCTGGCAAGAACAATTCTGTGTTTTCAGAATTCTGGTAGGAATGGGTTAAAGTGAGTGATCTGCAGTTTAAAGTTTTTTCGAGAGAAAAGGTGTGGGTGAAAATTGATGATGATATTAATTTTGACTTTTAGTTCCTTGGGGTTACAAAATACTTGTACGAACAGGCAAAAGTGAAACTCGGCATAAAACAGGTGATGACTCAACGTGAATCATTTTACCAGTTAATTTGGTTATTTACATACAAAAGGCTGCTGGCTGTAAAATATATATGTTATTTCACTGCCTTCCTTTTAATCAGAAAGTGAACTTTTTTGTATTTTTCTTTTTTAAAAAAAAGCCGGAGTGGGGATAGTAGGTTACATTGGTAAGAGTTCTTTTAAGATGAAAAACATCAATGTCTTTCACATCAGAGATTTGAACCTGAGTAAGGGGCTGGGGTTAGGAGGAGTGGAGAGCATGGAGGATAGGAATAGGAAGAAGGTGCAGTTGAATATGTAGTGAAGATGTGAAATCCTCTGCCTCAGAAAGCAGAAGAAATGGTATTCAATGGGGGAAATTCTTTAGGGACAAGCGCTCTGGGACATTACCCTGCTTGATAGATGCTATATCAATGCAAGGTGTTGTTCGTGATACAAAATAAAGACACACATATACTTGATTAGTAGAGGTATAAGGCAATATGGCAAAATTGAAGGGCAGTAGGGTTAAAAGGCCAGCTTATCATCTTCTTCTTTATATGAATAAAACAACAATATCTGTCTGTCTGTGCTTCAAGAAGGATCTCAATAAACGGTTGACATAGAGACATGATTTAAACTCATTAGAAAGGTCTTGCATCTTGGAGTGATAAGGGCAAATTTGATTTGGGTATCTCTAATTGTTCATGAGTTATTTTCAGTGTTGCATTTTTCACTGCAGTTACACCTGGCAGCTGCCGAGTCGAAGTGTCACTGTAGCACAGAGCACACAAGTTATGAAGCAGCAGGAACAGAATAAAGAACACAAGACAAAGCTAAGCCATGGCAACAACAACAAAATTACATTTTCAAAGTGCCAAGTACCCCGGCCCACCAGGCGCTCCCCACAGTTTGGAAACCACTTCGGTAAGGGATGGGCAAGATAAGATCACAGGCGAAATGGCAGATATATTGAATAATTACTTTGCCTCAGTATTTACCAGGTGGACATGACAGTAGAGAAAGAAATCCAAAATGATAAAAGTACATTTAAGATAAAAAGGGGGGAGATTATCAATAAACTAACCAAACTCAGGGAGCACAGAATCCCTGGTCCAGATGGATTGGATTTGCATATATTAAAAGAATCAAGGGAAGAGATAGCAGTGGCACATTTACATATATATATATATATACAAATTCATTACAAAAGGCGAGGAGTGCCAATGGATAGATAATGTTATACAGTACCTATATTTAAAAGAGAGATAAAACAAGCTCAGGGAACTATAGACCTGTCAGCTTAACATTGGTAGTAGGAAAGATAATGGAATCCTTATTGAAAGATGTAATAGAAAACATCTAGAAAATGAAAATATAATAAAGAATAGTCAGCAAGGATTTCAAAAAGGAAGGTCATGCTTGATCAACCTCATTGAATTCTTTGAGGTGGAAACAGAAAGAGTAGACAAGGGTAATGCAATAGATGTACTGTAATATGTTAGGATTTCCAAAAACCGTTCCATAAGGTTCTCCCTACTAGACTAATGAATAAGGTCAGAGCACATGGAATCAGGAAAAAAAAGTAGCAGAATGGACAGCAAGCTGCCTACAAGATAAAAGAAAAGAGAGTAGGGATAAAGGGTAACTACTCAGACAGGCAGAGGTTGGTATTCCACAAGGATCGGTATTGGAATCGCTGTTGTTCACAATTTACATTTATTGATTTGCACTCAGGGAGCAAAAGTACAATTTCAAAATTTGCGGACGACACCACGTTGAGAGGATGTAATTAATACTGAGGAGGAGTGCAACAAATTACAACAGAACATTATTAAATTGCTGGGCATTTAATTGGCAAATTCATTTCAATATAGATAAATGTGAGATAGTACATTTTGGTAGGAGGAATAAGGAGTTCACATACTGCCTGGAAAATAAGAATATAAATGGGGTGTAGGAGCAAAGGGATGTAGGGATAGAGATACACAAGTCGCTAAAAGTTGCGATGCAGGTTAATAAGGCCATTAAAAAAATCAAACCAAGCATTAGGGTTCATTTCTGGAGGAATGATAATAATAATACTTGATCTTGCTTTTAATATAGCACTGTTCACGTCTTCTAGACGTCTCAAAGCGCTTCACAGAATATAATGTTAATTCAATTGACTGTATATTTGTGGGCGAAATGTGGCAGCCAATTGCGCACAGCAGTGTCCCACAAACAATTGTGGATTGAGTGACCAATTTATTATTGTTCTTTAGTCTTCAGGGATTATTATCAGGTGTATGGAGTAAGGAAACTTGCCCTACACTTTGTCCTGCCGGGAATTGAATCCAGGTCTCTCGCTTGCGAGGCGATTTCTCTAATTATTGAGCGACTCTTTCCACTTGTGGAGGACACCAAAACCAGGGGTCATAAATATAAAATAGTCACCAATGTATCAAATAGGAAACTCAGAAAATACTTCTTTACCCGGAGAATAGTGAGAATGTGGAACTTGTTACCATAAAGAGTAATTTAGGTGAATTGCATGGAGGCATTTAGATAATAATAATCCTTGTATTTGATATAGCACTTTTCACATCTGTTAGGCATTTCAAAGCGCTTCACAGAATATACTCTAAAATGAATTGACTATACATTTGTGGGCGAAACGCGGCAGCCAATTGCACACTACGGTACCCCACAAACAGCCGTGGATTGAAATGACTGATTTATTATTGCTCACAAAGTACAAACTACAGTAGCAAGAATACAGTAAGTACAGTACGTTTGTTTTCACATTTAATATTTTGCTTTGGCTTTGTCTGAAAAGCTTGTACTTTAAAAAAAACCTCAAAAAATAACACGCCTTACATAAGTAAACTACTTCGATAAGTACATGAAGGAGAAAGGAATAGGAGGATATGCTGATAGGGCAGGAGCAAGATCATATGGAGCATAAACTTTGGGATGGACCAGTTGGGCTGAATGGCCTTTTCTGTATGTAATTCTATGTAACAGGCACCAAAAAGGTTTTCTTTAGCTAGAGAGTAATTAATGACTGGAACAGATTGTCAGGACTGATGTTTGACGCCAGGACACAGGGGCTCTCAGAAACAGCTCGATGCTGTGATGAACTGTTCTGGGGATTAAATGCATATGTTCAGAAAATGCTCAAGCTTGGGGTGAAGTTGCCACCAAGAGTGTTGGGAGATTTGCTCTAAATGCCGACTCAGCAGGAACTGAAGAAGAAGAGGGCGTGAGCACAAATACTCCACTCTCCAGAACGTTTGTGAAAGGATATATTTTTGTAGCACTTTTTCATATCCAAAAACCTCAAGCTGTCTTCACAAGTAATTATGAACAATTATTGTAGACAAAACGCAACAGCCATTTTCCACACAATTTCACGCAAGCCGCCAAAGTGATTGACCAATTAATCTGGAGTTCTATAGGCAAGGACACCAGGAGAAATTCCCTGAGATCCTTCCTGCTCTTAAATATTCACTACAGCACAAGAGTGTCAGCCTGGACTATGAATAGAGGTCCCGAGATGAAGCTTAAACCAACAACCTTCTTAGCCAAAGCCAAGATTACAACAACCACAAAATTACATTTATAGAGCATTTATAAAGATTATTAATGATTGTGGAGTATACTGATATTGCACTCGCATGTTATATGTGTGAATTACACGCAATATTGAAGAAGCAATTGCATAAAAGGATCCAGGAGAAGGGTTAACATAAATTTGAGTGACCGGCAATTTGGATTGAAATACTGGGGATTGAAGTATCATGGTGAAAACCTTTCAAATTACTCATTCATATCTCCAGAAACCGATTGCACGGTTGAGTTTAAAAGAGAGGAAAGCCACAGAATACACAGAGAGAGAGAGAGATGAGGACTGGCACAAAGTAGCACTAGAGTGAGTACAGTAATTTTTCTAAGGTGTACAATTGCCTAAATCGTACCGAACCCAATGACTGTTTGAGGGGCACTCTTGTGCACAATTGGCAGCTGTGTTTTGCCGACAATATATACAGTCAGTTCACCATTACTCTCGCACTTACCTGCTGCACTGGATCGTAGGAAATTACGACTTGACCCATCAACCTGAGTTTAATTATACAGTATGTATACAAATATACAGTCAATTCACTTTACAGTATGTGAAACGCTTTGAGACATCTAGAAGACGTGAAAAGTGCGATATCAAATGCAAGGATTATCATTATTATTATTATTAATTATTGGTTGGTCTTGATCCATCAACGCATCCGCAGAAGAATTTCTTTTCCCACGATTCAATGTGATTCCAATGTTTGCGGATTTACTGGCTGCAGTGACAAAGTACCAGATACACACTCTTATCGGCAGCATTGAATCATGTATGCACAATGTAGATTATTGATTAATTCAGATTATATTAGATTTGGAGCTCCTGTGGCTCAGTGGTTAGAGCACTTATCTTCCAAGCTGGGGAGACCAAGCTGGGGAGACCTGTGTTCGAATCCAGGCAGGTCAGGGCGAAACCTTGGGCAAGTTTCCTTACTCCACACGCCTAATAATAATCCCTCCAAAATAACCACAATAATAAAATTGATCATTTCAATCCACGACTGTGTGTGGGACACTGCTGTGCGCAATTGGCTGCTGCAATTCGCCTACAAATATATACAGTCAATTCACTTTACAGTATATTCTGTGAAGCGCTTTGGGACGTTGATAAGATGTGGAAAGCGCTATATCAAATGCAAGGATTATTATTATTATTATTATTTATACAAGATTGCCTGCAACGTCAGGATGCCAGGTTACAGTTATACCGAGAGAATTTAACAGTATGGATTTTACAACTGGAGCAGTCAAGATTAAGGGGTGTGTCTCTCGCAGAGGTTTTCAAAACTATTAAGTGTTTTTATAGGATAAATAGAGGAATATATTGATTGGTAAATCAGAAACAAGACCAAGTGAATTATCATCAAAAGGCTAAAGGAGGTGTTAGAGGAATGTTTTTCACAGAGTGGAAGAATATGGAATTCCTTACCACATATAGATGTTCAAATGGGTCTATTACAGCATTTAAAGGAGAATTGCATGAATATTCAAAGAACACAAATATTATAATAATAATAATAAACCTTGCATTTGATATAGCGCTTTTCACATCTTATCAACATCTCAAAGCGCTTCACAGAATATAGTGTAAAGTGAATTGACTATATTTGTGGGCTAAATGCGGCAGACAATTGCCCACAGCAGTGTCCCACAAACAGTCGTGGATTGAAATTACTAATTTTATTATTGTGTTTTTTTGGGACGGATTATTATTAGGTGTGTGGAGTAAGAAAACTTGCCCAAGGTTTCGCCCTGACCTGCCTGGATTCGAACACAGGTCTCACGCTTGTGAGGCGAGTGCTCTAACCACTGAGCTACAGGAGCTCCACTTAAATATTAAGTGGTATGGGGAAAACCAAGGAAATAAGGTTACAAAAGATAGATCCAGTGGAGGAGCTAGCACCAGAACAGATCATGTGCCATAAAGATTATAAAATTGTGTGATTGTGGCTAACACTTAATATCCGGCCTATAATTATACTGTACCAACAGAAACACTCGGGGAAAAATCGAGGCAGTTCTTATAGAATCATAGATTTGTACAGCACAGAAGGAGACCATTCGGCCTATCATGCCTATGTTTGCTCTTTGAAACAGCTATTCAACTATTCAACCATTCCTTTTGAAAGCTACCATCAAATCTACTTCCACCATTCTTTCGGGCAGTGCATTCCAGACCCTAGCAACTCTCTGGGTAAAAAAAAATGCTCCTGATTTCTTATTGTTTGCAACAAAAAAATCTTTACATGTTTCCATATCAGAGACAATGATTCCTCCAAGAACTGCTCAGAATTTGTTCTTTTTCAGAAAGAGAACTGATCGAAATGCTTTATTTTGCAGGAAATATTTTTTTTGTTTAAAAAAGCATCTCTTGGTCTCCAGAAAGGAAGGCCGTCCTGGGAACAGATCAAATTGTTGAATTTAAATTAGAAAAGTCATGTGAATTTTTCCTCGCAAGCCTTTTACCAGCAGGAGATCTGCTTGGGAAGTCATCCATTTTTATTTTGTTTAACTTGTTGTTAGGATGTGATCAATCCATAAAAGGAGGACTGACAGGAGAAATGCAATATGTTTTCCTGCAATGCATTCTTTTTTGGAGAATTAAAATCCTCCATAGTTTAAATAGTGAATGTCTGTGGATATATTCAAGGAAAAAACATATGTAATGACGATTTTAGGGTCTGAAACCATCCAATGTTTATAGTGGTTAGACATTCTTTGAACAGATTATTTTTTTTAGACAAAGCTGCTCCTGCCCACCTTCAAAGTCTAATCAATTTTAAAATAACATTAACATTTCCAAATAATTGAAATTAATAAATTATCACAGAATGTGATGCTTTTTTAAAAAAAAATTCCTTTCAAGAGAGCATTATATGTTAGACTGTTGTGCATACAACCGTCTGCTGGTACCGTAAATAAGAAATTGCTTTTGGTTCTGATCTGTAGGCTTTCTAAAAGATTCTAGAAATGTAATTTTAATAGCTCAAATGTCAGCATTGCTTTACGTTCAATAACACAAAATTAATTCAGACCTGTCAAATTATACCTGGATTGTTACTGATCACCTGTATGGGTTTGAAATTTTCAACAAATTAAAATCCTGCTGAAATCTGTTGTTGATTAATTTTATTTGGCAACAGTGAAATTGCTGTTTTCAAACTCTTGCGTGCACAAAAGCACTGAGAAAACCATCCCCTTCTCTTCTTTCTTGCTCGGCGTCCATCTCTGTCAATCTGCAGTGCTCTGGGAGGCTATCCTGCGTGAAGAGTTTATTCTATATAAATATGAGCTGTTGATTCAGGTAAAGTGTATTGTTGAGAAACTTACCCAGGTTTGTAAGTCCAGTAGATAGAAAAGATCACATTGCCAGCAACATCTTCATGACTGGACTTTACATTCAGAAACCCGGGGAAGTCCGTAAGCTATGAATATTATTTAAAACTAGAATTTAAATATAATTAAGAATAGGGGTATATTTATATAATTATAAATAGGGGTATAGAGTATAAAAGTCAGAAAGTGCTGACTAACCTCTACAAAACTTTGATTCGGCCTTAGCTGGAGTACTGTGTCCAATTCTGGTCACCACACTATAGAAAGGATGTTAAGGCATCGGAAAGGGTGCAAGAAAGGTTTACTAGAATGGTACCAGGATTGAGGGACTTCAGTTATGGGGAAAGGCTAGATAGGCTAGGTTTATTCTCTTTGGAACAGAGAAGGTTGAGAGGAGACCTAATAGAGGTTTATAAAATCATAAGGGGATGTGACAGGGTGAATAAGGAAAAACTGTTTCCACTGGTGGGTGAATGTGTGAACTCGTGATCACAGAATTAAAATAGCGTCAAAACGAAGCAGAGGGGAGCTGAGGAGAAATGTTTTCACTCAGTGGATTGTTTGAATCTGGAATGTTATGGGGAGTGAGCTGGGCAGTGGGATTGAGTTGCTCTTTTCAAAGAGCCGGCACAGACTAGATGGGCCAAATGGCCTCCTTTTGTGCTGTAAAATTGTATGATTCTATGATAAGAAAACAGAAAGCAGGAACTCAATTCACCTCTCGTGCTGTCACTTCTACTTAGCAAGAACATGGCACTGAAGGTATTGTGGCCAGCAACTATAAGATAAGATATGCTGCAGAGCAAAGAGGAGTATGATCAGATGTGAAAGTTGTTGAAAAAGACAGTGGATAAGCGTTGAAATGACATTCACCAAAATGAGAGAATTAACCTTCACCAAAGCATTATGTTTTGTCTAGTGGAAGTGCATACCAATGATATGGTGTGTGGTTGCATTCGATATGGACCTTGAACGGAAAGAGATAGTCCAATTTTCAATGGTCACGTTTTCAATAGTTTTATATTTCCAAAACAGAGGAAGTTATGGTTTTACCATGACGGTAATTTTGGAGGCTGTTTCTTTGGATGGGGCAGGGCTACAAGGACTAATAGTCTTAACATCAAAGCCAAGGCAGACAGGACTAAGATCAGGAAACATTTTTTTCATAGTGGGTTGATAAGTTTGAGAAGGTGTCGAATACTCCAGCCCTGAAGAGCTAAACATTTCTTTGGTCAGTCATGTGTCTGACACATGCAGAAACCCACCACCATGCTTAATATATCCAACCTAAACTCAGATTTCCATGTATCCTCTCTGCACATGGATATTCCAGAGATAAGTTTGTTGGAATGGAATGCATAATTCTAGGGTCCGTTGATATGGAAATTTTCCGATATCGATATATCGGTCGGCTCATATCGATATATATCGATATATTGATATTTCTGGGGTTTTTAATACTGCGCATGCACGCGCATTCAGGGTGCGTGCACATTCAGAGGTACACGTGCATTCGGGGGTGCACGCGCATTCAGAGGTGCGCACGCATTCGAATGTGCGCGTGTATTCGGGGGGGCGTGTGAGCATTCGGAGGCGTGCGCGCATTCGGAAGTACGCATGTATTCGGATGTGCGCGCGCATTCCGTGCTCTAGGCCCAGGAGGTTCCAATGCCGGCGACAAGGTAAGCTGGAAAAGATCACATTATACCGATAATACCGATCTATTGCCGGAAACGATATACCCATATTTACGATATACCGATATATTTTTTCATATCGAATTTTTCAATATATCGATATATTTAAAATTTCGATATCGGCATATCAGTATGAAAAATTATATCGATATAACCGATATATCGATATATCGCTGGACCCTACATAATTCTATTCCTGAAGGGGCTCATTCTGCTCACTTAATTCCGGAAAGTATGAGGCGCAGATTGGCAAGAGCCAAGGCTTAAGGCCCCAGAGTTTCCGTTGGGGCACTACTGGAATCTAACCAGATAAAACTGCGTAGCTTGCAGTCGGCATTATTTGGTAAGCTTTTCCACTGTTTTCTGTTAAATTACTGGGTAATGTTTAAAGAGGGATAAACTACTACATGGGTGGTAGTAGTACTAAGGAGTATGGCAAAAGGGCGGGTTGGATTAAAATATCTCTTAAACTGTAATAAACTAGTGAAACAGGTTTGATGACATGAATGCCTCCTCCCATTCCTTCTTTCCCAAACTAAATGACATGTATTGAAATTACATATGAAAGAATTTAAACACCCTATTAAGATTGTTTTAAGAACATAAGAACATAAGAATTAGGAGCAGGAGTAGGCCATTCGGCCCTTCGAGCCTGCCCCGCCATTTGATAAGATCATGGCTGATCCTCTGACCTAACTCCCTATATCCCCTCACCCCTCTATTTTCACAAAATCTATGAGTCTCAGCCTTGAAAATGTTCAAGGACTGAGCATCTACAGCCTTCTGGGGTAGTGAATTCCATAAATTTACTACCCTCTGAGTGAAGAAATGTTGCCTCAACTCTGTTTTAAAAGGCTGACTCTTAATTTCAAGATTATGACCCCTGGTTATAGATTCTCCTACCAGGGGAAGCAGTCCCTCACTGTCTACTTTATCCAGCCCTTAAGAATCTCATATGTTTCAATAAGATCTCCTCTAATTCTTCTGTACTCTAGAGAATACAGCCCTAGTTTATTCAACCTATCCTCATAGGTCAGTCCCCTCACCCCAGGAACTAACCTAGTGAATCTATGTTGTACCCCCTCTAAGGCAAATATGTCCTTTTTTAAATAAGGAGACCAAAACTGCACACAATACTCTAGGTGCGGTCTCACCAAAGCCCTATCCAGCTGCAGCAAAACTTCCCTCCTCTTGTACTCTCAAACTTTTGCAATGAACGCTAACATACCATTTGCCTTCTTAGTTGCTTGCTGTACCTGCAAACTAACTTTTTGAGACTGGTGTACAAGGACACCCAAATCCCTTTGTACACTAACACTATCTAACCTCTCCCCATCTAGAAAATATATTTTTTATTTTTGCTACCTAGGTGAATCATTTCACACTTTTCCACATCACATTAACTTCCATCTGCCACCCACTCCCCTAGCATATCTATATCCCGTTGCAATCTTTTTGCATCATCCTCACAGCTGACTCTCCTACCTAGTTTAGTGTCATTCGTGAATATAGACAATGTCCTCGTCTAGATCATTGATGTAAATTGTAAATAGCTGAGGCCCAAGCACTGATCCTTGTGGCACTCCACTAGTTACATCCTGCCAATTCGAGAATGACCCTTTTATCCCTATTCTCTGTTTTCTACCCGTTAGCCACTCTTCTATCCATGCTAACATGTTCCCATTAATCCCGTGGGCCTTGAATTTGTGTAATAGCCTTTTGTGTGGCACTTTATCAAATGCCTTCTTAAAATCTAAATATATCACATCTATTGGTTCCCCCCATCCAACCTGCTAGATACATCCTCAAAAAGCTCTAAAAGATTACTTAAGCATGACTTCCCTTTAGTAAAGCTATGCTGACTTTGCCTAATCTTGTTATGGTCTTCCAGGTATCCCATAACGACGTCTTTAATTAAGGACTCAAGAATTTTCCCAACCACTGATGTCAGACTAACTGATCTATAGTTTCCCATGTTTTCTCTCCCACCCTTCTTAAATAGTGGAGTTACGTTTGCAATCTTCCAATATGACAGCTTTTTAATTTATATGTAATGTAAAGAGTGTCATCTTAATGCTTGGCTATACATAGCTGTAAAGAATATAATGAATTAACTGCTTAATGATAAATTTACTAAACTTTGAATTCCGCATTGGGTATTTTCCATTAAATGTGCACAAACTAGGTTGATTTCCATTAGGTTTCCCATAACCATTAGCTTGAACAGCACTGAGGAAACATGCCATAGAACCATAGAAATGTAAGACACAGTAAAAGGCCATTTTTCATGTTATTGTTTGCTCCTCCAATTCTCTTTTAAATGCTCCCAATTGATTCTGCAGATACTGTACTCGTGTTCAGTTAGCTCCTTGGTCCCTCAGTAGCTGCTGATGACACCAAGGGATTTTGTTTCCAAATTGTGTCGATTTCTGTGCGCAATTGAGATTTTCCTCTTCCAGAGAAGGTATTTCTCCATCTTCATGAATTAACTGTCTTTGTTTCCCCCTGTTAACTCCAGAGCTGCCAGAGAACTGGACCGACACAAAGGAGAGTCTTCAAGAAGGGATGGTCTTCCACGTCAAATATCTTGGAATGACTCTGGTGGAACAACCAAAAGGAGAAGGGATGTCATCAGCAGCCATCAGGCGGATAGTTACCATGGTAACAGTATACGTACTTAAAAACCTGCCATTTTGCTATTGCCTCAGAGTGCTTCACAGTAACACATTTTGTTGTGACAAAGAACACTTGTGTATCTGTGGCTCCAATGTAAGGTTATGGTTGCGCTCTATCCACTTGCAGCCTGAGACATTTTCTTAATTTGATCCATTTTCCCAAAAAATTGCAGCCAGTTTGGTAAATTTGGCGGATAAATGACCGAAGAACCTAGGCACATATATTAAAACTAGGCATATATTTCCTGAACATGTAGTTATGTTTAAAATACTAAAAAAAATGTGAATTTGACAAGTACAGCACTTACCGAGAATGAATTGCAGGAGTTCAGTTTAGGCCGAGCGCTGAGGGAAGCCGATTGCCCGCTCGTGCTATTCCACGATCCCAACACTGCCCACAACGCTTATACAGGATTGTAGCCAATCTGCCCATTGTAGCAGTGTTGAGCAAATAGCACTCGGCGGCTCGGCCTAGCACACTGTGTGTACAGGTTTGATGTGGAGGACGGTATTTGTAGCTCATTCATAGCAGTGTAATGCAATAGCAAGGGTTTCCATGGAAAAGTCAATCCGTACTTTTCTTTTGACCCAAGCATTCACCTAAACAGACACATACGATGTCCAGTAACAATACAATTTACATTTATCTATAGCACCTTTCATGTTGGGAAGACATTTTGAAGCATTTAAAGTCTACCAACTCATCTACAGGGTTGTTTCTCTAACGAAGGAGTGCTTTCCTGATATTGTAATAGTGTGTCAGCCTAGACTTAAACTCAAGACCCGTTGTGGGACTGGAATACACAACTTTCTGACTCAGAAATGAAAATGTTTGAAGGAAGAAGGAAATTAAAGTGCTTTCTATCCAACGTGAAAAACATGTAAATGTAAATTGGATTGTGTAAAGATTGTATCTTACATGTTTAGGATTGTT
Source organism: Hydrolagus colliei (assembly GCA_035084275.1). Lineage (NCBI taxonomy): Eukaryota > Metazoa > Chordata > Chondrichthyes > Chimaeriformes > Chimaeridae > Hydrolagus > Hydrolagus colliei. Next base: position 8,155,609 of record CM068744.1, on the reverse strand, counting down.
TTCATTGTTTGAATGACAACATCCGCAGTCCATCAAAGCTCTATCTATCTAATTTGAGTATCATTTCGAAGTTTTGTGACACCAAATTTTGCAAAGTTGAGCCTAATTGTCGGATCACCACAGATAGGTTACTTACCTTGAAGGAGATGAGGGTGGAAGCAAGTGGGAGGGATTTATAGCTGTGCAAGCTGGAGTTCAAATAGCACTTGCCAGGGAAATGACATTGTCACACCAGAAAAATTAGCTTGGTACATAAAATGCCTCCAGGGAAGAACCCCACGAATTACATGCTAATTTGGCTGGGACCAGAGATGTCACCAGAGATAATTTCTCCTGCTTCAGAATGACATGGAGTCCTATAACCTAGTGGTTAGAACACTCGCCTTTCAAGTGAGAAACCAGGGTTCGATTCCTTGGGCAAGTTTCCTTACCCCACAAGCCTGATAATAATCCCTCAAACATAAATTGGTCACTACAATCCACGACTGTTTGTGGGACACTGCTGTGCGCAATTGGATGCTGCGTTTTGCCCACAAATATACAGTCAATTCACTTTACGAGTATATTCTGTGAAGCGCGTTGAGACATCTAGAAGACGTGAAAAGTGCGATATGAAATGCAAGGATTATGTGGGATTCCCTGCTGGAGAGAAACTCGCTATTCGGACACACTCTATCTTGTGTAAGCTGCCAGTTATTTATCTATACACCCTTGCTCAAATCCAAGAGGGGAAGGGGTTCTTACATATTTTGTTATCTATAGCTTTCGTTTTTACTGATTGTGATGGATGATTAAAGGGTTTAACTTGGGGAACTGCAGAGCATGCTTTTAATCTTTCCTCATAGAACTAGATATTTATGATAAGGTGGAAATGGAATCATGTAATTCATTAGAGGGAGAGAAACTGAGAGAGAGAGAGAGAGAGAGAGAGAGCAAGAGCAATTTTGGTTATTCTAATAATCCTTGGAATTGATATTTGTGTTGGGGTGGGTGGGCAGGGGGAGACATTTCCAAGCACTTCATAGGATTTACTGTAATGTTACTGTATATTGCACATAGCAATGTATTACAAACAACAGTAATGTGAATGATCACATTTATTTGGTGGATTGGTGAGCAGGGCAATGCCCTACAGTCTTCAAATTGTGTAACACGTCAAAGTTCACCTGAACAGGCAGTCAAGAATTTTAATTGATTCTTAGACATGTATTAAAAGACAGTTATTGACTAATATTAGGGTTATGAATAACCATCACCTGGCAGACCAATCCCAGCTCTTGGGACTCTGAGATAGTGCTGTAGAATATCTTGCCTAAAGTGGAACCTGTTCAACAGCAGGTTTGGCTCTGACAGAGGCAAGTCACATTCCACTGTACACCTCCAATTCCCCATGAAAGGTGTCCTATTCATATCCTCAGGAGTTTATACATATTGTACTTGACCCTAGCATGGGGGGTAAGGTTGGGACATGGAGGTGACATTTTTGTGGTGTTTCTGAATGCATTCCTTATCAATGGAATCCTGTAGATCAGTGGTTAGAGCACTCGCCTCACAAGCGAGACCTGGGTTTGATTCCTGGCTTCGGGGAAACGTTGGCCTTACTTCACACACACACACACACACACACACCACACACACCTCTGTTTATCCAGCAGTAAGTAGGAACCCGGGTGTTAGTCAGTTGACGGATGGATCGCTTTTCCTGAGTTAATAATCCCTTCAAAATAATAATAAAAAATTGGGCAATCAATCCAAGACTGTTTGTGGATGCTGCTGTGCGGAATTGGCTGCCACATTTCGGTCACAAAACACCATCAATGTACTTTATAGTATGTTCTGTGAGACACTTTGAGATATCTCGAAGAGGTGATGAGGTGCTATATCAACTGCAAGGATTATTATTATGTAGGAATCAGCCTGGCGGAGGTACTGTTTTTAGTTTACATTGCCTGCGTGATATATGTTGAAATCAATGCAAGACTTTATTTGAAATATATTGCTAGAGAATGACTGTTTTAGCTTCCCTCAAACATTGCAACAAAGTAATTTCTATAATTTATCACCAATGGATTAGATGACTGGAGAGTTCCTTTCAAAATTTACATTCTTCAGGCACTTCATTGCAGTTTAGGCAACACCAGGTTGAAATAAGAAAGAAATAGCTGGGAACACTCATCAAGTCAGGCAGCATCTATGGAGAAAGGAAAGTGAGTCAATGTTTTGGGTCCACGACCCTTCGTCAGAACTCTACCATGGAGAGATGTTTGGTTAGGCACTCTAAGATGTTATTCTCTGTGGGATTGTTGTTTTGGAACTGTACATATGCAATGCAGATAAAAGCATTCAAGCATAAATAATAATTTTCTGATTTGAAGATGTCTGTACTTAGTCACCACAGTTACAATAGAATTTACACTTATATAGTGCCTTTCACATCAGTATGACAAATAAAAGACATCCAAAAGCACTTAGTTAAAAACCAATACAGGCAATTAAAGTACTTCTTATTGAGTATATTTCTTTCATTCTCCCAGTGCCAATGAAGGTTCTGCAGGGAAAAGAAAAAATGGTTGTGCAAAAGAAATAATTAGGCTAGTTTTGTATCATTGGTCAAAATTCCTATCGGGTAATCTTGAAACAGAAAATAGGGTTGAAAAGGCCGTTATTAGTAAAACTGCATCTTAAATAATGATCCATGTATTTGGTATAGCGATTTTCATGTCAGAAGGCAGTGCCAAATCGCTTCACGGGATTTACTGTAAAGTGTAGTATGTTTGTAGGCAGCTAATTTGCGTACAGCAATGTCCCACAAACAACCATTAAGTGAATGTCCAATTTTATCTGAGGGAATAACTGTCCTGGATCTCAGGAGAAACTCCTCTTTCTTAAATAATTCCATGGGATTTAATCTCCCTCTGAACAGATAGATAGGATCTTGATATAATGTCCGAAAGAAATCACCTCCAAAAATGCAATGCTTCCCTAGTGATACAATAGAGGGCTAACCAGGTTCCAAGTGCCAATGTGGGATTTGAATACATAATTTCCTGACTTAACGGGTATGTGTTACACCAACTGAGCCAGACTGACACCTGCTACTTGGCAGAGAGAGTGCCTTAAGCTTAAGTGTGTCTCCTGTGTGGAACCTGACATGTCACACTGATCCGCAAGACCTTTGTCACCAAGGCAATCTTGTGTCACATCACCGTTCTTGTCAGACCAATTCGATGGGTCCTACAGGTTCCTACAGGAACTGCTCTTTGTATCTCAAGGCACTATTTAAGATTTCCTGTTTGAGCTTGTTTAGCCACAGTTCCCCACCTCAGATGTTAACGTAGCTCTTTGAAATATGACATTGACAATACATTATTCAGTGAACAATGCCTACAGAATACCAACTGTATTTTTAACCACTGTAGACATCTTCAAGCTCAAGTATTCTGCCAAAAACTGGGAAAGGATTTTCACTCCCATTTCCAGTCAATAATGATCGACTGGTTTGGCAGTAATTTTAGCCAACGTGTAATTGTCACTGATGATAATTACCCCATCACATAACATATTTTCCTACATCGTTTTTAATTAGTTTCTCGTGATATGCAGTATTATATCTTTACTCTGTAATTCTTTTTTCTTTTGATTTGCTACACGTTGCTTGCAAAATCTGGGAAATGTATACCATAAATCCTCAGACTAAATGGAGAGACTGCCTCAAAGTAACAAGAAGAAGAACAAAAACACATTTCACATCCCATGGTGCTGGACAAACAGTATTCAGGACATGAGCTGGGAGTGATAGTAGGGGGTTGTGGGGGTAGAGTAGCTGAAGATCCACCCATCAATGGTGGGGCAGGCGAGACGGGGCATGTGAAGTGGGCCAGAGCCGCTGAGTGGAGGGAGTGGATTGGTTGGTAGGAAGTTAGGAGGTCACAGGTGTGAGGTGGGGGTGTGGGTGAGAGAAACCTTGGAGTGCTTTGTAAGTGAAAATGCAGGCTTCTAAATGCCGCAGTATATGAGAATATATAAACAGCTACACTGGATAGAACTAAAATGATTATGGCAACCTAAAAATATATATTTATTTTGTGAATGTTCCTCAGAGACAGGGTTTCAATTATGTCTACTGGTATCATGTCCTGTGGGAATTCCAGATTCTATTCCACTTCTTGCGTAATGAGTTGTTTGCTATTAAAAACTGCTTATTATGGATACTGTACACTTCAACTAACTCACTGCAAAGAACTGCTATGTCAAGTGTAGGGGCAATTAAAATACTCTGACTATGAAGCCGAGAACCAACCAGCTCATTCTTACTGCACGTAATATTCAAGTATTTTTTCTGGCCTTAGTGTTTAGATACCCAAAGTAAGATTTTCTACTGTACAATTTATTTCAACACAAGTAGAGGGTCGGTCTGAGAAACATCTAAATATCGTCAGGAATCACACTTCAGAAATACTTTGGTGAATTTTGCAAATTAGATCCCAGTTCAGACAATCCTGTGAATTTGTGGTTTCCACAGTATAGTTCCTTTTCTTGTAACACAGTCCCTGTTATAGTAACACAGTCCCTGTTATATTATGACGCAGTCTCTGTTTTATCATGACATATCTCTTGGGACATCATGGACAAATAATGTTCTTCCCCCTGAGATCAGAACAAAGTTTTTATGCAAAATGTCTGCTCCCCGACTGCCTGTGGATAGTACTGATGAATGAAACGAGATACAAGCGGGCATGTGAAAGACAAACCCAGTAACTACACATCCCAGAACCTCATAAAAGTTAAGATTGTGGGTCAATACACATTGCAATGCAAGTCTCGAATGCAAGATTCGACAAAATTATCACAAAGTAGCTCTATGTGAAGAAAATGTCACATATGACGAATTGAATTGGAGACGAAAACATGGCGTGGTTTCAACGCAGCTTGCCATTTTTCATTCAAATCTGATAATCTCCTTGCAGAATAATTAAACTGACTGCTACAATCCACATTACATATTACAAGGGGTTTGACACCATGCAGTCTGATGGAAAATTAAATTGCTGCAAAACGTTTCAAGCAGGATTTATTTTGAGAGTTCTGTTGAAGGACGTAGGCTTCATTTAGAATCATTTGAATGAAGGTTCCTTCATGTGCGTTCTTCAAACGATTTGATATATACTGTGCCTGAGTTGCAGCCTACCACCTGTTGCCATGCAAATGTTCTTAAATTGAAATCCTTACCGGTCAGAAACGATCAATGATTGTGCACCTGGAACATGCCATGGCTTTATTTATATTTGTATCACATTTCTTTTTGCACTTTCTGACTAATAACTGGTTAAATAGAGGTGAAAGTGATGTCTTAGAGCTAATTAATATGCCTAAAATGCATCTTGTTGATAATCCTGTAGGTGATCAAGCTGTAATGGATAGCATTGCAGTTGATTTTGCTCTGCCCTATAGTTCTGTAGTTGATAGTACTGACGATGACCAGTACTGTACTATAGTTGCTAGTGTGTCGATAACTGCATGGTTGGTAGTGCTATAACTGAGAGTACTGTGGTTGGTAGAATTATGGTTCAGAGTACAGTAAAACCTTGTTTATCCGGTACCCAACCAAACGCCGTACTGAACCAACCGGTATCTCCCAATACAATTCACCATTCCAGCAACCGAATGTCATACCGTAGCCATCCGGGACACTCGCAGTATGCTAACTTTGCGCATGTTTGCACATGCGCACTTATTAAATTTACCGAATGCTGGAATGCCTTTTTACCGATCATTTTACCGAGTGTGCTGGAATGCTTTATTGGTAAGTATCCATACAATATTCTGTGATTATTTAGTCTATTATTAATATGGTATGGTTTTAAAATAAGTTTTAAAAAATTGCCGCTCAAGTATCCGACACATTTGATTAACCGGCACCGGTCAGGTCCCGAGGGTGTCAGATAACAAAGGTTTTACTGTACTGTGGGTGGTCATGCCATCTTTTTAGCACAGTATTTTAAATGATTGTGTTTTGAGTCTTTGCAATTCTGTAGCTCAGTGATTACAACAAGCAACAGACCTGCTGTCTATTTTATTCTGTGGAAACACTTTGGGACATCTAGTAGATGTGAACAGCACCATATCAAATAAAGGGATTATTATTATATTTTTATTCCCAACGGGGCAAAATGTTGGGCAAGTTTCCTTACTCCACACACACACACCTATTTACCTAGCAGTAAGAAGCTGGTTGTTAGTTGATTAACGGATTATTTTTCCGGGGATAATAACCCTAAAAATTAATGTGGTCACTCAATCTTCAACTGTTTGTGGTTCACTGCTGTGCGCAATTGGCTAGCACGTTTCACCCACAAATATACAGTCATTTCGCTTTACAGTATATCCCACAAAGCAGAAAATCAGGAGAATTATATTACATGTATGTACTGTTAAAGTAACTAAACTATTTTAATTTAACTCTTAGGCAAAAGCAAGCGGGAAGAAATTCCGTAAGGTTACTCTCATCATTTCTCCTCGGGGGATACTATTGAATGACACAATAACGAATGGACTGGTAGAAAATGTCTCCATATACAGGTACAGTATTCAAGGAAGCAAACTAAACTCTTTAAAAGGGTTTATTTGTTTATTATCCTGATGCTTTTGTTTACTCAGATTCTAAGATGATTTCAAGTACAGTGCATCCTATTATACTTAGGTTTAAATCATAGCTGCTTGGTATTTTATTTGTAAGACATTACCTCGTCGCAGAAGTCTATCTGATCTGTTTGTGGAATACTTCCAACCTTTTGAAATAGAGTTTGAATTTATAGCCGAAAATTGCCCCATTTGCCAAATAATTTGACCTTTGTTGCGCCACAGGTTTAAACTGTATGATGCCAAACAAAAACTGCAGGGGAATAAAGCTCTTCCTAGCGGCCTGGATTCACATAAAACTGCTGACTTGCTCCTTGATGTGGAATCAACGGAAGCGTTTTGCAAAAGAAATGTGGCTAGCATCACTGTAGGCCTGATTATCAATGCCTTGGGGTCACTCTGAATGCCGACACTTGAACAGTGTTGTTCCTTTTTGGAAAGCGAAGGATATCAGTACTAACTCTGGATGCGATCGAAACTGGCCATTTTCCAAAGGGCAAAAATATTGTGGTTTCAAAATTGTCACAGAGGGCCTGAAGGACTCTGGAGATAAGATGGGGCAGTGAGATTGAAGTGACCTCCTTGCTTTGTAAGATGGTGCAGACTTGATGGATTGAATGGCCTCCTATGGCACTGCAGATTTATTTTTTTCTATATTAGATATGCACTGTTGTATATTTACCATGTGCTTTATTACAAACTAGAGAAACTTTACTCTGCATCACTTTCTTTGTTCTTCTAATTCTCAAAACTGTTTCAAACCATGCATTCTACATAACATCCACTTGGACTATCTTTAGCTCTTGGACTGCTCATTTGAAGCAAGTCAAAGACCAGAGTTTCACTTATCACAGCACAGACATTTGATTTGCTGACTCACATTACTTCAGTTGAAAGGATAGGTGACCTAATAGATATGGACAGATGATTTAACTTTTAACTGAATAGCTTTTAACTGACTCTCATAAGAAACTTAATTAAGATAGATAGATTAGGGATGATTCTCCAAAGGTTGATACATTTATGGAATATGGTGAGCTTTATCTGTATTCCTTTAATGGAATAATGTTTCTACTGTTCAGGTTTGAATGCTTGTTACTTCTGCTCCTTATATTAAGCCCCCTTTAGTTACGTAGGATTTGGTGTATAGAAGATTCATGTTAGATCAGGTACTGAATGAAACTGAATATTTTGACTTATTGTTTAATTAAGCACTGCGGGATGTTATCCAACAACAAAATTACATTTGGATAGTGTCTTTCTTGTCGGGAGGACATCCCAAGGCACTGGAGGTTTCAATGTGAAGAGCAGTGTAAAAATGCAAGTTGTTGTTTTACTACAACCTCACAACTGGTCTGACAAAAGCTGCCAAGATGGTTGATCTCCACGATAAAGCTTTACCTAGAGAAAAATGGGAAAGACTAACTGACCACCAAAGTTGCAAACTTCTTAAACTAATACTGCGAAAATCCTCGTCCACGTATTTGTCACTTGCCGGCTGGACTATTCCAATTCCCTCTTCACTGGTCTCCCCAGCTCCATCCTACACAAAACTCAAATAATTCAAAACTCCACCACCTGGATACTCACCCGCACAAACTCTCGTTTTGTACTCATCATACTAGTCCTTGCCAGGCTCCACTGGCTCCCAATTACCAAACGGATTGGTTATGCTTCTCTCACTCAATTTCAAATCCCTTTATGCCCTCGCACCTCCCTACCTATGTGATCTGCTATCCCCCACTCCACCATCCGCTGCCTTCGCTTGGTTGTCTCCGGCCTCCAGTTTGTCCCCCATTCACTCCGCTCCAGTATTGGTGACGGTGCCTTCAGTCACTCGCCCGCACCACTCTGGAACTCTCTTCCTCAATCCTTCCACTTTGCCCCCTCTCCCCACTTTCAAATCTTGCCTAAAGACCTGCCTTTTTTATCGTGCTCACAGTCCACTCCCTCTCCCCCTGGCCAGCTGTCAAGGGAAGGGAGCTATGTGTGCAAGTTGTTGCTATTGTTCTATCCTTAGGTAAGTCATGCCATGGATTGTGGCAATATTAAGAACATGAAAGATTTTTTTTATAACCTCTCAACAGTAGGCAATAATTGACTACAAGTCCTTTATTATATAATTGCAATCAATGCACAGGGTTTGAAGATGCAGATGCATTTGCTGTCTGTGTTGAATTTGAAATGGTTGCTTAATGCCTGTGGTGCAATGCGTCACAAGGAATATACACCAATTTTCCTGTCGAAAGATCTTGTCTTGTCAGTAATGTTACATGTTTAATCTTATTACTGTACTATAATTCTGCTTGCATGTTAATGCTTTCCTAAACAGCTGTGAATGAAAAGCCAAGGACCTTCAATGCCCAGCATTGGAAAAATCAAACATTAAGTTAGATGGACAAAGTAGAAGGTCACTCTTGCAACATAACCTGTGCTTTCCCTCAGATAAGTACTGTGGGATCACTTTGTCATTGTCAAAGTAGGTCTGGTCTGTAAAATCACTTTGTCATTGCTTGATAAGACTTAACCTGTGTGGGATTCAATTTTATCATAGTCAGAGTTGGCTGAGACTGTGTATTTTCTCAGATAAGTACTGTGGGATCCAATTATCATTGCCAGAGAAGTAGCAAGCTACAAGTTTATGAATTTCAAAATGAAAACTATTAATGTAAGAGCAGTTCAGATCAGAAAAGCCTTTTCACTCAAATTTAATCCCAATTCTATTCTTCTGTCTCCACCCTTGATTATAAGACCACAGCTGTCCTGACTGATTGCCTGTTGGACATTAAGTTCTGAATGAAAGCTAACTGCTGTCGAAAGTCAAAAAACAGGGGTTCTCTTTTTTGACTATGTGAAGATTTTTTTTTGGCTCTAGAGCTGATAGCATCACTATCCTTGGAGCCACCCGCCACATTACTAAATTAGTATAAACTCAGTATGTTGTTAATCAATCAATCAATCAATCAATCAATCGATCAATCGATCAATCGATCGATCAATCCTTACATTTATATAGCTCCTTTCATGTGGACATCCCAAGGTGCTGTACAGTTAAGAGCAGGGGGAGAGGGGGTAAGGGCAGCATGAAGAAGAGTAGGAAAGTTGACTGTATATTTGTGGGTGAAACGCGGCAGCCAAATTGCGCACAGCAGTGTCCCACAAACAGTCCCGGAAATGGGGCCAGGGGAGAAAGGGGGGAAAAAAGGGCAAGGGGGGAGAGAGAGGGGAGGGAGGGGTGAGGTCATGTCAGGGAGGAAGAGTGGGGAGAAAGGGAGGTAAGAGAGAGAGGGGGGGGAAAGGTGGGTGGGGGGTAAGATCAGGAAGAAAGTGGGGTATGAGGGAAGAGGGAGGGAAGGGGAAAAGGGGGGAGGGAAGGGGAAAAGGGGGGAGAGAAAGTGGGGAAATGGAGTGAGGGAGGAAGAAGAAGAGGAAGGAATGCCAGGGGGCAAGTGGGGTAGGGGAATCAAACAACAACCAACAACAATAATCATCCTTTAACAATAATCCTTGTATTTAATATAGTGCTTTATCACGTCCTCAAGATAATTCAAAGCACTTCACATCATGTAGTGTAAAGTGTAGTGACCATATATTTTGTAGGCAAAACAATTGCACCAGCAATGTTCCACAAACAGCTGTGGATTTACTAAATTATTAGTATTTTTTTAAAGTACTGTGGGCATGAGAGGAGTGGGAAATGCACACAAATCTCATGGTGGGGGGTGGGAGGGCATGGGGAGAGAGCACAAAGATTCAGTATCTTGGCTCCTGTGGCGTTCTCCAGTAAATCACAAAGGCTGGGCCTCCAGCAGGGAGAGAAATGGTTACAGCTGTGTTTTGGTGAGGGAGAGAGATGGGTAGGGGGGAATAAGGGATAGGGAAAGATGGAGAGGGAGAAAGGGGGCGGGGGTGGGGGGGGGTTGGGGTAGGGGAAGGAGGGAGGGAGATTTAAAGATATTTAAACCAAATATCCATGTCTTGACCCATTCAGCTTTCCCCTGCACTTGCAATATTTCCTGCCTGTGCCCCTGTCTCTCCCATTGGGTAGCCGAGACCTGATACATGCTTTTATTACCTTCAGGCTGACTTTGCTAACTCTCTGCTCACTGATCTTCCCTACTCTTCCCCTGCCCAGCTTACCATCGAAGGTTGGGTCTTTTTGCTGCCAATCTCTGGAGCTCAATCCCTTTGCCTTGCCCCTTCACTTGAATCCTTTGATCCATCTCAAGACCTTCTTCACCCCCTTTGTCCCACCCCCCCTATCCAACCCCAGCTCAGGTGCAAACCCTTGATTATACTGCATTTTGGGGAAGTCTTCCTCACATGAAAGGCGCTATACAAATACAATGTGTTGTTGTTATTCATTACCCTCTAAACAAATATAACAAATTCACATATTATCATCATGACACTAAACGCTCTGAGCCGTCTGGTGTGGAGGGTGCTATATAAATCGAAATTGTTGTTGTTGACTTTTGCATTCTACAGCATTCATTGTTAATGGAATTGTGTGCCAGTACATGCCTCAGAACTAATTTGAATCATTTCCTCTTCATCTTTGCCAATCCAGAAACACTTGTGCTATTGAGATTGCTGAAAGTGCCTTGGGACATCTTCTGATGTGAAAGGAGCTATACAATGTACAGTACCTTGTCTGTTTTTGTGGTGCTATACAAATGTAATGTTGTTGTTGAGAACAGCAGAGTGGCCACGGTAATGCAGAGTCTTGTACCTTTGTATAGATTATCAATGTTCTGTAATGCCAACAGTGAAACAAACTGCGTATCTACTTCTGGATGATCACAGAACACAAATCTGCACCAATGATTAAAATCTGCAATTAAATTGCTTTGTGATCAAAAGAATGTCAAACGATCTGTGCATGTTTTCAATAGGCAATTGCCTTGCCATCAGATGCTGAAGCTGAATATTTCCCTATGCTGTTCCAGAAATTGTGCTTTAATATTATAATAATCTTATAATCCTTGCATTTGAAATTGTGCCTTAGTTCAGTCTAGGCCAGCTAAAAGGATTCCACAGTACTCATGTGAGAAAACACACAAGCTAATCCTTCACTAACTATGACAAAGTGATTTCACAGATCAGGCCTACTCTAGCAATGATAAAGTAATCCCACAGTGTTGCAAGAGTGACCTTCTACTTTGTCCATCTATCTTAATGTGTGATGTTACCAATGCTGAACGTTGTACGTCCTTGGCTTTTAATTCACAGCTGCATAGGAAGCTTTAGTACGTCATCTCAAAGCGAGTTGACCTTTTCACAAACCAGTAAATGTTTCACATTATGATGAAACACCAATAAGTATGGCCACTTTTGCTTCTTTAACTGTTTCTCGCATGAACCAAACAGATGTGACCTTTTTGAATCCTGAAGCCTTGCCAATGGGGTAATAATAATAATCCTTGCATTTGATATTGCACTTTTCACGTCTTCTAGACGTCTCAAATATACTGTAAAGTGAATTGATTGCATACATGTGGATGAAACGCGCCAGTCAATTGTGCACAGCAGTGTCCCACAAACAGTCATGGATTGAATTGACCAATTTATTATTGTTATTTTTTGAGAGATTATTATTAGGTGTGTGGAGTAAGGAAACTTGCCCAAGGTTTCGCCCTGCCTGGAATTGAACTCAGATCTCTCACTTGTGAGATGATTGTTCTAACCGCTAAGCTACAGGACTCCATAAATATTATAAAATTTGAAAGCATTTTTCCCATTTCTGAAACTGTATCTGAACTTTGGCCTATATTGTCATTGGTCTTGCAATATATTCACAGCCATCAGGTATGTTCTGTACATTAATCACTTGGTGTTTTTAATATTTGCTGCAAGGAACGTGTTCATGCAGAAAAAAATATGTACCTTTGATTTTTCAAGAAACATTGTAACAATTACAGGCAGGGATAATCTAATCCATCTATATTACCCATTCAATTACTCACAAGATTGTATCTTGCTTTAATCCAGTAACCCTTATCTATTTAGTTCATAAAAACTTGTACACATATGAATGCGTTTGTTATCCAGTAGATCGGTCAATGACAAAACTCATTGGTATCTAATATCCTTTTGATGCACTAAACCATAATTACTTTCCAGTTTAACTAATGTGTTTAATGATCCTCATTCTCAATTAGAATTCTAGAAAATATTCAAAAATGTTATTTGCATTTTTTAAAATTGAATAATGAGGAAATTCATATTAAAGGATAGATTGAGTTTATACCAACAATGTGCAAAACTGTATGAATTTTATTGATTCTAAAATAAATAATATTCTATTAATCTAACATGTGACCCAGGCTTGAATGTGGAAATGAAGGAGTGGTGTAATACCCATCAAATATTTTCTACTACGTCTATTGACACGACTGTTGCCCAACTGTTCTGAGTTAATCATTCTTTTTTCCTGAGCCAGTTGAGTCAGACTGTCTGTTCTGACAGCGTATGAGAGACTGATATAATTTCATGCCAGAAACATGATTAATTTTGCACAGAATTTATCAGCGTATGAAGAACAGATAAACACACAGGCATTTAGAGCTTCTCTTAAGCCTCTTTTGTATGTATCATGGAAATGTAATACTGTAAACTGCTGTGAATGAGGCTAAAACAGTTTTCTATAATATAATTCTATGAGATGTCCATATAAATGAAGACAATGAAAAATCATATATTGATGTGAAGCTCTGTGAAACATCTCGATGGTGTGATAAGGTGCTATATTGATTGCAAGGACCATTATTATTAATCTCTTTCATATCTTTATTCCTCAGCAATGACAAGCTTTAATCAGTGACTATAATAAAGTAACTACTTCTATTGCCATCCCTCCAAAGTCAACGCTACCGTGAAACTTTCGGCTAAAATTTTTGTCTTGACTTTTGGCAAAAGAAGTGACTTTGAATTTATGACTGGCTTGGACACTCAAACACCGTTTATGAATTACCAAACTATTATTTCCTCAGTGAAGAGTACGATTGGTGCTCAAACTAGTTAGAAACCATTTTACAGTCTGTGAAAAGATGAACATAGTCTTGTGCACGTTTTACTCCTTGAGGAGCATATATAGCGTTTTGTGTTATTCTTCTCAAGATACATCAATTTGCATTGAGGAGCACTTGATTTACAAGCGAGAGACCTGGGTTCGATTCCAGGCAGGGTGAAACCATGGGCAACTTTCCTTACTCCAATAATAATCCCTCAAAAAAAAATGTGGTCACTCAATCCATGACTGTTTGTGGGACACTGCTGTGTGCAATTGGCTGCCGTATTTTGCCCACAAACATACAGTCAATTCACTTTACAATATATTCTGTGAAGTGCTTTGAGACATCTAGAAGATGTGAAAGGAACTATATCAAACGCAAGGATTAATATTATGTTCCTTGAGCTTTAGAATTAAAATATAGCGTGAGTTTTACATTTATATTTTGCACATTTTATTGATATGATGAAGGCAATTGTAATACATGGCAGCATTTGGTTTTATCTGTGCTCAGTGAGCAAAAAATAATCTCTTAATTTTTTCCAATTTATTTTTTGCAGAGTTTGGATGTCAGTGCATTAAATTTTCCTTATTAAATAGACACATGTTTGCAAAACGTGGAGAATCCTCCATTCATTTTATTGGCTATAATATTGTGGGTGTACTGAATCCTTGAATTGAAATATTTATCTTCAGCTTTTCCTTACTTGTTTGAAATCTGATATGTGGTATGCAATTAATTTGATATTTAACAAACTGCTTCTTCGTTAGTTACATGCCCTTCCTTCAGATGCAACTGAACTTGCATCTGAACTTGCCTGTTCATGTGGACATTAAAGATCCCATGGCACAATTCGAAACGAGAAAAGATTTTCTCTCAGTGTATTGTCTGACAATTCTCCAGATAAAATTTGTCATTGGCATCATGGATGTTTGTAATACTTTGTGAATGAAAAAAATACTTTACACAGTCCACAGTAAATCCTGTGAAATACTCTGTGGCTTTTTGACAATATTAATAATGCACTGTATTAACTGGAAGAATAATTATTTTATATGTATTTGCTGTTCTTCAATATAAATAAAATACAAGATATATTATGATACATGATAGGAATTATTCCAATATAGTTGTTTTGGTATAGGAATCCAGGTATAGATCTCCGTAGGCTTGGACCTGCTTCAGTCAATGGACTGTTTCAGTTTGTGGCAAATTGCTTGGAGCGGCGACAACTAAACTGCATCGGTGAGAATCGAGAATGGATTTATTTGGATTTTCTATTCTCATTTATGGACACTTTGCCAGCACATCTGGGTTGTGAGAGATTGGGTACTTATTAATAAATGACAATCGAAGCATCAGCTTAATAAATAATGCTTGACCTTTCATGACTGATGCACAGGTAGTTGGTTAGTTTTGAATGTACCAAAACTGTGTTTTATCAGCTTCTATATCTCATGATAGAATACAGTTACCCATTCAACTAGTAAGCTTGCTTCAGCCATTGACATATATTAAGTATACCTTACTTGCAAAAGACTCCCCTTGTTATATCAAGTCAGTGCAAGAGAATAGGCTCTCGAAATCGGGAACATTTAAAATGTTGGGAACAAAGTGAGATACAGTAAAAGCCTGTCTATCCGGCACCCTCGGGACCTGACCAATGCCGGTTAAAGCATGTGCCGGATATTCGGCTGAAAATGCCACAGAAATCTATATATTTCACTGCATTTTTCCGAATAAATTCCGGTTAATCGAATGCGGACCTTTTTTTTGCAATGCCGGTTATATGGAAGTTACAGTTGATCGGGTGCCGGATAAACAGGCTTTCTCCATGCCACCAGGCCTGCAGGGCACTATATCAATGCAAGTTGTTGTTGTTGAGTTGAGTAACTCAAGTAATAATATCAGGATATTCTAAGTCCATTCAACTTCTTGGTACAATTACGAGGTGTTCCACAGTTCATGTTTTAGCCTCAGTGTGATTTTAAGTGGAGTTTAAGAAGGGCATTTTATTGAAATTAGCAGCCACACTGTTAGAATGTTATTAATCTAAATGTACTAATAGTTACAGCTGATGAGAAAAAAATGCAGCTCAGAAATTGAGGTTTAAGAAAAATATTACCAATGTGGTTTGAGTCAGCTTGTTAAGAGCTTGTTAACTCTGGCCTCAACTAATGTGCAATCCACTGGTGCCTAATATACATTATTCACAATAGGGGTGAGAATTGCTGATTTAATAGTCTCAGTCAGCCTGAGTGGTTGGATTGAAATCAGTAAATTCCAAAACATGAACACGGGCCGGGTAGTAAAATTCCATCTCTCCACTGCTGCCTGTTATTCCTCTCTAGATGTATTGCAAGGTGAGTCATTGGATTTGCCAAAGAGGTCAAGTTCTTAAATTGTGCAGAGGAGATAAAAGTGTAGGTTTGGTGAATTATAAGTTTCAAAGCAATGGAAACTGAAGAGGATATTATGTAATAATGAAAAACTCTGCATTTGGCATGGAGCTTGTTTTCCAGCGGGAGTACGTCTGAAATGCTTCACATGACGTACTACAAATTGTAGTAACTGTATTTTGTAGGCGAAAGTGATGGAATAATTTGCACACAACATTGTCCCACAAACAACAGTGGGACAGTGAATGATAAAGTGATAAAGTGAATGATCAATTTAATCTGGGGGCTTGTTGACCACGACTCTGGGAGAAACTCCCTTCTCTTTTTCAATAATGCCTTGTTTTTGTTTAGTCCACCGACTGCCTGACACAAGACAGAAACCCATTAGTGTGGAATCTTTAATCCCCACCTCAACTGTTGAACACTTCTTGGTTTAATGTGGGTATTGATTGTCTGGGTGATGGTTTATTACCAGGCTGTTTCATCATAGTCAAGAATGGGGATGAGAAGAGTTAGACCTATCCTCGGCCGCGGATACTATAGATTCCACCCTCATGGCAAATAATAATAGTCAGTAAGTTTGATGACTTATTAAAAAATGAATAGAGAGCTAAACAAGCAGAGGGGTTAGACTGTATTAGCATTGAGGAGTTGATCAAAATCACATTTGCAGTGAGTCTTGCTATTGGGTCTTCATGTGTTAACAGCCACCAGGCTAATGCAATGAAGAGACAAAATATAAATCAGCCTTGCCAATCCACAGCAATTTGTTTCCAGCAAAGTAAACAGAACATAAATAAAGTATGACCCTCGTCTCCCCAGAATCTCCATTACCACAATTTTCCCTTCAATGTTTCAATCTGAGCCTTCATCCAAAGCTGATGAGGTTGAAACTCATTTGTTTTACAACGTGAAGATTTAACGGTATTGTCCTACTCCCATTGTCTGCAGAATTCAATGCTTGAACTGCGTGAAATGATGACAAAACAAAACAACAACAAAATTACACGTGTATAGCGCCAACAACAGCAACAAAATTACATTTATAGAGCGCTTTTCACATCAGGAGGACGTCCCAATGACACTGATGATTCTCACTAGACAATAATCCCGTTCGGCTACATTTGAAATCAATACCATATCTCTTGAACTATTGGGGTAAATGTTTGTGTTCCTCTTTGTAATAATTTTTACATTTGAAATAACACCATATCACATCCTCGAGACCTCTCAAAGAGCTTCACAGAATATAGCATAAAGCGAATCGACTGTATAATCTATGGACAAAACAGTTAAACATTTGGGATGTTATTTGAAGAATGTGCAAATAACTACATTAGGTAGAGGCCCATTTATTCCAGCTAGTCCAAATGCATTGCTTTTAATCAGATGATCTTTTAAAAATATAACTTGTAATTCACCAGACATGATGTTGTTTTATATGGTGTAAATGGTTATATCACAGGAATTGAGATCCTTAAAATGAAACCTCATTGTAAACAGGGTGCGTTATAGTAGGACTACTAATGATTCCTTCAGGGGTTGCTAGGATCACCATTGATTTCATAAAGCCTCTGCTTTGCTCACTTTATGAATCATTTCTATTACAGTAAAAGCTTGTTTATCCACGACCCAATCAACCGTAACTTCCATATGACTGGCACATCCAAAAAAGGCCGCTTTCGATTAACCGTAATTTATCCGGAACATTGCATTTTTTTGCGTGTGTGTTTCTGGACAACTATCCGGCACACACTTTAACTGGCATTGGCCAGATCCTGAGGGTGCCGGATAAACGGGCTTTTACTGTACTAGGTTATAAGTCAGTGAACCTGTGGTACCTTATATCAAGACTAAGATGTACTCTATATGAGTTTAATTAGCCAAAGGAAAACCCACAAACTTCCCAGCCCAGAAATATATTTTATGAGAGACTTGGTCCAGACCCAAATATAATGAATAATTCACACTTCACCATATGATAGTTTACATTTTTTGATAGGTGCATTTTTGCTTTGTTGCATTAGTTGTTTTTGTACCTGAGGGAATTTTTTAACTCCTAAAAATGATCACATCAACAGGATTTCGTTCTTCTTTGCTCTACTTTTCTATTGACTGTGTTACAAAACACTGCTAATCTCTCACTCCATAATCTTTTAAACATTTATATCTAGCCTTCCCTTTTCCATCCTTCATTCGCCTTTTATTACTTTCATTTTTACGCCTTTTATTACTTTCATCTTTACTTATTTTGTGAATAAATACAACATAATGACTAGTAACTTTGCAAAATTTAAATACAGCTTCCTCCTCTTTTCTTGTGCTTTCATGATGATTGCAAAAAGCAAACCAGTATTGCAAACGGGATAGGTCTAAGAATATTCCTATGTCAGGCCCCTTTCTGTGGCTGCGTGGGTAGAGTACCCTGAAACCAATCTTCAGAGTGCTTCAGAGGAGAAAGCCCGAGGTGACTTACTCTGCCTTGATTTCAACTCTGGTTCCTTTCGTTGGGTAAATGTTCAGTGTTATCCCCCACCCCCCACTCCCTATCATCACACGACTGAACACGTGGAAGGCAGCACATGCAAGGTTGTGAGAATATAGGCATGGATTGGTAATTGTTTGGTCCATCGTACATTGCTTTGCTGTCCAGCACCCGGAACTATGGATTTTGTGGAGTTTTGTAGCTCAGTGGTTAGAGTACTTGCCTTACAAGCATGAGACCTGTGTTCGAATCTAGTCAGGACGAAACCTTGGACAAGTTTCCTGATTACACACGCCTAATAATAATCTCTCCAAAAAAACACCAATAATAAAATTGGTAATTTCAATCCACGACTGTTTGTGGGACACTGCTGTGCGCAATTGGCTGCCGCATTTCGCCCATAAATATACAGTCAATTCACTTTACAGTATATTCTGTGAAGCGCTTTGAGACATTGAGAAGACGTGAAAAGCGCTATATCAAAATCAAGGATTATTATTATTATTATAAACAAATTCTAAACAAAACTAAGTATTTTTACTTATGTTTAATCACTCTTCCTGCCATATTTTTGTTTCTATTTCGCTCAAAATGAAACATTCGGATGTTTCCCTGTAAATCTCTGTGAGTTTGTGTCTCCCTACATGGCCAACATTGGGTTAAAATTTTCGTTGAAAAAAGAACCGTCACCGCATTCCAGATTCCAGGTCATTCACATCTGGTCTCTTGTGTGCACTATAACGTATGTGGCTGCTCTTTCTCTGAGATTAACACTTAAAGGCATTTCTAATTGAGCTTTCAGAAACCAGCAATAGCCTGAAGATTAGATTTCACCCAGCACTTATAGTGCCACTCAGTATGGCAGCCCATTTAGCTTCTCCCCATGCTATAGTCATATGCCATCACTCAAGAGGAAAACCTCTGACTGTTAAAAGTCTGGGTGTTCGAACAACTGGATAGTTCAGATTTAAGAATGACTTTCACTAGGTCACAAAATATAGTGAACCCACTCTACAGTACATACTTCGAAGCATGTTGAGACGTCTCAACAATGTGATAAGGCGCTATATCAAATGCAAGGATTATTATTATTATTATTGATTTTATCTGGAGGATTGATTGTTGGCCAGGGCACCATTTTTATGGTCTACAATAATATAAACTGGTTGACTTATTGTCTTTGTGATATTCTGACACAGTAGGTGACAATATCAAAACCTTTACAAATTGGTCACCAAATATATGATGCTGTGTATGTTTGCTTGGCTTTGTGTATGTTTATGAACATAATGAATGGTAGCACATATCATATTCTTCGATATTTAAAGATGAAGAACAGGCTCATTGTAATTACATTACATTGTAATTACATTACTCTACAGACTGTCTGTTCTGTGTCTGCTCTTAGGTAGCCCCAAAACTTTCAACAATTTAAAAAAAAGTTATGAAAGCATTTTAAAAAGAGTTCTTGATTTTGTTGCACTGTGGAACACCATAATTTGGTGATATTTGTTTTATAATTGTAATGCAATATAGAGCAGAAAGTATGAACAAAATGTGCTCTACATGGCTATTTTATACAGCTGAAAACAAAAGCAACCTGAACACAGCATTAGTCTGATCTTCTCAGTACAGTAGAAGCCTGTTTATCCGTGACTTGATGAACCGGCACTTCTGAATAACCGGCGCGCCAAAAAAACCCGGAACTGATCCAGAACAATAGCAGTGGAGCATTTGTAAATGCATAAATAATAACATAATAACAGAATATTGTATTGGTACTTATTGTTAAAACTACTCTCTTGCACTTCTCATCTTTGCTGGTAGATGTTGCGCTTGAACCCATGATGCTGCGGTTGAGGTTTATAGTCCAGTGATTCTTTTTAAAATGGAGCTCGCCAAGCGGGTGAAAAAAACGGAGTGCGATTTTAATGCCATACTAGCGGCAAGCTGATAATGTTAGCCGATAACCCACATTGTCGTGCAGGTGCAGAATTTCGGTTTGCCGCTAGTATACTCTAGGGCTATTGGCTTGCTGCTAGTAAAGTCGCGCGATTTTAAAATCACGCTGCCGTTTTTTTCACCTGCTTGGTGTCCTCCATTTAAAAAAGAATCGCTGGACTGTAAATCTCAATCAGTAAAGGTGAGAAGCTTTAACAATAAGTAGTTTTAACAATAAGTACCAATAAAATATTCTGTTATTATCTGTTATTATTTAGTCTGGTGTGTATGGTGTGTGTTAAAATAACTCCAATTTTTTTGTTGTGGGTTTTCGGCTGCAGGTTAAAGTGGGTGCTGGATAAACAGGCTTTTACTGTACTTTCAGTTTTATAGAAGTGAAGAGGTTTACACAGAATGAACTACAGTATAAAGTAAACGTGTCCGATTCATAGCTACGAATAGCATAGTTGCTACCATAATAATAATTGTCATTGCATTTGATGATTGAGCCTTCTTACATCTTCTAGATGTAATATGTATATTTTGTGGGCAAACCTTGACAGTCATTTTGCACACAGCTGCGAACAGTCGTGGATTGAAGTGTCCAATTTTTTTTAGGGGATTATTAGCGCTGGAAAACAATTCACCAATCAACTTACTACTCGGTTCCTACTTACTGTTAGATAAACAAATGTGTGGAGTAAGGAAACATGGCCAACAGTTCATCCTATCTGGGAATCGAACCAAGGTTCTCTCACTTGTGAGATGAGTACTCTAACAACTGAAATACAAGCCTAATAATAGCAGATCCAAGTTGCAGTATATTTGACCCTTGTGTTGATAGCTGCAATATGCCTTTTGGGGCCTGAGAAAGATTGTACATTGTCTGTTTCCGAGGAGATAAGGCACAAGTGACTCATGCCTCATACGCTCAGTGCCCATCAGAAAATTATGTAATGGATATTTATATTGCAATATACAAGACCGGAAATACCACTGTATTGCTTCTGAGATCAGACCAACTCTTTGAACTAAATACGATTTGTAAACTTAAGCTATAAAATGCTGTTTGTACACAGAGTATATCAATGATTAATTTGCTTCAATCAATTGAATCTACTCTCGCTGACGTTTTAGGGATTCTTGAATCATATCATAATGGATATTAGGCCAATAAAAGTTAAAGCATAACTTTTGGAGTACATTAAAGTGTATGCAGGGAGTACAATCTGCAGGCAGACAAGAGGATATGACCATTATTTTTTAGAGTAATACAGTTTTGAATATATTATAGCCCAATAGAGGCAGTAACAGCAACTCACACTTTCATAGCACAAGTCAAGATCATTTTTATTATTAGTGCACTATCAGCCTGGCCCAGAGTCAGAAGTTTAAGGGGATGAGCTTCATATTGGTACCTGGAACTTAAGTAGTCTTGCACAGCGAGTTGTCTGGATCTGGGACGCACTGCCTGAATGGGTGGTGGAAGCTGAAACAATAACAATAATAATAATCCTTGCATTGGATACAGTGCTTTTCATGTGAACTGCCTGTGTATATGTGGAGGAAACGCAGCAGCCAATTGTGCACAGTAGTCCCACAAACAACAACAAAATTATATTTATAGAGCGCCTTTCATGTTGGGAGGATGTCCCAAGGCGCTGAACAGTTAGGTTGGGACCTGAGCAGGGTGGGAGGATAGGGGAAAGGAGTGTAGGAGAGGGGGGAGAGTTAGGAGGGGAGCAGAAGGTATGGTCGAAGAGGACGGTCTTGAGACCGGCCTTGAAGGAGGAAAGAGCGGAAGTGAGGCGAAGGGATTGTGGGATGGAGTTCCAGAGTGTGGGAGCAGAGAGGCTGAAAGCCTGGCCACCGATGGTGGGGTGGTTCGAGCGGGGGACGTGGAGCAGGCCAGAGGGTGCGGGCAGGCTGGTAGGGAGACAGCAGGTCAGAGAGATAGGTGGGGGCAAGGCCGTGAATGGTCTTGAAAGTGAGGACAAGGATCTTGAATTTGATCCTCTGAGGGATGGGGAGCCAGTGGAGACGGGTGAGGGTGGGAGTGATGTGGTCGCGGAGCCTAGTGCGGGAGAGGACATGAGCTGCAGAGTTCTGAATGATCTGCAGCTTGTGAAGGGAGGAGCTGGGAAGGCTGACTAGGAGAGAGTTCCCGTAGTCGAGCCTAGATCTGGTGAACGCATGGATGAGTGTTTTGGCAGCATGAGGGGTGAGGTAGTGGCGGAGTCTGGCAATGTTGTGGAGGTGGTGGAAGGCTGTACCCGTCATGGCGCGGATTTGGAGGAGGAAGGACAGTTCAGGGTCGAACAAGATGCCCGGATTCCTGACTTGTTTTGAGAGGTGATGAGTGCAGCCTTGAATGCTGATGTTGCCAGCGCCTGAGGTGCGGAGACGCTGACGCGAGCCAATCAGAAGGTCCTCCGTCTTACCAAACAGTTGTGGATTGAAATGGCCAATTTTTATTGGAGGGATTATTATCAGGCGTGTGGAGTAAGGAAACTTAACCAAGGTTTCATCCTACCTGGAATCGAATCCAGGTCTCTCACTTGAAAGGCAAGTGCTCTAATCACTGAGCTAGAGACTCCACACACACTGTATATTACCAACACACACTGTACATCACCAACACAGACCACACACACAACTTTTAACTTTTAAGTAGATAATTATATGGGATAAGAGAGAAGTTGGTCATTATTTGGGAGTAACTGTTTGTAGGGCTATGGGGAGAGAGCGGAGAGTGGGATTGATTTGGACAGCTCTTCTCAAAGAACCGATACAGATACAATAGGCCGATTGGCCTCCTGTGCTGTATGATTCTACGTGGTGCCCACTGAAAACACAGTCACTTCACTTTACAATACGTCATCTGAAGCGCTTGGTATGTCCTGATGTGTAAGGTACTATATCAGATTTCTGTTCAAACTGAATTATGCTCGTTATAAGCAACAAGTGTTGGGGAATTGCAAGTGCTGCTCTTGCAATTTGGTTGACTCCCTCTTGAGGATGAATATAAAGTCCACAAAAGATTACTGATATGTGTAAATTGTAATCCTCAAATGATCAGAAGCACAGAAGATGAGAATCCTTTGTAACAAATTATACCATAATGGGATTTTAAATATTTCATTCGCACACCATAGCATTCATTTTGTGAACAAAATTGGAAGATATAATCACAAAATAAATCAATAATAAGTATTGCAAAGGGCTATTTTATTGCTGGCTTACTGGTCTTTTTCTAGCCTTTTTTCTTCTGCATGTGAAAAGGTTGAAAGCAAAACACCAGACGTGAGGCATATGTTTAAACATATTTATGTGCATTTAGTCATTTTTCTCAAAAAGATGAAGGGCTGAGTGGACCAGTATTTCAATGACAACCATCTGATTCCAACCCAATCCAAGTTAACTATTATTTATTTTACAGGTGTAATAAATTGAATATTTACTGTATCTCACACACACATTGTTCCATGTTTCTGCACCTGAAATATAGGTTTATAAAAAGAACAACGTACAATAACATCCTTACAAGTGGTGGCACACACAAAATTGGCTAAATAGCTTCTATCAATGCGGAAAATGTCTTCTCGAGTGTTCATGTATAATACATATATTATATATACAAATGGTTTACTTTGTAGAGGTTCAGCTGTGTATGTTGAATTGTGCCTTATTTTTCTTGACAATTTTGTTGATGCTGAAATCTAATTCTGTTCCTGAAACTCTGCTTCAACGGTACTATAAATCTAGGCATTGTGCATACTAATTTCCTGCTTGAAACTTTAGTCTATTTCCACACAGATCATTGTTTAATTAATCTTAGTTTTCGGGAGTGTTAAAAGCCCTAAGTGGTCATACAATATTATGATTTAACCAGCTGTTTGATTGAAATACTGAGCTGTTTATTAAAGTGGGTAGAATTGTGAAAAGTAGTTTGTCTAGATTGTCGATTTGTTGCTGAATGATACCAGAGAGTGATGCAGCCTTCCTCTTAAATAGATCAAATTTACAGTGCCTTAGTGCAATGATATGGATGTTTTGTGTGACAAAGTGCTTGGATCTCGGTTTGCTTCGCACATTATTATTTGGCAAGCCCCCAAAATCATTTAGGCTGTTCGGAAGAGACACTTGAGCGCAGCTGTGATGATGCCTGTAGGGAGAGAAGTCAACCTGGACATCCTCATCTACGCTTGCAAAGAGCCCTGTCAGAGACCAGCAGGAATCAGGTCCCTGGCTTTTTTTTCTGATTAGAAAATAGCATAGGAGAGGGAGAGAATTATTGACCTTTTAATAAAAATAATCCTTGCATTTGATATAGTGCCTTATCAAGTCCTTGAGACGTCTCAAAGTGCTTTGTGAGATATTGTAAAGTGGATTGAGTGTGTATTCTGCAGGTGAAATGTGGCAGCCAATTAAGCATAGCAAGAACCCAAACAGCCATAAGTGAGTTTTTGTTTGGGGGGATTGTTGTCCAGGACACCGGGAGAAACTCCCTTCTCTTTTCGAATAGTACCATGGGATTTTCAACATCCATCCTAGAGTCCTGTAGCTCAGTGGTTAGAGCACTCGCCTTACAAGCGCGAGACCTGTGTTTGAATCCAGACAGGGCAAAACCTTGGGCAAATTTCCTTACTCCACACACCTAATAATAATCCCTCCAAAAAAAAACTGTTTTTCCCACAAATGTACAGTTAATTCACTTTACAGTACATCCTGTGAAGCGCTTTGAGACTTCTAGAAGACGTGAAAAGCGCTATATCAAATGCAAGGATTATTATTATTATCTGAACAGGCAGATGGGATCTCGATTTAATGTGTTACATCTAACAATGCAACCCCGCCACCCCCCAGGACTGCATTAGTGTGTCAGCATTTTACCCCCTATTCGCTTCACTTTCGCTGCTCAGCTCCTGCAGGCACTTTCTTGTGCCATGTTGTTCCAAAGGCATCCATCTCCAGTGCCACCAAACTGGGTGTATTTAATCGTCCACCTAGCTGCAGCAGTGGCTAGGTGGGAATACTTACTGACAACAAATCTCAGAGAGATTGATGGTTACCTTCAGTTTCCAGATCAAAAACTCCACTTTCATTACTCCTCAGCTACAAAGAAGCAGATTACATCATGATACAGTAGGCACTGCTTCTGCTGACAATTGCACAACTTCAAACCACATCCATACGGTCCACCGTCCATAAAGTCCAGCTAATGCAGTGGTTTCCAAACTTTGAATAGCATCACCCCCACTAACTCAGCAAGTTTTCGTTGCTCCTTTTCCTTCACACTCGGCTCCGCACACTCAGGTCCTCGGCTCCACATGCACTCGGGGGCTTGAGACTCTAAAGCTCCTCACTCCCCCAGCCAATGGTACGCCTCCCACCTTGGGGAGTACGCCCCACCGTTTCGAGACCACTGAGCTAATGTAACATTTTGACACTAGTGTCCTATCCCATATCAAATTTTGCACATCCATCACCCCAGTCCTTGTCTGACTCTGTGGCTCCAAACAGATCCACTTCACCACCCTTACAAATCCTTTCATATAGCCGTTACCTTCAGCTAGTACTCTCCCAATCCTTCAATCCTTCTGTCCCACACCACCCCCCATCAATACTTAAATAATACCTGAAGATCTGTCTCTTCAACCGCGTCTATGGTCCCTCTTTTCGGTTGTTCAGCATCCAAACCCTCCACGGTAAGCAGACGTTATCCTGGTTAGAGCACTCACCTTACAAGCACGAGACCTGTGTTCGAATCCAAGCAGATCAGGGCAAAACCATGGGCATGTTTCCTTACTCCACACGCCTGATAATAATCCCTCAAAAAAAAATTGGTAATTTCAATCCACGACTGTTTGTGGGGACGATGCTGTATGCAATTGGCTGCCACGTTTCGCCCACAAATGTACAGTCAATTCACTTTACTGTACATTCTGTGAAGCACTTTGAGATGTCTAGAAGACATGAAAAGCGCTATAACAAATGCAAGGATTATTATTATTATTATTATTTGAAGGGTGCAATCTAAATGCAAGTTTTTGTGGTTGCAGTCAAGGGGCTTCTAATAAACCTTCTCACCAGTGTTTGTTTGCCGAGAAAATCGCCAAAGACACAAACAGTGTATTTTCCGGATTAACTCCTTGTATGTTAACACCAACAACAAAATTACATTTGTTTACAAACAAACTAATAATGGATTGAGTTATTTGGATGAGGTGGAATGTTGAAAGACTATTTAGTCTTGGATCTATGCTCGGGCCTTTACATTTTTTCCTTTTATATTAATGACCTTGACCTAGATAGAGAAGATAGCGTATCAAAGTTTGGTGATGATCCCAAGTTCGGAGTATAATGAAATGTGAGGAAGATGACAATACTCTGTAGGAAGATTAGCCCAAAAGTCAGATCAATGGCAGATGAAGTTTAATAAAAACAAAATGTGAGATAATTAATTTTGGTAGGAAAATGAGTGAACAGAGCACATTTTGAATGTCAATCTTGCAAGGAGCAGAGGGTCAAAGGGATTTGAGAATGCAGTTGCATAAGTGGCAGTGCAAGTAGAAAAGGCTTCCCCCCCAAAAAAAATCTAATGGTCATAAAACAATAATTATCCTTGCATTTGATATAGCGCTTTTCATGTCTTCTAGATGTCTCAAAGCGCTTCACAGAATATACTGTAAAATGAATTGACTATATATGTGGGTTTTATATAGAGGAGCATAAAATACAAAAGAATGGAGTACAAAATAATGATACAGTACCAAGAATATTGTGGAGTCCTGTAGTTCAGTGCTTAGAGTACTTGCCTTTACAAGCGAGAGACCTGGGTTCAATTCCCGGCAGGGCGAAACCTTGGGCAGGTTTCAATCCACAACTGTTTGTGGGACACTGCTGTGCGTGATTGGCTGTCGTGTTTCGCCCACAAATATACAGTCAATTCACTTTACAGTATATTCTGTGAAGCGCTTTGAGACATCTAGAAAACATCTTTGAGACATATAGAAAGCGCTATATCAAATACAAGGATTATTATTATTATATTATTATTATTATTACTATGTCAGACAGAGCTGTGAGATTCCAGGTCCATTGGATCTCAGACCCTTGCTGCAGTATGTCATACTGTACAGAGGATTATCTGAATCCATACAGTGGGTTACCTTGTGTTTGCTCGTACTGGCAGCCATGTAGCAGTATCAACACTAGAGTCCTGAGAGTATTCCTTTTCGAGAACTATTGCACCTGAAAGTTTTCCTGTTCACCCATACCTACCATCACTGCCACTTTCTCCTTGTCTCAGTGTCACATTCCACCACTGTTCAGTGTTCCATGATGATTCCATCCCACGTGAAGGGCGCTATATAAATACAGTAGTTGTTGCTAGGACAGGTAAGCCTCTATTTAGGACACTTCTATTTAGGATGGTTCGATTGAAGGACCATAATTTTTTAACAGCTTTTGATCGATATAGGACACTTGGATTCGTTTTAATGACCCCAAATTTTTTTTGCACATGCGCAGTACATATTTTAAATATTGCGGTTGCATTTCGCACATCCTTTTTGTCCATACTCACAGTCCATAGTGTATTCACGGTTAAATCATCTGATATCCAAGCGTTTGAACTGGCCAATAGCATGTTGCCACGTCATTGTATAAAAGCCAGCTGATTTTGAAGCGACACCACGCCACGTCAGTATTACAGTAATTTCCAAACATTCCCGAGAAACTTCGAGCGATTTACAGCCTCTACCGTTTATACCATGTCGGGAAGAGAGCAGTACTGTAAATGAAATGAGCAGCGGTAATACCGCTAGCGGCCAGAGACCCCGCAAGGTCAGCACTTTAAATACCAAATTAGAGGTGATAAAGCGCATCGATTCTGGGGAAAAAGGTACGGACGTCGGGAGGGCTTTAGGGCTAGCTAGATCGACGGTGGCTACTATAAAACAGAATAAGGACAATATACTGGCAAGTTCAAGGTGTGTTACAGCTACAGGTGCAAGCAGATTAGCAAAATTATCCAAGAGAAGGCAAAATCATTGTTATGGGAGTTAAATGATCAGGAAAGAGAAGGCTCATCTGCACCATCTTTCAGTGCTAGCAGAGGGTGGTTTCAAAGTTTTAAAAAACGCTATGGGCTCCACAACATCAAGATGAGTGGGGGAGCTGCAAGTGCCACTGCCACTGTCACACTGCCAGTATTAAAGTTTGCCAGTAGTGTACTGTATTAACGTTTGCCAGTATTAAAGTTCAATACTGTACAGTTACCCCAAGTACCCCTTCTTGCCTATGTGTGTTAATTTGTGTGTACTGTTGTGTGGTTTTGTGTGTTATTTAGTGGGTTTAAGGTCCGCAAGTTTTGTGAAAAGAACGCATCGCTGGTTATATAATGGGACCCCATGGGAAATCGCGTTTCGATTTAGGACATTTTGATGTACATACAGGTTTTCAGGAACGCAACCCTGTCCTAAATAGAGGTTTGCCTGTAATTAGTTCATCTGACTCTTGTTTGAGGGACTGCCAATTTTAGTGAGTAAAAATAAAATGTGACCTTAAAAATGTTTGAAAATGGCTGAATAAATAAATATATGTAATCTAATCAAGAGTGTTTTTCTTTCCACAGAATATCATACTGCACTGCAGATAAGACTCAGGACAAGGTCTTTGCATATATTGCTCAGAGCCAGCTAAATGAGACGTTGGAATGCCACGCGTATCTCTGTCCAAAGAAAAAAATTGTGAGTTGCAGAATTCTACATTTTCTGGCGAATCCACCCTTTATTTCCCTTCCGTAAGATTGATGGTGGAATTTGTAATAAGTAAATGTCCCAGCAGTGAAGCGTGATCTCTTTTGCAAGTGAAGTGACATGAATGTGACAAGCTAGCCGTGCTATACAGCTTGCAAATATGCACAGCCAATTAAGCAAGAAATTGAATCCTGTGAGATTTATTTGGATGAATTTGACCAGGAACGAGCAGCAATTTTATTGAGATATTTGCATAGTCCATTCGCTTTCATTTTTGAAATCTAATTTTCATCCAAATTTTCAGCCATTTATTTTATTTCTTCCCAATGGCTTTTGCTCACTTTCAGCATTGTGGTAAGTGCCACTTTGTGACAAAATGATTTGAGTGAAATGATAAATGCACACTTGCCAACCCAGAGTAATGGCAAAATTATACATGTGATTTGGGGAACAAATTTGGTTGTAAGAAAAATGGGCAAAAGTTAGATGGATTTCAATTTGTTCTCTCTGCTTGGCTGACTTATTACTGTACTTGTTCCCTACTTTCCGCCTCTGAACCGCCATGGGCATCTTAGCCTCTGGAACTCCCCCACTCTACCCATGTCTTGTCCTCATTTTAAATCCTCCTAAATATGTACTTCACTTACAGTTACCTTCTACTTCCCATTTCTCCTTGTTAGATCTCCAGACCTGTCCTTGTGAAGCAATCCAAGATGTGATCTTACATAAAGGGCGCTATATAATTTGCTGTACTGCATTTTAGAAATGATCAATTTAATTTTTCCCCCAAAACCAAACGAGTACACAGGATAATGCACAAAATTGGTTACAAAGAATTCAGAAATGGAGTGAAACGGCAAGTGTCAATGAGTTGTTGGAAATAGATGATCAGTTACAAAATTCCACACAAGACTGATCCCACTGCAAAGATTGCACAGAATCAAGTGAAACATAACTAAATAATTGGTACCTGCGACTTTGAAACCTGACTACTGTATCTAGTATTACAGTAGACTGTACAGTAAACTGCATCTAGTTTACAAGTCCGCGCTGTTGCCATTATGTTTTTAGACTTTTAACAAATTTCAACATATTTTAAAGTTTCTCTCCTTTATACAGTACATCCCATAGACATGCCAGGAGTCTGCCTTGGAGACAAAACACACAAAATCTGCACACGTCAAATCGTGCAGTGTGATTAGAAAATAGAGTGATGAAATGAGGTCTGAGATTACTTGGATCTCTTTCCTCCTTTCTGTCAATTTGACATCAGCCATCTGTTTGCTGTTGTGCCCGAGGAATTACCTGTGATCAATAATGAATCCTGTGTTTAAATCACGTGATTTTGGCAGGGACTCGCTGGCAGAGTTTCAGGATGAATCGGGGCTGAGCCAATGAATTGTGTTGTAAGAATTGTGTCTTATTTCTTATTTTTACTAGTAGCAGGTGGTGTCTGCAGCACCATGCTACACACTTCATGTAGTGTATATTTGGCAAGCGCAAGTTGACCTGGATTCACTCCCCTCTTCCTCTTCCTAGTGTGGCACTAGGTCATTTGAAGTATAGTACTTCAATGGAACATTTGAAAACATATATTAGTAATGAGAAGATCACTAGACCTACTTTCAAATAATATTATAAATAAGCTGAATCCAGAGTTCTGCACTGTGCTTGTGTAGAATTCCCATATCAAGGTTTTGTGAACACCCCCAGTGTAATGTAGTTTAATGTAATGATATGGAACAGGAAGGAGAATTAAAACCAGGCCACCCACTGAACGGAACAACTTTCCTCCCGGAAGTGTAACCAAACTTGCCAACTATCGTGCAAACATCAGCCAATGTGGGATTCAAGCTGTCCATCATTATTTCTGAATACTCAAGCGCTATTGATTATTAGTCAAAACAACTCATTCTACCTTTATTTAGAGCACAGATCAGGACATATTTGGAATTCTATGTGTCATTTTGAGCACAGTGTCTTTTAAATGAAATTGACACACTGTCGCACTCGCTCAGAATTATTCTCTCTCCTCTCTCCCACTGTCACACTCACATACTCACAGTTCTTCTCTCATTTCTCTCACGCTCACATTATTCTTTACCAAATTTCCAGGAATTTTTCAAATGATTTGCGCCCTTACAAATAAGCTACAGTTTCAGAATCTACACCTTTTGATCCATCTTTTGTTTACAGCAGAGGCAGAAATCTCAAAGGTGGGGCTGTGACCTATACATATTAAAAATATAAATGTTG
The DNA here is from genome assembly GCA_035084275.1 of Hydrolagus colliei. Classification (NCBI taxonomy): domain Eukaryota; kingdom Metazoa; phylum Chordata; class Chondrichthyes; order Chimaeriformes; family Chimaeridae; genus Hydrolagus; species Hydrolagus colliei. The sequence continues at coordinate 8,124,114 of CM068744.1, read as the reverse complement.
TTTGCTTCACAACAGGAACAGACTGACTGGGAATGCTGTCCTTTTCACATTGAATCTGATACCACATGCACTGTTACACATTTGAAGCGATATCAATTATCACAGGAAGCCACCATGTGATACACTGGTCTCATTTTTGTTTTTTATTGATCAGAATATTTTGTAATGAATTTAGACATTTTCGGGCCAATTTTGTGATTACGTTTTTCAAACGAAATATTGATATTTTGGCAAGAAATTGATAGAATTGCTCACACAGATGCTGGTAATAAATTGGATGCCAGAAATGAATTGGATGCATTCCAGTTCTTTCTTACTATGGTGTTCATTGAATAATGGCCATTTAATTTTCTTCTGCTTTATTCTAGGCACAAGCTGTGACCCTAACAGTGGCTCAGGCCTTCAGAGTAGCATTTGACCTTTGGGAAGTAGCACAAGAAGGTAGGTAATTTCGAGCAGCTAAAAACCATTTTAGAAATCTTCTATTTGTTCAAATGTGAAACATAATAGTTTGGAGTAAAAAAATGTTTGTGTGGTGTCGCCTCTCGGATGTTGAAAGCAGCTATACCCATTTATTTCACCAGCAAGATACATAGCTGCTACACTTCACAGTAAATCCTGTGAAGCATTTTGACACAGTCTCTCTACATGAAAAGATGCTATATCAAATATTGTACAACAAATATTATTATAATATAATCAATGGCTAATATTGGGCAGTGTTGGAGTCTTACGGCTCCTCGACATCACCTGATGAGGGAAATGACTGGGTGGATTAGGAAATCGAGTATCGAGTTGCCAAATGCTAACAAGAAATCAAAGAATTGAAATAATACCAGAAAGTGGATTTGCCTAAATCTTACAACAGTGGTGCATCGAGCTCCTTTTAAGATGTGTGGGTGGATAACATACAGATAACATATTGTATTTGGAAACGTATATAAATGTAACTTTACTACCGAGCTAGTGCAGCCATTACGAATCACCCTCAATTTGACACAATGTACAGTAAAATCGTTTATCCGGCACCCACGGGACTTGGCCAATGCCGGTTAAAGCGGCTGCCGGATATTCGGGTGGCCTGCAGCCGAAAACCCACCAAAAAAAATTTTAAGTTCTTTTAACACACACCATACACACCAGACTAAATAATAACAGATAATAACAGAATACTGATTGAGGTTTACAGTCCAGCGATTCCTTTTTAAATGGAGGACGCCAAGCGGATGAAAAAAACGGCAGCGCGATTTTACTAGTGGCAAGCAGATAGCCCTAGACTCTACTGGCGGTAAACCAAAATACTGTACCTGTACCGCAGCATCATGGCTTCAAGCGCATCATCTACCAGCAAAGGTGAGAAGCGCAAGAGAGTAGTTTTAACAATAAGTACCAACACAATATTCTGTTACTTTGTTATTATTTATGCATTTACAAATGCTTCACCGCTATTGTTTTGGATAAGTTCCGGTTTATTGAATGGGGACTTTATTTTTGGCGTGCCGGTTATCCAGAAGTGCCGGTTCATCGAGTCACAGATAAACGGGCTTCTACTGTAATTTTACATCCTTCATGGAATTGAGACTAAGTAAGTGGCCAGGAAACAGATGTAGAGTTGTGGGGAAATACTGACGCACCTGGGATCCCATTGTGAACACATGGAAAGAGGCAGATAGCTTTGATATAAGCACATGACCCACTAAAGCTCACTACTTCCCTAATAGAACCACTGCAAAGGGTACAGAATAAAAGCAGCCACACTGTGTAAGCTGTTCTACTTGATCAGTGAATACAAGGCTTCACTGTACCCATGGCTTGCCAGTATTATTCCATCTTTTTGCTGCATGGACAGATTGTAAATCTTAGTTTGTATGATTGTCATTTGATTTTATTCTTTTGTCAGATTGGGGCAGTGAGTTCAATAGGGAATTAGATAGCTGTTGGCAGAGATCAACTGAGTGGTGTGTGAAAGAGAGAGAACAGTGTGGCATTCTTCATATTTTTACTTTTAGATCAGCTAGATGGACCCCAGTGGCTCTTTTCCTCAATACCTGCAATGTTCTGCCTTTATCTTCCAAAGGCACTGACTCACAATGGGGTAGATTTTACAACTACAAAGTCCCTATAGTACCAAACATCATGTTCAAACCTAAGAAGTGAGGGCCACCAGGCTATCTATTGTGAACAGGCCAACCTGACTCAGTTGCTAACATCACCCCTGAATCAGAAGGTTGAGGTTCAAACTCCATGTATCAGTGCTTTGGGACGTCCTCCTGATGTGAAAGGTACTATACAAATGTAATTTTGTTGTTGTTGGGAGTTGGAAATCATAGTCTAAACAGTCTAAGGTACTGCCCTTTGGACGAGACGTTAAGCTGAGGTCCCGTCTGTTTGCCCAAAACAACACCATGTTCTGATTTGGCTCCTGTGGAGCTGCTTATTGGCAGGAGCTCCTGTGGCTTATTGTGGAGCTCCTGTGGCTCAGTGGTTCGAGCACTTGTTTTGCAAGCTGGGGAGACCAAGCTGGGGAGACCTGTGTTCGAATCCAGGCAGGTCATGGCGAAACCTTGGGCAAATTTCCTCACTCCACACGTCTAATAATAATCCCTCCAAAAAAACACAATAATATAATTGGTCATTTCAATCCACGACTGTGTGTGGGACACTGCTGTGCGCAATTGGCTGCCACGATTCGCCCACAAATATATACAGTCAATTCACTTTACAGTGTATTCTGTGAAGCGCTTTGGGACGTTGATAAGATGTGGAAAGCGCTATATTAAATGCAAGGATTATTATTATTATTATTAAAGGTTATGAGATTGGGTTCAATAGAAGTAATTTGGCAGACGTTTCCTGTGCGTAGGCCGGGGAGACTGGAGTCAGTGATATTGCTTTCATTGCTGCTCCAGCTAAGATGAAGTATCTCAGTCGACCAGGGATACAAAATGCACCGGGGCTTGCATAGTTATATACTACACCACGCAGTGAATTTATCCACTAACCCACCGTGGACCCATCCGTATCATTAAATTGGATTACATATTGTACATTTAATTGACTGATGGTTGCATGGAATAAAAGGAAAATCTAAATGTGTTTCTGTCATGCATAATAAAACATTAGCAGCTCTACTGGGTGCTCATGTCCTTCAGACTTAAACAAAAAAAGGACAGAAATTGATTGTTTTTTCCAATGAGAGAATAATTATCCCTAGATAATTTCATTTACGGTAAAATTCATTAATTATTATCAATACAATGCAAGTTGGATTGGTCGCCCTCATTAATTAGCTCCCAATCTCAGTAATCCACTCAGGCAAGATGCTAATGAAGAGTCTGATGATTCCCCAGAATGAAAGCAACCTATCTTGCCTTTATCAATTTATTGATGATATTGTTATTATTGCTCCTGCTAAATTTTGCTTATGAACCCCCCCCCCAAGTTGCATATACACTATTTACATGGTATTCCTCACCTGCGCTGAAGTTAGTTGAAATTCAGGGAAATCTCTTTCAAGACTTTTACTGGACAGTTCTTTCCCAGGACATTAAGATCTACTAGAAGAGGAATTTACCTGGGTCTTATTTGACAAATTATTTAACGCAACCTGAATTTTGAAGATGCTTTTAAATTAATTTTTTTTAAAAAAACAACATTACATTTTTAAGAATGCCGTGAACAAATTGGCTGCCACATTCACTTCCAAACCAACAAATTCACAGTCACTACACATTTTTGTTAAAACGTTTGAAAAGTAAATCCCCAGACCTCAGGTGCCCAGCCAGATAAAGTGCTTTGAGACATCCTCCTGATATTACCTGACTTTACCCCACCCCACCTTTCCCTTCCTCTCCCCCCTTACCCTCTTTTCCCCCTTTCTCCCTTGGCCCTATTTCCGCGACTGTTTTTTGGGACACTGCTCTGTGCAATTTGACTGCCGCATTCCGTCCACAAATGTACAATCGGCTTTTCTGCTCTCCTTCCCCCTACCCCACCCCTTGCTATCTTTCCCGCCTTTTTCCCCTTATCCCACTTTCATGACTGTTTGTGGGACACTGCTGTGTGCAATTTGGCTGCCTCATTTCACCCACAAATATACAGTCGGCTTTCCTACTCTTCTTCAGCCTGCCCCGACCCCTCCCCCCGCTCCTCTTGTCCCTACCTAACTGTACAGTGCCTTGCGACGTCCTCTCGACATGAAAGGCGCTATATAAATGTAAGTTTTGATTGATCGATTGATTGATTGATTGATTGATTGAATGATTGATGATGTGAAAGGTACTGTATTAAAGTGAATTGTTTTGTATAGTAACTTTCTTCTGCATTTTCAAGTTAAGTAGAGTCCTGAGTTCCAATAGTCAAGGAAGATATAGCAAGAGCTTCCTGAGTACAGTTCTTTATAGTGAGATGTGATCAATCAAAAGCGTTCTGACTATTTAAGACGTGTGTGGAGATAATGAACAAAGTGGTTCGTGAAGCGTTTCAGAGATCAGTGGTAGCTGACGGCTCAGGTAAACCACTATAATGGACGGAGGTAGTGGGGCACAAGCTGGAATATATAGAGATGTGAGTGCAATTTGGAACTATACAAGATTAAACAGCCAGAGCAACCAGGGTGATGGAGAAATTTGAAATAAGGATCACAAATTTAATCCACTGCGGGATGGGGAACAAGTGGAATCTGCCAAGCAAAGGATTACGGAGTAAAGTGTGAAGCTCCTGAATTGATTTAGCAAACTTACGAAGCATTCCAATGACTTGCTATTCCTACACACATAGACAAACTCCTATTTGAGTAAACCTAATTACTCTGTCTGAGGTGTATCAAGGTACAGTTTGTAGTCGCAGACTGCTTTAAAGTAAATTTAGTCACCTCTCTGACTTTAGTCCCCAGGGAATCCCTCTTCTATCATTATTCATTGAATGTTCGGCTTCCTGCCATACACAATATATCTAACTCTGCTGCTGATGCTGCAATCAATTACAAACTTGAAAGTTATTCATTGACATTTTTGAGAGGTTTCTTTACACAGCTCACAGTGTAGCATCAGATCAAAAGAGATGTCAGGCTCTGTGATTAAGTAAAGGGTGATATTTTGGATATGAAAGATGTTTCTATCTCAGTGAAATGCCATGTGGTAAACTATGAGATTGAACATTATAGGTAAAGACCTTCCACGTATCACTTTTTTAAAAAATTTGAATAAATCACAGAAACATTATAGGAAAATCTCATAAAATGATGCGACCTTTTCTTCTATAATTCTCTTCAAATAAGTTTCAATCACTTTCATAACTTCTAAGATCTGATTAAATGCAGCCTATTGTTATTTGATACTTATATGTACATGTACTAGAATTTGAAGGGATCCAATATTAGAAATGTCATGTTTTTTTCAATGTAATTTCACTCACGCAAAAAATGTTGCATTAAGATGCAACACTTAAATAACTTTGAATCTGCTATTCAATGTTTTTGCAGTGAAGTGCTGTTACTCTGCGCTTATAGGCAAACAGAGCACCCAATTTCTACACATCACTGGTCCACTATCAGCTGTGAAATGCGTTATACTTCAATTTATCTGGAGGATTGCATGCCAGGACAGAAGAAATCAGAAGAAATTCTTATAATCTTTACTGTCCACCTGTACAGGCAGATAGGACTTTGGTTCAACATCTTATCTAAAAGACAGCACCTCTCACAGTGTTAGATGGTAGGCTCCTTGGTTCATGTCTAGCAAATTGTGCAGATTCCCAGAGGCTGACCTCTCTGACGGTGATGGTGGACCAGTGATGTGTAGACACTGATATTCTACGGTGGGCAGGAGCCATCTTTGGCTACAATCTTCTTTAATCTAAACTTGGGTAATTAAAGTCCAATTTATTGTCCTTTTAATCATTTTGGTTTTAAGATAATAAGCCTTACATTTGATGTGGTGCCTTATCATATTGTTGAGACATCACAAAGTGCTTCACAGAATATATTAGAAAGTGGATTGACTGTGTAAATCATTAAATTCACAAGTGCTAGAGGTACAAAAGCTATTTCTGTTTTATCTTTCTCTGCCTCCACCCAATTCTATGTGAATACTGTCCAAATTATGTCCAAATTGTCTGTGTGCATGACTCTACTTTAGGTGATTCCAAAACCACATGTCTTCCCATTGAAGTTGCCACTGTGCTGACAGGTAAGAAGGATCCTCCTCTAGCTTGCATCCAACAGGGACTTAGCTCCTAAACACAATCCAATGCTCCCATTCCTTGCTTCAGTTCTGATGATGTTTAAGTACATGGAGTTCTGTAGCTCAATGGTTAGAGCACTCTCCTTACAAGCAAAAGACCTGGGTTCAGTTCCAAAGAGGGCGAAACCTTGGGCATGTTTCCTTACTCCACATGTTGTTGTTGTTGTCGTTGTTGTTGTTGCAATAATAATCCTTCAAAAAGATAATAAATTGGTCATTTCAATTCATGACTATTTGTGGGACACTGCTGTGCACGATTGGCTGCCGTGTTTTGCCCACATATATACAGTCGATTCACTTTACAATATATTCTTTGAAGGCTTTGAGATGTCTAGAAGATGTGAAAAGCGCTATATGCAAGGATTATTATATAATTATTATGAAAATGGGGAAGTGCCACGTTCTATGCTAAAGCAAGTGTTCTGTGCATCATGAAGAAATATTGCATAACAATATTGTGTTCTACTTCTCATGTGAGTAAAAACTTCCACAAAATTCAGCTAATCCCAAACTCTGCCACTCACACTCTCACCCACACCAAACCTAGTATCCCGATTACCCCAGTCCTTGCCAAACTGCACTGGTTCCCTGTCACAGAGTGGATCGACTTCAAGATCCTCACTCTTACGTTTAAATACCTCCATTCCTCAGCACCCCACTATCTCTCTAACCTCTTACCTCACAGCAGTGCCCGCTGCCTCCACTCTACTGGGTCTGGCCTTCTCCTTGACCTCCAAATCCTCCGCTCCACCATCAGCGGCCGTGCTTTCAGCCACCATACCCCCAAACTTTGGAACTTTCACCCCTTGCCTCACCCCCTTCTTTCCCATCTTCAGGTTGCACCTGAAGACCTTTATCTTTTACAGATAATAGTCACAATTACAGTCACCTCCTTAGAGCAGAGAAGGTTAAGGGGAGATTTAATAGAGGTGTTCAAAATTAAAAGGGGTTTTGGTAGCGTAGATAGAGAGAAACTGTTTCCACTAGCAGGTGGGTTGGTAAACAGGGCATACAGATTCAAGATCATTGGTAATAGAACCGGAGGGAAGACAGGAGACATTTTGTTTTACAGAGATTTGTTACAGTCTGGAATGCATTGCCCGAAAGGGTGGCGAAAACAAATCCAGTAACAATTTTCAAAAGGAATTGGATGGATGCAGAACTTGAAAAGGAAACATTTGCAAGGATATGGGGAAAGAGCTGAGGAGTGGGAGTGATTGGGTAGCTCTTCCAAAGAGCCAGCACAGACACAATGTGCCAAATGGCTTAATCCTGTGCTGTAATATTCTATGATTCTGTATTTAATTATTCCTCAGCAAAACATTTCAAATTAAACTAAAATTGAAATTGATGGAAAGTTAGATAGAAATTTAACAAGTTTCTTATTCACCCATGGCTCTTTTCTTTCTTCGTTTTAAAGATGAATTATTGCAAGCAAACTCACCCCCAGGGGGTGCAGATTATTTGTCAGTCAAAGCAATAATTCTTACCTTGTTCTGAGTCACGAATCACTTTTTTTGGGTTGTGAGTTCCACTTTCTCATCATCGTCTGCATAAGGAGGTTTCTCATGAACTCACTTTGGTCTGCTACTGGCGATCTTGTAATCTAAGTCCCCTTTCCCCCCATTTTGGATTCACCATCACCAAGTAGGAATAGCCCATTAAAATCACAATAATAAAATTGGTCATTTCAATCCACGACTGTTTGTGGTATCATCTGTGCGCAATTCGCTGCCGCGTTTCACCCACAAATATACAGTCAGCTCACTTTACAGTATATTCTGTGAAGCGCTTTGAGACGTCGATAAGATGTGAAAGCGCTATATCAAATGCAAGGATTATTATTATTATTATTAATGTCCACCTGATCAAATTCTTTCATAATTTTAACTACCTCGATCAGGCCCACTGTAAATTGCCTCAACTCTAGGGGGGAAAAGATCCAATTTATCCAATCTTTCTTGTTCTTGCACAATCATCCCTGATGCGTGCGTGGTGGAAAGTCATATATAGCTTCTGTTTATTTAGCGTAACCTGTATTTATTAAATTAAACTCATAGAACTATGAGTGTTCTAACAAGTCAGCTTTCAATGTACCTTCAGCCAGTAAAAACAAAACATTCTTTATACAGAGCCTAATTGGATGTGTTACTTAATACTTGGCAGAATTTATGCAGAAACCTATATAGATAAACAGATGAATGGCAGGTAGTATTTTAGTTGGCATTAGATTAGACTATTTCAGTATTTAGTGTACAACACAATCCCATTATAGTATGATCATCTGGGTCTGATATTCTCAGACACTACACTAAAAAGCGAGTGTGGGAAAATGTTCACATTTCACACTGTCAAGACATCCTGACAATGTGGAGTCCTGTCGTTTATTGGTTAAATGACAGCGAAGGAACCTGGGTTTGTTTCATGGGTGTTGAAACATTGGACAAGTTTCCTTACTCCACATGCCTCTGTTTACCTGGCAGTAAGTAGGAACCTAGTTGTTAGTTGATTGGGGGATCATTTTCCGGGGGTAAAATAATAATAACAATTTAGTCAGTCAATCCAAGACTGCTTGTGGGACACTGCTATGAGCAATTGGCTGCCGCATTTTGCCCACAAAATATACAGACAATTTACTTTAAGGTATATTCTGTGAAGCGCTTTGAGACATCTCGAAGATGTGATAAAATGTAACGATCATTATTATTGATGTCACTTAGCGTGTGGAATAGATGCCCAACTCTTTGTGAAGTAACATCAATGGTGCTTGATGTGTGGTTAATGCTGACCTAATACCCCAAAAGCCGACAGGCCCATGCCAGAGGGAAGAAATGTTCCTGGTATTCTAGATAGAGAGAAAAAAGCAACCACAAGACAACTTACCACTTCAGGCCGTGGGCCAATGGCACAGGGTTGAATGCAGATCAACGTGGCCTTTATGTTAGTTGGGAAATAGGAAGTAATAAAAATGAAAAGCCATATATGTCATTTTGGGACTTATTTGAAATTCTAAACCAATGAACACGCTAAAGAATGGATTAACAACACATTTGTTATTTTAGACATTTGTTCATTGCACACTTTGTCTTAAGCAGGTTTAGGATGTACTGTAATAATAATAATAATCCTTGCATTTGATATAGCGCTTTTCATATCTTATCGACGTCCCAAAGCGCTTCACGGAATATACTGTAAAGTGAATTGACTGTATCTATTTGTGGGCAATTCCGGCAGCCAATTGCACACAGCAGTGTCCCACAAACAGTCGTGGATTGAAATGACCAATTTTATTATTGTGGTTTTTATTTGGAGGGATTATTATGAGGCGTGTGGAGTAAGGAAACTTTCCCAAGGTTTCGCCCTGACCTGCCTGGATTCGAACACAGGTCTCCCCAGCTTGCAAGACAAGTGTTCTAACCACTGAGCCACAGGAGCTCCACAAATCAAATCCATTGCTTGCATAAACAAAAACTTGCATAATATTACTGGTACATTTCTGAAGAAGTTAATAATAATACAAATCCTTGCATTTGATAAAACACCTTTTCCTTCTGAAAGACATCTTAAAGTTTGAAAGACATCTTAAAGTGTTTCACAGTATTTACCGTGAATTGTAGGCGAACATCTATAATGTAACTAACTTTATTATTTTACTCCGTAAGCTGTCATATAAGTATAGTAACAGTATGGCATGTGGACTGGTGTTTCATGTTTGAATAACGTGCCACTTGGCAAGTTATTATCCCTAAAGTATCCACCCACAGCTTGTATTTCCTCTGTTACATTTCAGGGATTCTTCATCATTATAATTCTAATGGTGCAGCCATCTGAACAGTAGAACATTTCCTAATATTTTACTATGATTTGCTCACAAAACAGATTCTGACAACGAGTGCCTTCCTGAATGAGAACAGATTGTGGATCTGCCAAACAAGCAGTGTGGTCTTAGCTTCCTGTCATGTCAGTTAATCAGTAGAAACATATGTCACCTCACTGAAATCCTCCATGTATAACAGAGGTGACATGAGCGATTTTAGCTTAAGGGAAGCCAAAGTGTTCTGCAATTGGCTTTTTACAAGATGTTTCATCTGCAAATTTATTACAAAATGTACGGTTAAATATTTTAACTCATAACTGTTGTAAATGTAAATTGTTGTTTTAATCTTAGCCTCTGTATATCTATCGCCTTGCCAGCGAGAACCTGGGTTCAATGCCGGGCCGGGCGAAACCTTGGGCAAGTTTCCTTACTCCACACGTCTGATAGTATTCCCTCGAATAAAAAATTGGTCTGAATAATAATTTGGTAATTTCAATCCATGACTGTTTGTGGGATACTGTTGTGCGCAATTGGCTACCACATTTCGCCCACAAATATAGTAAATTCAATCGACAGTATTTTCTGTAACGTGCTTTGAGACGTATAGAAGTGTAAAGTGCTATATCAAAAGGCAAGGGTTACTATTATTATTATGCAACAACAAATGGCATATGTATAGCACCATTCATGTCAGGAGGACACCTGCAATTACTTAAATAATGTGACATCATGAGTTTGGACTCTGAATGTTGAGTGTAAAGAATATACTACATATTCTTAAAGTGAGAATAGGAAAGAGAATAGGAAAGGTATAAAGTGAGAATAGGAAAGAGAAAAAAACTATATTTAATAACTAATAACATAAATAATCCTTGGAACATAAATAATCCTCGGCTGTAACATTGAGAACACGTTGAAACATTTCACATTTCTGTAACTCGTAGTGATTGTACATTGATAGGCGAATGCAGCAGCTAGCATGAATAGTTCCTCTTCCACCTTAATTTAAAGAGGAGCAAAGTAACTTTATAAAGGAAGCGTTTTGAACAAAACAAAGGTTTTATTCGGGGAGAATACTTGGTCAGTATACTGTTGATAGCACCTTGGGACATCCTCCCGATATGAACGGAGCTATACAAATGTAATGTTATGTGGTAGTTGCACACTATACTGTGCATACCCATCACCGTGCTTAAAAGGGTTCATATCAGACTCTGACACAGCATATCATCTGCAAATAATAATCGTACAATGTGCCAACATCTAATACAGACCAGCTGACACTGACCATTTCCTCTGTCTGTTTAGAAAAAGATAAGAAAACAAGTGAATTGTGTTCTAAACCTGGAACTGTGGCTTTTAATGGAGCAAAAGCAGATGTGGAGGAAGGTAGGAGTAAGATTTCCTTTCACTGAATAATTTAATCCTTATTAATTTCAAAATTGATTGATGTCCGATTGTAGGAGGCATGGATCAAACATTGTGCCTTGCGCACAAGTCAAAAGTACATTCTACTCCCAAGCCATCCTGGAGGTAAAAAATAATCCTGAAGTCCTTTTTTTTCTCTGCACAATACCTCTGCTCCTTCAAGCTCCCTTGATCCTCACACCAAATGCCAAGTGCAAAGAGATGCCTCACATATCTTTTACCTCACCCACGTTTTCAGCTCCTACCACTGTCTGCACCTCACACTCGTACTGTTTCTTCCTCCTGCCTCTCAATCATCAATAACCAGATGATGGCCATCACGTTTTGCCTCAAACCCCTCCCTACCCAGCAGCTGGTCACTCAGCTACCACTTCTCTACCACCTGCTGGAAAATACAGTCAACGATCCCTCTCCTCAATCACCGTCACACATGTAGACCTCTCTGCTGCCTTTGACACAATCGATCATGCCATCCTCCTTAACCACCCTCTCCTCTTATCCACCTTCATGGGAAAGTTACACTCTCCTGGTTTGAGTCCTTGACCCAGCGCTGTCACTGAGTCTCTGTAAATGTTTTTTTTTCCTCACACCCTTGCTGAGTTACCTGTGGCATACACTAAGGCTCAATTCTTGCCCCTTTCCCCTCATTTACATGCTCCCTCTCATTTACAGGCATGGGGTCAACTTCCACAACACTCAAATCTCTGTCTTCTCCTACAGCCTTGACACGAGATCCACTGATGTTCTGTCCTCTTGTTGGCTCCCGTCAATATCTTCTCACCCACAGGTCTGACCTCCTTAACCGCCCGGCTACACCTCAGACTCACTGGATCTGTGCGCAAACTAGGCTTCAGATTCAATCCCCAACTGTCCTTCCTAAGCCATATCTAGTCCCTACCCGAAACGCTTTCCTCCACCTCTGCCACATTGTCTAATGATATCTTGCAAACCAATGCAGTCAACACCTTTTCCATTTGCCAGCTCCTGCCGCCATTATTCCAATGAACTTCTCGATGGTTTCTCAACCCCACCACTCATGAAATCCAATGAATTCAAAACTCTTGTTGCCTATAACCTCACCCACATCAAACTCCATACCCCCATCACCACAGTCGCTGACAGGCTCCACAAGCTCCCAATTGCAGAAGTGATTGATTTCCAAATTCTCACACTTACATATAAATCACTTTATGCCCTGGCACATTCTTGCTGACATGCACTCCAACTACCCGCTGCTTGCCCTCCGCTGGCTCCAACCTCCTGTACTTCCTTCATCCCCTCCACTCTATCGGTGGCCGTGATTGTAGCCACTGCACCCCAAACCTATTGAACTCTGCATCAATCCCTCCTCCTTGCCCATCTTCAGATCACAACTGAAAACCTCCTCCTTCAGCTGTACCTGTGCTCACCTCTCCCCTTTCCCCGGCTTGGTGTCAAGATCTACCATTGATTAACCACTCTGAGATGCTACCACGCATGGGATACTATAAAAATGCAAGTTGTCGTTATTGTTGTTATGAGCTTTACAGTGTTGTGGACGTGCAGTGCAGCACCTGTTATCAGATTTCCCACAGATGCTTTGCTCACATGTTCATGGTGGGAGAGGCAGGCTGGACTACATGTTTTCTCACTGCAAGCACAGAGTGTACCAACCTAGGCACACAATAGCAGTCAAACCATATTTTCAGTCTGGTGTGGTGGATAGCCCAAACTATCTCACTGCTAGTCTTATATCCTGTGCCTGCCCAAACCCATTTTCACTCTGCCTATGACCACTGTCTAAAATCGTGACCTTTAGTAATGTACAGCAAAAGCCCATTTATCCAGCACCCTCGGAACCTGACCAATGCCCGTTAAAGCACGTGCCGGATATTCGATCGAAAACACAATTTTAAAATAAATAAATAAATAAATAAATAATGCATTGTGCCGAATAAATTCCGGTTAATTGAATGCGAGCCTTTTTTTTGAAGTGCCGGTTATATGGAAGTTATGGTTGATTGGGTCATATATTTATCTTTAGCATTATTTATCCTGATACGTAAAGTCTTTTGATAGCAGTAAAACAAAGTGACTTTTGTATTTTCTTCTGTATTCCCAGATCCAACCAGAGAAAAAGATCACAGAATAAACCAAGTACAGAATCCATTCATTTCAACCACAGATATCCACATAGGTAGTACCTCAGGGCAAAACAGTCCAACTTGTGGGTCTCCTTTACACACTCTTTCTTGGGTATGTTTTATAATATTTTTTAACAGTTTTATTTACTGCTATTTCATTGCATGCATACACAGAAAGCCATTTTCATTCCATTCCTAAATGTTTGAGGCTACTAAATAACACCAAATTACCGTCCTGGGTTTTGAGGAAAGCAAAGGTGGCCACGAGACACTGATTAGCAAAACAGAAAGAATGTAATTAAAATAAAGCCCATCATTCTTGCAATAGGGTGAGTCTATCACTCGCCCAATTCCCTGACCTGCAGGGATACCTGTACCTGTCCATTTGGAAAGGGGTGATCTTTACATTTCCCCTTGACTGTTAGATCTTTTCAGGAGAGTAACAATGTGGATAAAATTTATATTAATGGATTGATACAGCAAGTGTACCCAATAAAACAGCGCGCAAAGCTTTCACTTTTGGTTTCACAAGTTAAACGCAGTGCTCTGTGATGCTTTCTGTGTTTGAACGCCCTGTATAAATACAAACTTTTAGCAAATAACTACAGAAAGCAATATTGAACACTAATGGGTGTTAATGTTTTAATCTTTTATTGTTCTTTCCAGGAAGAGGATGATGGTCTTGATGATGCCTTTTCAAGGTAAAGTGTCCTGAGAGATTTTATATATTGGAGATAAGGATACCACAAGTCTTATTGATGAAGCATTATTTTGACTGGCATCGTTAGTCTCCACTCACTCTCAGACGTGAAGTACCATTGATCTTTGCAATTGTTTCAAAGTTGACCTATGCTTTACCACAAAGTGAAGCCTTCGGTATCATCTCCTTCAGTAAGAATGGTCACTGTCTTAAGTATTTTCCACCACGTTCGAATTAAGTCAGGATCGGTGCATCTTAACTCTTATTTTCACTGGAGATTATTTTCTCATGTTACTCATGTTTGGCATGTTACCTGTTACCTGTAACATGCCCAAAAAAAGGAGCGCAAGTTATGTCCTCCTGATGTGAAAGGCACTATACAAATGTAATTTTGTATTGTAAAGTGTGCGTTGTTAAATCATAGGGATAGTGGCTATAAGGGTCCGTCGATATGGAAATTTTCCGATTAAATATATTGATGGGCTCATATAGAGATATACCGAAATATCGATATTTTCGGGTTTTTCGTACTGCGCATGCGCATGCGGCACGCGCATTCCGGGTGCGCGCGCATTCGGGGCCTATCTCCTCAGGAGGTAAATATCTCTCCATCTCTGTGTTTTTCTGTCTGTGTGTCTCTCTCCCTCTCTCCTCTCTCACATTCCCCCCCATCTCTATCTATCTGTATATTATCACATCGACCCCGTCTCTCCCACTCCCCCCCCCCACCCGCCGTCTCTCTCTCCCTCCCCCCCCCAGCCGTCTCTCTCCCCCTCTCCCCCCCCCAGCCGTCTCTCTCCCCCTCTCCTCCCCCCAGCTGTCTCTCTCCCCCTCTCCCCCTCCCCCCAGCCGTCTCTCTCCCTCTCACCCCCCCCACACCCCAGCCGTCTCTTCCCCCCCCCCCCCCCCCCCACCCCTTGCATACCTGTATATTGTATTCGAGGACTATGAATACAATATGGCGGCTTTGCACCTCGGTCTGTGCATTGTGTATAGAGATGAGCATTCTGGGTCTTGTAGTTCAGTGTGCTCGCATCCCGATTTTTTACCTCGATATATCGATTTTCAATGTATCGATATTTTTAAAATGTCTATATCGGCGTATCGATATGAAAATTATATCGGGTTTTAGCGATATATCGATATATCGCCGGCCCCTAGTGGCTATGAGTTTATATACTTTCAGCACATCTGGTTTAGCGCCTTGGGACATCCTCCTGACATGAGAGGTGCTATACAAACCTTATTTTGTTGTTGTTGTTGTTGTTGCTCCATATTAAAGTAACATAACTTAACGTTTTCACACCCTAAACTCTTTTCTAACAGTTGTCTTCCTATAATTCAGTGCTGAAAACCTACATTAATCACTAGACTTAGCAACTGCTTTGCCTACAGTGAGCAGACCTCAACTAATCAACATAGTAATTTCACACACTCAATGACAAGGACAAACCAGTCAGTTTTTCCACAAATCAACAGACTAGCCGCGTTATGTGGTAAACACAATATTCCCCCTTTTCAATTCCATTTCCCTTAGTCAGGTGTGTGAATTGCTTTGTGACATCCTCCAGATGTTAATGGTGTTGTATAAATGGAAATCGTTTGGGTTGAATCCCATTAAGGAAATGAACATATTCGACCCGCTGTTTTAATACAAGATGTGGAAACAGTGTCACCAAATGATATAGGGGATCAGATATTTTCTCGGGATTGTGATCAATATGAATGATAAGGCAGCAGTATGTATTGAATCAGATAATTGCTCCTGGGAACAGGATGATATTCTTTTTCTTTCCTTCATATCCAAAAGCAGCACTCTCTTTGGGAAACACAGGAAAGGTGCACTCTGTTTTAAGTTTCTCTTCACAAGCTGCGTTTGCTCATTACATATGCTCTCAGGGGTACATACAAAAAATACTGATTTCTAGCACATGTATTTACTATTCTTTCGTCTCAATCCTATTGTGAAAACCAATAGAAATGACAATTAACAATTGTTGTTTTGTCCACTAAGCATCAGCTATAACAACACAAATCAGGGTTTTATTCAAAATAAATTGTAGTGGTTATGTGCCAAATTTGGATGTTTGTTATGCTTGTTATGAGTGAACCGTTGAGATTTAAAAATCCTTGTCCTTGCGTCCAAGCCCTCCATGGCCTTACTCCTTTCTATCTCTTTGACTTGCTAATGCCATATTAGCTTGTCTGTTCCTCTGCTCAGCCTATTCCGTGTCCCTCACCCGATCCTACCACCATTGGCAATCCAGCCTTCAACCTCTCTGCCTCCACCCTTAGGAATTCCATCCCACAGTCCCTACAAGTTGCTCCTTCCCTTGCTTCCTTCAAGGCACATATAAAGACCCTCCTCTTTGACTGTCCCCTACCCTCCCTACCCTCCACTGGCAAAGGAGGATTTCATAGGAAAATACATTGCGATACTTTGGGATCCTTACTCCACATGTCTGATAATAATCCCTCGGAAAAAAAAATTGGTCACTTCAACCCACGATTGTTTGTGGGATACTGTTGTGCACAATTGGCTGCCGTGTTTCGTCCACAAAAGTCCAGTCAATTCACTTTACAATATAATCTGTGAAGTGCTTTGAGATGTCGAGAAATCGTGAAAAGCAATAAATCAAATGCAAGGATTATTATTATTATTTTATTTATTTATCTATTTATTTATTTATTACGCTGAGTGTTCCCAGCGAATTCAGTTTTTGTTTCAGATTTCCAGTATTTGCGGTATTTCGCATTTTTATCATATTATTATTTGACTGAAAGTACTCCAAAATTAGGAATCTAAGATGACGTATATTGATTGTAACCTTGTGTCCTTTGTCATCTTCTGATAAGAAGTGTTTTATTCTGTTACAAAGAATATGACCAACCCTCAACCCTGACAGCAAGGCAGCAGTGATCCACTCTCTGGGACGCTACCCAGCATGAAGGACACTATATAAATGCAAGTTGTTGTTGATCCCGATATTCTGATTGCTAATTTCAACATAGATCCAGACCGGGCACTGGAATTAGCAGCTAGGATGGTGGACAAGGCACACAGTGCTATCAACCATGACATATTGGGTGTGACAGTCACACACTGGGAAGCAGTTTTAAACAGCTGTTGGAAAATTGCACATTAAAGAGCTGGGAAGCAGTTTTAAACAGCTGTTGGAAAATTACACATTAAAGAGAGTTGCTTCCTTGCTGCCCATTGTATGACTCTCTTACTCCCTCTGCAGTGAGAGTCAGGGAATGTCACTCAGAGCAACGTGGGATCGATCAAGCAAATATGTTTACGCAGGTAGGTTTGCTCTGGGCCCTCGGAATTGGAGTAAAGTTCCTTTTTCCCATGAACCCTCCAAAAATCAGCCAGTACTTTAGATTTGATGGTTTTGCAGATTTGAGTAAATACCATAGACCCCGAAAATTATCCAGGTTTGTATTTCGAGGATAAAAATCTTCAAATGCTCTTCTTTGTGCTGTGCATAAATCATTTCCATTGGTTATTAATTGCATAATTTAGGGCATTTGCAATTCCATCAGTACATATTTATTTATGTATAGCATATACTACAGTATATCTATATTTATGTATGATATGCTAGACTCCCGTCGCTAAGCGTTTGGAGCACTCAAGAGGACCTGGGTTCAATTCACGGCAGGGCAAAACATCGGTCAAGTTTCCTTAATCCACGCGTCTCTATTTACCTAACAGCAAGTAGGAATTTGGCGCCCAAGAAACTAAAAGCCAAAGATAGGGAGGTCATTTGAATTGCAACATCACAAAAAATCTTTTTACCAAGAAGGCAGATGTTCAATGTTATCTTGCGAAATGTAAATGTGTAAATCAGTATATGGCACAGATCTGTGTGAGACATGACTTTTGCTTTCTAATTTTACAAGCGGCACTGTGGATACAGATGAGACAGCCACAGGTAAAAAATAATAATAAGTGTATAGTTTTTGTATTTTTATCGTAGCTTCACTGAACGATAATAGAAACTAAAGTGGAATTGACTTGTTAATAAAGCTGGGAGCCAGGTGTCTGACATGTGCGGAAACACACCACTTTGCTTCTTCAGAGGATCAAACCAGACTGAGAATTCCACATAGATATGCAGCTTATGCGAATGTGCTATTTATCCCTGAAAGGATACACCTGCTTATCTGATGATATTATACACAACAGCCTTTGAATCAAAATGGTTATTATTGGATGGTCTGTGACCATTAATCTGATTTGTATTTAGTCACCAGCAGATGTTTTTTGCTATCACACTGATCACTTGCTCTCAGACAAATTGTTGTTGATGGTTTGCCAAGCAGCAGAATCATTATCAGAGAATGGCACTAGTCATGTGCCTCAGCATCGAGGATACTCAATGCCCTTTGTCTTATTTGTTAAGATACCAACCTGGCTTAGTTAGTAGCATTCTCACTCTGTCAGAAGGTTGGGGATTCAATTCGTACGTCAGGATCTTGTGTAGTCTGACATTCCAGTAGAGTTCAGAAAGTCTACAGCATTATCGGAAGTGCTGGCCTTCGGGTGAGTCGTTAAATTGCCTGCCTGTTAAAATGAACCTAAAACAACCCATAGCATTATAGAAGTCCTGGATAGTGTCCTGGGCAACAACTTCCCTCAATAAAATCGCTCTCACACTCCATAGCTGTCTGTGAGACATTGGTTTTCCTAGGGTGGCGGTGGGAGGGTGGAGATTGGGAGTGGGAGGTGTACAGTGATTATGCATTAAACATCAATGTCCTACTGAGCTGACCCCCATTAAACGTTAAATTAAAGGCTTTAAATAGTAGGTCAGTAAGAGAGTGTTTTAAAGAAAACTTAATCAGCCGTTTCACACCTTGTCCCCTTTACTCTATTTGTCCTGCTACTATTTCTGGTAGTACAGAAGGGTATATGATCAAGACACATGTGATGCATGTGAATCACTCTTCAAAAAATGTGAGTTTTACCTAAGAATTCATGGTGGCAAAAAAAAAGGCGTAATCCCAAATAATAAACGAGGCGCTGTCAACCTGTTCTGGTAGATTTTAAAGATCCCATGGTAAGGGTTGAAACGAGAAGGGAGTTTCTCCCATTGTACTGGTCAAATATCCCCCAGATTCCACACTCATTTTGTGGCTGTTTGTGGACCTTGTTGTGCACAAACTGGCTGCTGCGTTTGGCTGCAGTCACTATACTTTACATTAAATACTATGAAGAGTTTGAGATGTTTCGGTAGCTTGATAAAGCATTATGTCAAATACAAGGAATATTATATACAGTACAACCCTTTACTTGTGGGAGTGATCCAGCGATCTTTGATGTTCCCTGATGGATAGTGTTGCTGCATATTACCTTACCAGGTCTCTAGTGTAGATGATACTGAGTGACACATGTTTCTTTAATGTGACTTACACCTCTCATGTTTTTACTTTTGATCTCAGTGTTAACTGCTCAGCTCTTGTCAAATGTGTAAGGAAGATACATCACACCAAGGCTGCATTCTCCACCTCTCGAAACGAGTCAGGAATTTGGGCATCTTGTTTGATCCCGAACTGTCCTTCCTCCCATACATCCGCTCTATGACTGGTGTAGCCTTCCACCACCTCCACAATATTGCCAGATCCGCCACTACCTCACCCCCCACGCCGCCAAAACTCTCATCCACGCCTTCATCACTTCTAGGCTTCTACGGGAACTCTCTCCTCGTCGGCCTTCCCAGCTCCTCGCTTCACAGGCTGCAGATCATTCAGAATTCTGCAGTTCGTGTACTCTCCTGTACCAAGCTTTGCAACCACATCACTTTCACCCTCGCCCGTCTCCACTGGCTCCCTATCCACCAGAGGATCGAATTCAAGATCCTTGTCCTCAACTTGCTCCCGCCTGTCTCTCCGACCTACTGTCTCCCTATCAGCCCACCCGTCCCCTCCGCTCAGCAGGCTCTGGCCTGCTCCGCGTCCACCACCCTAACCGCCCAACCATCGGTGGCCGGGCTTTCAGCCTCTCTGCTCCCACACTGTGAAACTCCATCTTGCAATCCCTTTGCCTCACTTCCTCTCTGTCCTCCTTCAAGGCCGGTCTCAAGACCTTCCTCTTCGACCGTGCCTTCTGTCCCTCCTAACTCTTCCACCTCTCTTATTCTCCTTCCCCCTACCCCGACCCTCACCCCCCCCCCCCCCCCCCCCCCTGCTCAGGTCCCGACCTCACTGTTCAGCGCTTTGGGATGTCCTCTCGACGTGAAAGGCGCTCTATAAATGTCATTTTGTTGTTGTTGTTGTTGTAGTTCTCCATCATCCAATATACTTTACTATGTAATGTCCCTCACTTCTGAATTTCATAGGATTCAAATAGTATTTTGCAACTTTGGAAGTGCAAGGAGCAAATTAGGAAAACAGGATAAAAGGCCATTCTTTATGTAAAAATATATCATGTGGTTTGTTATTCAGCTTTTCAGTGTTAATTCATCTGCATACCTTCTTTTCTTTAAACCCAAATATTGATCAGACAAGAGATGCTGAGATATATTCAATGTCATTTTATAAATCCTAACACATGGCAGGACATAGAGATTTGACATAGCCATTTTCTGCCAAGTCAATTCACACATTTTGAATAAAACTCTTTCATCTGTTCCTGAGATACAAGCTTGCTTTCTAAAGTATCTAATAGTAAAGCCACCACATCCAGAAACCTGATTTGGGGAAACTTGTAGTTCAGTTGCTTTCATCTCAAAGCGGTCAAGCTAGCAACATCTCAGAGCAACGTTTCTTAAAATGATTGTGTACAGAGAATGGTTGTGAGTATTGAAGAAGCAACACCTCCCTAGATAATCAAAGTGTTTGACCATGAGTTATTGTCTAAATAATAAATGTTTTTTCATTGACAAATGTTCCTATTAATGCCTCTCTCCCATAACCTTCTTTGTTGTCTGTTCCTACATTACACAATCTCGTCAGGTACAGATCAGTTAAAACGAAGGTCTGATAAGAGGTGAACACTTTTCTAGGTGAAGCTTTTTCTTTGATGCCTGAATGAATAGCACAATATGGTAGTGCTATTTCTGCTTGAACTGACAAGCGCATGTTACATCAGCACTGTAAATAGCTTTGAAGTTCTTTTAAAAAAATCCTTTATTTACTGTGGGATGCAATCTCTAATTAATGAAAATGTAAAATATGATCTAATTGATTTTATTTCTCTGTTTCCGCTTTAGATTTGCTGAGTCTCGAAAAAGCATACAATTCAAGGATGTTTCAATAAACTTAGTAAAGAGACACTCACCACTCATAACTGTGAGTAATGTGGGCCCGTCACTTACAGATTTGAACAAAGGAGTCTCATCACCACAGCATTCAGCTGAGGCACAGCTAACTCTCGGAGATCGAGACAAAGCGGTCTTTGCTTTGTCAAAGTGATCGTTGGTTTGGCTCACCAACTCAACTAAAGAAACAAGTTGGAGAAGAATGGCACAGCTTTTAATTGACTGAAACCTGCTTGAAAAAATCCTTTTTTTTATGATTGTTCATACAGAACAGATGCTTGAAAAATAATGATAACAGGCGAGCTAAAATGGAGTGGTAATTTTGTATTTGCAACCACCACCAACAACAAATTACATTTATAGAGCGCCTTTCAAATCGGGAGGACGTCCCAAGGCACTAACCAACACTGATACAGAACAATGTGGTTGTCTTCCTCCGAGCTACATTCTGTTCCTCACAGATTAGGAAACACCAGGATGAAACATGCGATGTTTCATATGAAAAATTGGCAAAGACGTTAGATAACATTGAAACTGATATGAAATATTGAATTCCTCACTCCCTATGGTGCTGATCACAGCTGCAGTCTAGTTGCAGAAGCTATGTCTTCCTATAGACATGTATCATGAGAATACACAATATAATACAATACAATTTACATTCATACAATATCTTTCACAGCAGGAAGACATCTCAAAACAATTCACAGAATGGAACTTCATCATTTGATTTTTCTCTGTTCCTGTGTCAGAGCTGTTAGGATGTGGTTACACCAGATAATTCAAAGCTTATACCCTTATAACTATCGCTACACAATTGGGACTTGACATCCGTGTTCACCCAGAGCATTGCATTCGTACATCCCTGGAAAATTAGGATGCGGTATTTAATAGTTTGGAATGCTGAACGAAGGTTGCTGTATTCTGAAAGGTAATGTTTGATATGTATGAAGGAAAGGAGCCCAACGTAGAAGTTATCATCCGAAGACACGGCTTTACACTTTACCACACACTGGGTGCCCTCAATAAATGCGAACGATTGTATTAAGACCATGTCAAGTTATGACCAAAAGAGGTAAATTTAGGAGATTGAAATGTACACCATTAACGAGAAAAGTATTTTTGTTGTTGTTTTGAAAAGTATTTCAAAAAAATTAAAGTATGCATAAAGCAACACATCCAAACACTTTTCTATGACACTTTTTAACTCTTTCTCAGTTATGAATGTCAACCATCATCACAGTTGTGAAATTCTGTCCACTTGCGGAGAATATAAAATTCTAGGGACAATATTCCTTTGTCTTGGTCTCAACAAGTCAGAATTCAAGATTGCACATTGCAACAGCGTAGCTGAATAAATCACAGCACCGTGATATTTGTATAAACGTGGATTTTAAAAAACACAATGGAAAATGGTTTACAGACTGAAACAGCGATGAAATGTAACTCAGTGCTAGGTGTTGCAGGAGTTTCAGAAATGTACAAATCAACAAAAAACAAGATATGTTACTTGTCTCTGCCCTGTGGAGTTTTTCAATCTGACGGGAAGCAATTGATAAAATGAAATATAAGTGGAAATCAATAGCATAAGAGTGACTACCTTGGCTAAGCATGTCATTACTGTTTAATAGAAGTAATACTTAGAGAAAAATAAACATACTGCAGATTTTTTAAAACCATAAAAGCTTCGGCAGAAGGCAGATATGTACAATTTTCTAAACTGATGTTTGCCCAACACAAGATTTGTACTTGACGACAAGTTGTTCGACTTCTAGTGCAGAATGGCCAGTTTCCTGCACTACAAAATTTCCAGTGCATCTGCAAACATAGCTTTCTGTGTATGCTCATGCCGTCTAGGCGCAGGAAGCAGCCATGACATAGTTTTACAATCCAAGTGACAACAGCAGCACTTCCTGACATCTCTGTTTGAGATCTGGGGCTTCCTTGTGGGCCCACACTATGTATTATAATGGAGGTTGCCCTGCGTTTAGCAGATGGGAAGCTTTCTACAAGAAACAAGTGTGGTCGATTTGTTTGGCTAATTTTTATTTAACTTTATTATTAATAACGATATTTAAAACGTGGCAATTCATAATGAGATTTCCGAATAAAGTCTCTGTCACAATTGAAGCTTTCTGATTGGAGCGAGAAGTATGTCACCAAACCAGGAGGACTCTGCTCCAGAGGCAGAATATTTCTAAGTTGAGTTCCCCGTGGGGGCTGCGGTAATGTACTTGCGGTTACCGGAAAGAAGTTTGTGACAAAAAAAAATTCTTCTTATGAAATTGTAATAGAAATGACCTGTTTTTTGGCTCCATTGTCTAGACATTTATAATGAAAATTATATTTGGTTTTGTTTAAAATAGGACAGAGATGTATTTGCTGCTTTTCAAGTGAACCCAAGTTATCTGCCATGAACAAATTAATACATGAAGCAAATTAACCCTCATAGAAATGATACTGGATTGAATGTTTTCAAAGTGTTTTGTTCCAATCGGTAAGATTTGTAAAGAACGATTAAATATGCATATGAGTATCAAAATACAACATTTTGATTTGCCTTTAACTCGGTTTAGAAAAAAAATGTTCTTGATTATCAGATGAGAAGATTGAATCTGTCTGGAATTTTTAATGCACGAGATGGGTTTCAGAATGCAACTTGTACCAGTGAAATTAAATTGTTGGTATCAGTGACTGTGTCTGTCCAGGACAAAATGTGGTTATGCAAGATTTTAAATGAAGTTAAATAACTTACTTGCTCCACTTGTTCAGCTTCTTAATCACCTTCTTAATCATATATATTATATATATATTTGCGCAATTCACACTGCTCTGTGATATTCTACCCTTGCACTTTTATTACATTGTCACTCATTAGCTGATGGTAAATATCCTTTACCATTTAAGTACCACGAATACCGGTAAGCAGAACGTGGAGTAAAAGTCGATTGATAAAAATGGATGTGGACAAGATCAGGTTTACAGAGCTGCATTAATCAATTGTACAAATTATTGCCATGAGGTATCTGTCAATGTATTCACCAGCCAATTGTGAGGACTTTGTTTTGATTGATGGGCACAGCGATTTTGAAGTAATCGCACTTCAAGCACTTGTAGTTTCAGCTGGAAATCGATCCACAGACTTTAACTGCAGTCGACATAAGTAAATCTATTTGGTGGCGGCTTATATTTGAACTTTTCAATAGCTGGAATATCCATTAGACAATTATTATTTTCCTTTTTCTTGCTAATTTGAATGTATGTATAATCAGTGTTGTTAAAAGGCATCACTCCAAATTGTCCAATAAAATTACAAACTAGCAGTATTTTCACCCAATGAACCTAAATTAGTGGACAGTAGTCACCAACCCAGCCAGTTTGGGGCTCTACTTGAGCGAGCTGGAGTATTTCAAATAGTGCCATAGGATCTTTACCATCACTCTGAACAAGAACTTGGGTGGGTGCTGCAGGGATGTGAGTGATTGAGTATGTAAAGGGTGCCAGGCATTGTCCATAAGTCCAGGAGCCTGCACCCCTCTGCAGTTGGTGTGTTACTGTTGTTGCTCTGGGTCCACTCCGATCCCAAACCCACCGAGATTAAACAGTAGAGTCCTCTAGTAAATTGGTCAGAGCATACCTAGGTTCGATTCCTGACCAGTAGACTCTGATACACTTTAAAGGTGAACAATGTAAAATAAAGCAGTGCCAATTGAAAACCTTCACTGGTTACTGTGGACCCAAGCAATTGTATTCTTTATACTATTAGATATTTTCAACAGGTTTTAGAGAATGCTGTATACAGTACCAGAAGATGGCACTACAGTGCTTAGATAACATGTAATGTGATGAGGATTTATGATAGGGTTTGGTGGTTCAAAACTGATCGATTTTGCTACTTGTGAAACAAAGAACTTTCAAAGTTATCTATTGGTAGTACGCAAAACATCCGAGAGATCTGTCCCTAAAACTTGTTTGGAACATGGTTGCAGAATGCGATCATGTGGTTTTATTTATTTTTGCACAAGTTAGCTAATGACAAAACATTACATAATTTCAGCCGTTCAATGTAGATTGGAACTGTCTGCATGACATATCACAATGGTTCACAGTGCAGAATAATAATAACCATTGCATAGTGCCTTCTCCCATCATTGAGATGTCCCAAAGCATATGCATATTGACTGCATATTCTGTGAATGTTAGAATCTACAGTAGTTGCTAAGATATGGGATTTTAAAGCCGGCAGTGTTTCACCTGAGTACAGTTACGCAGTTTACAAACTGTGGGGGCCTCCTCCCTTGGGGGGTGAGTACCGTTGGCTGGTTGGGGGGGTGGGGGGTGCGGCCATTATTGTTCTTATTACAGGCAACCCCGTTTAATGGTGTGACATTCACTAATACGTCATTCGCCAGCAAGTGGAAAGGGGGAGTGACGAGCTAGGACCTGGGAGTGAGCCAGACCGGCAGCGAGTGAGACCAGCAGCGAGTGAGTGAGTCAGGCAGGCAGGCAGTCAGGCAGGCAGGCAGGCAGAAACTTTGCGCTGCAAAGCAAGCTCACACATCACACTAACAAATTTTAAGTGTTGTAAATTGTAAATGCAAGGAATTGGTTCCATAATTTGAATAATTTTTTTTCATTTCATTAAATTTTTTTAACAATTTTATGTTTTTTGTTAACACTGTACTTACAAAAACGGATTAAAAACAGTTGAAGAAAATATTGAATTTGCCGTTATCATTTGCGAAAATTATTCAATGTGAAGGAGTGAGGGGATGGAACGAAAACTTTGCTGAGTAAGGGAGGCTATTTGAAGTTTGGAAGCCACTGCAGTAAAGTGAGTCGAATAACAGAGTAAAGAAGAGGGCCATTTGTTCGTAGCGTGAATGCAGACAAAGAAACGATTTGCACAATAATCTTTGCATTTGATATAGCTCCTTAGCATTTCAATGTGTCTCAAAGCGCTTAACAGGATTCATTGTATTGTGCATACATAGGTGAAATCACAGCTAAGATACCTTACTTAATTTGCTGCTGTTTGTAAACTGAATAAACAATAACAACATTACATTTGTATAGCGCCTTTCACATTTGGAGGACGTCCCAATGTGCTGGACAGACGATGTTTCAGACCTGAGTTGGGGTTGGAATCGGGGAGAGTGGACAGAAAGGAGGGGAGGCCAGACGTAGGGCATGGTGAGACCATGGGGGGCTTTGACGGTGAAAGTTTTTAATAAAACAAATTGCAATATTGCTGTAGCTGTCGGGTCCATATGTAAAAAGCCAATTATTACTTTTATATTATCCATTGTTGTTTGAGAGAAAGCCTTTCCCATTTTCATATTGTTATGTGGTTGAAGGTTGTTTCTATCACTTTATGAAGTAAAGGGTTCACTGCTTCATGATTATTTGTCTTCAGATCATGCATATGGTCATGCATGTGGAGCTCCTGTAGCTCAGTGGTTAGAGCACTCACCTTACAAGCGTGAGACCTGTGTTCGAATCCAGGCAGATGAGGGCGAAACCTTGGGCAAGTTTCCTTACTCCACACACCTAATAATAATCCGTCCAAAAATAAACACAATAATAAAAATTGGTCATTTCAATCCATGACTGTTTGTGGGACACTGCTGTGCTCAATTGGCTGCCGCATTTTCACTCACAAATATACAGTCAATTCACTTTACTGTATATTCTGTGATGCGCTTTGAGACGTTGTTAAGATGTGAAAAGTGCTATATCAAATGCAAGGATTATTATTATTATGTGTTCATGAATGACCTTGAATTCCAATAGCTATTTTTTCTTAAATATTGACAATAGTGTGAAATCTTTCAATTTTGGGAGCCAATGAATACATTAATTGCAACAAAACCAACATAAAGGAAGGATTGACCGTATAATTATCTTGGAGGCAGTCAGAGTAATAGAGTATAGAAAAAACTGCTTTGAAACATATTTAAGCCTTGAAACTGCTTTCACACATATTTAGAGCATTTCACATAGAAGGAAAATGTCTCAAAGAGCTTGCTTCACAGAGACAATGTGGGAGCCACCATGTTATTTAATATTCCTACTTGCCGGGTACCCATTATTCTCATCCTTGAATCGCTCAATCAATTTCTAATAATAATCTTGCATGTTGCATGATATTGTGCCTTTCATGACAGGAAGACATCTCAAAGGGCTACACATGATTTACTGTGGCATGCAGTGATTATGTATTTTCTAAGCCCACGTGACAACCAATTTGAGCACAACAAAACAATACAAAACAATTTACATATATATAATGCCTTTCACATCAGGAGGATTCCTCAAAGCACTTCATGTCCCGTATTCCGTTAACACAGACAGCATGAGGTGAATAATCAATTTTATCTAGGGAATTACTGGCCAGAGGACACTGAAAAATGCATGGGATTTTAACGTCCACTTGAACTTGCAGGTTAAACTCACCCAAAGGACACACTTCCAACAAGGCAGTGTACCCCACCACCACCTCCAACCTTCTGACTCAGAAGTGAGAGTGCTATCAACTGAGTCTATTTCTTATCTATGAGGATATTATATATACTGTAAATATATATATGTGTGTATATATATGGTATACCTATACTGTATATAAATTGAATTTATGAGAGCCCAGTGTTATTCAGTTTGCAATAAGGTGTATGTATTCTGCAAATTAACAGTACAAGAATAATATTCTTTGCACTCCATATAGCACCCATATCTCAAAATTTACTGTTTAGTGTATTAGCTGTGTATTTGTAGGTGAATCCAGCCAAATTGTACTCCATGTTTCATACACAGCCAGGAGGTGAATGACCAATTTAGAATTGCTGACCTGGACATAGGGAAAAAGGGCCTTCTCTTTTTGAATTGTATTACGGTATTTTTCAATCTATGCAAACAGACATGCAGGCCACTGTTTTTTTAGAACAACAGCATCTCTAAGAATCCCCTATTAAGAGCTTGAATTGATAACCTTCTGAAAACTTCTGAGGTGGGAGTGCTACCAACTGAGCCAAGCTGAACCACATCAGAACTTACCACTCAGCCGTCACTTCCGCCAAATCATCCTTCTATTTCAAGATAATCTTCAAGGGGAAGGACAACTCCAGGCAAGATATTGCCTCCTCAGTCCATCCTCCCACACCTCACCCATTCTCTCATCAAGCTTTGACTGTGTGAGGAGATGCTGGATTTCGTTGAGTCCCAAATTGGGAGGATCCAGTCAGCTGTCTCTGCCCTCCCATCCATCACTCCCTCCTCTTTTTCCCCCACACTCTGATCCCTACTCATCCCTCCCACCATATTTTCAAATCCGTCTCCCTCTCCTCTCTTATCATCAGCATATCCGGCATGAAACCCACCACCTGCTCCCTGACCCAGCCGCACCCCTGTCCTTGCCTCCCGGCTGTACTCCTTTGCCTCTCTACTCTCCGACACAATCAATCTCTCCCTATCATCTCCCACCATTCCAATTGCCCTAAAAGCAGCTATAATCACTCCAAACCTCACCCCAAACCTTTCCTGAAGTCATCCCTGCTTTCTAACTAACAGCACATCTCCAACCTCCGGTTTCTTTCCAAGGTCCTTGAAAGAGTTGTTGCTTCTCAGCTTTGCTCATTTCTATCCTACCACTCCCTTCACAAGAACTTCCATTTGTATTTCTGTGCTACTCACAGCATGGAAACTGCTCTAGTCAAGGTGACAAATAACATCCTGTCCATTTGTGACCAGGGCTTCCTCTGACTACATGTCCTCCTCGACCTCTCTGCTGCCTTTGATCTTTCTCCACCGCCTCTCCTCTCACTTCAAAGTTCTGTTCTTGAATGGTTCAGGCCTTACCACTCACACATTCTCAAACTTGTCTCCTCCAATGGTTTCTCTTCCAGCCCCCGCACAGTCGTGTGCAGTGTTCCTCAGGCCTCTAACCGCGGTCCCTTACTCTTCAACCTCTACATGCTCCCCTTGGTGACACCATCCGCAGACTGGGTAAACATCCAAATACACACGGATGACACCCAACTCTGCCTCTCTGCCTCCACCCTCGATTCCAGGAAAACTGGTACCCTGACAGACAGCTGTGAGGCATCAAGTCCTGGATGAGAGTTAACTTTCTACAGCTGGAGCGAGACTCTCCTGAATGGCTCGCATCAGTGTCTCCTCACCTCAGGCACTGGCGGCATCAGCCTTCATGGATGCACACTCCACTTAACCAAGCCAGTAAGGAAGCTGGGCATCTTGTTCAATCATCAACCATTTCTTCTCCCCCATATCTGTACCATGACCTGTTCTGCCTTTCTCCCATTCTGCCCAATTCCACCACTGCCTCAACCCTCAGACTGCCAAAGTCCTCATATGTGCACCTCAAGGTTTGACTATGGAAACTCCCTTCTTGTCGGCTTCCCCATCACTTCCCTCCACATGCTACAGATCATCCAGAATCTGCAGCTTGTTTGCTTTCTTGCACCCCCTCACTCTCACTCTCCTCCAGCTCCACTGGCTCCCATCCCATAGAGAATAAAGTCTTTGTCCTCACTTTCAAGACCCTCCACAACCTTTCCCCTCCTACCTCTCCTACATGTCTGCTCCCTCTGCTTAGCAGGCTTTGGCCTCCTCCCAGAGACCTGGATTGGATTTGCAGCAGGGTGAAACCTTGGGCATGTTTCCTTACTCCAAACGCCTGATAATAATCCCTCAAGAAAGAAACAATAATAATTTGGTCACTTAATCCACGACTGTGGTTTGTGGATCACTGCTGAGCGCAATTGGCTATCGCATTTCACCCACAAATATACAGTCAATTTACTTTACAGCAAATTTACAGTTCTGATGAAGGGTCTTGAACCTGAAATGTTGACTCACTTTCCTTTCTCCATGGATGCTGCCTGACCAGCTGAGTTTTCCCAGCAACTTCTGTTTTTGTTACTTCACAGTTCTGTATATTCTGTGAAGCATTTTGAGACATCTAGAAGACATGAAAACCGCGATATCAAATGCAAGGATTATTACTACTATTCCAATTTGATGGAAATTATGGTTTTGTTATTTTGTTATGTTTTATGTCATTCTTGGACAGACCAGTAGATGGAGTACTAACCCAGATAAACCTTGTTCGAAGACAAGTGGTGGTGAAATAATGATCTTTGCAGCCCTGCTGATAGGAAGGCCCACAGTTTCTTATGCCACTGATTGGTAATTGAATCAATGACCGTGATGTGGAGGGAGTTGGAGGAGTATAATTGAAACAAAACTTGATTCGACCAAAACAACATTCATTTCATCCCAGGGTGAACATATCAAGTCAAATAAACCTGCCCATTCCAAAACAAATCACAGTATGTTGGCAATAACCAGTAATTAACATGCAAACACTGCAGAAGTTAACATCACATTCCAGCATCAATGCATTTACTTTGTGTCAAGTTTACAATAGAAATATACATCGCTTTTGAGTTATTATCTCGTGCTTGTCTCTTATCAGAATTGTATTGAACACGGGATAGCTCACAGCTTTTAGTATGTTGTATGGACACAATGTGTTGGGGTTGGTTCGTAATCTTGAAGCACATAGGCCAACCCAGAGAAAAATATTAAAGTCTTTGATTTGATTATTAATATTCCTTTTGATAGTGCATGAGAATGTATTGTTTATAACATAAAGGCTGATTTCTTGTTGCCTTTGATGACTGAAAAACTGGGAGTTATGTCCAGTAAATCTGATTGAAGCAGATAAAATTTTAGGCTGTAGATTTTACTTATCAGCGTAGCAATTGGATAAAAATAACTAAAGTCATGTAATTAATGAGATCGGAGAAGTGAAGCTAATATGTGAATCTCATTTAACAGATCTCATAGTTACTAAGTATTCTCTCTGCGTTTCATTGTCCCCAACTTTTGTTGAATAACCTACTGTATGAATTCACCGCAGTCCACCCACCAGATTTAATTTTATTTATTAAATATGGATATGAGACTTCCAATTAATGGAATGCTGTTTCTGGATTCAAAGTACAATCCCTCCAGCTGTTCTCCCACAGCTCAATTTGTCATCTGAGCCTCTGGATATTTTTTGCTTAGCATTCCCACCCACACGTTAATATCTCTGAGATTCTGAAACTTCAAAAAAAGTTTCATATTGTTGTAGTTAGAACCTGAAAACTTTTTTTTCCGATCACAAAATGTTGTATCCTCATTTCTTCCAGAAAGAACTGCAAGAGAACCATATCCAGTTTATTATTTTATGGTCTTTGGTCACCTCCCATCTCATCCCTTCCTCCTTCTTCCTTCCTCCCACCTCACCACTGTGAAACGCTACAAGATCCCATCTTGTAATGATGTGCACTATATGAATGCAAATTGTTTTAGTTTAATTATTGCCTCTCTTTGGTCATCTCAAACAGAACAAATTGAAGCTGAATTACATAGAATCTACAACAATCAAACAAGCCATTTGGCCCAATTACTCAATGCCAGTATTATCCTATATAAACCTACACTCATCCTAACATTTGCTCCCTACTGATTAACGTTTACAAACATTACTCTTTTTTATTGTCAACTTGCTGTCCAAATTTACTCTTAGAAAATTGGAAAATGACAGCAGAGAGGAAGGTCATTTGGTTCATCAAGTCCAATCATTCTGGTGAATAAAAATCAATTATGTTTTAGTTGCTAAACTTATCTTTTTTGGCCCTGAGGCACCAAATCTATAGAAAGAAGTAACCTTCCAGAACCTCAGTGGAGTAACCAATCTTAATATGCAGTCAAGGAATCTTGATAGAAGAGTCGAGTATAATTCTGTCTTCACCTGCTATCACACATGCTTTGTACAGCAGGAGGTTCTAGAGAACAGCCAAGAGCTGTATTCTTGGCTGACTTTCCTTTCTCCAGCCCAGGAGCACCAAGGCCATTTTTAGCATCTGAATCATCAAACTGGCTAAGATTAAACAAATGTTCGCTACCTGCCAGGGTGATTCCTGTTCTGTATGAAACATCCTACACTGAAGAGAACCCCTACCAAATAAGGCGAGTTTGACATTTAAAAACAATTATGCAACATTGAAAGCTGACTCGTGAGTTTACCTGAGAAGAGAATGGAAGGGCATAGGTACAGGGAATAGGAGGGATAGAGGCTCGGGTGGTGTATAAACACTGGAGAAAGCCAAGTTGGTCTGACTGCCAGTTTCCGTGCAATAAATTCTATGAAATTCTGTGTAATGATTCAGGCTCTCTTAAAATAAAACCTTCCTGCCACTGTCTTCAGGCAGTATCTTGTTGAGATGTAGGGGTCAATTTCATAATATTTCTTAACGAATACATTTATTTGTGAAGAAATCCAAGTGAGATCTGCCTTTGCTAACCCCACTCTCCAGACGTAGATTGATTGATTGGAGCAAAATTCCCACACATGTCACAAATGTCTGGAATTTTAAATGAAGGTTTTTTTCTGCATTTTTCACGAAACAGAACTGTTCGGCTCTGACCTCTTTCCTTCAATATTATAGCGACGGTATAAATTGGAAATGTAAAATACGGAGAGCAACTTCCGGGAATAATTTCAGGCCACAGTGCAAATTACACGTGAGCAGAAATTAATTTGTTCTGGCACTTATGAATAAAACTACAATTCCTAAAAAGAGTAAGACATCTTAATAATAATAATAATCCTTGCATTTGAATAGCGCTTTTCACGTCTACTAGCCGTCTCAAAGAGCTTCACAGAATATACTGTACAGTGGATTGACTGTATATTGGGGGTGAAACACAGCAGCCAATTGAGCACAGCATGTCCCACAAACAATCTGTGGGTTAAAATGACCAATTAATTTTTTTTTCAAGGGATTATTATCAGGCGTGTGGAGTAAGGAAAGTTGCCCAAGTTTTCACCCTTCCTGGATTTGAACCCAGGTCTCTTGCTTGCAAGGCGAGCTCTCTAACTAATTGTGGACTATGTGTTCAAATTCTGTAAATGTGGTTTGAACTCACACCCTTCTGATCCAGAGGGGAGAGATATTGGGAACTCTGCCCTCTACAAAAACTACTTGGATGAGTCAAATTGCTTCACAGGGTAAAACTTTGCTTGACAAACTTTATACAGTAATTTCCCCCTGACAATAAGATAATTCTGGAACACTGAAATGAAAAGAAATTAGAAATGCTCGAGATTTTGAAGAATATTACTTCAGTGGTTTGTGCTGCCTCATCAGAAGCAATTGTTGATTTAGTAGATGCTTCAAACAAATTAATGTCATATGTGTATTAAAATTTTAATGAGGCAAAGCACTATGCATCCTATTGAATGTCTGTCTACTTACCTGAAAACAGTCTTAACATCCAGCAAAGTATGGCTAAGGCAGTACTACAGGTCTGAAGTTTTAAAAATAAGACCCCTGTTTCATAACGTCATCTTTAAGTGATTGTATTGAGCAGACACACCAGCTGAGGCTTTTGACTGATTCAATTGAACGACAGGCAATGGAAAAATAATGTAGACAGGAATGCCATTTATTTAAAAAGATACAAGCATCTTACCATCAAAGAGTTCCCACAGTCCAGCTTTGTGGTTCAGAAACCAGTTTGCATAAATTTCCATTATTTTTCTTTGAGATATGTATCATTATTTTGAAGATTACTGTAACAGTATTTGATTATAAACTGGAAGACACACGGGGAGATGTTTAGCAAACCAGCAGGGTCCTCTGAGGAAAGGGGTGACACTTGCCGGTCTTTTGACATCCAAGAAGCATGGATTTAAGGCCCCACAAAGTGGATGGCAGGTACAAGATATGAGGAGAGAATAAAATAGATAATTTCAACCACCTGACCGTAACGCTAAGCCTAACCTTGTTATGGGGGATTCTTATTCTGTTTCTAACTAGTGCTTTGGGGATATGTCCATTAAGTTCAAAAGGAACTTCACTTCAAATTGTGTTTCTTCTGGGAGATTGAGATGCAAATTCAGCACTTTACTGTACTTTCTGGTATGTTACCTTCCAGACCCAAGGGAGATGTATTTCAGACTCCAGGGCCATTCACCTGAGCAAAAACACTTTGCTCACACCGAAAATAAAGCAATTTATGTAACAATTTTTTCCCGTAAATGGAAACATTTGAGAATGTACGGACTCAAAGGATTTGTTACGGGCAAAAATAATGAAAAGAGTTTTGTCAGTTTTATCTCCAGTGGATGTTAGACATGACCACAACAACAACAAAATTACATTTGTAGGGCGCCTTTCACATCGGGAGGACATCCCAAGGCACTAAACAGTCAAGGGTTGAGACCCAAGCATGGGAGAGGAGCAAGGTGGGGCGGAGAGATAGGAGGGAGGTGGAAGGGCGGTAGAAGGTACGATTGAAAAGGAGGGCCTTGAGACCGGCCTTGAAAGAGACAAGGGAGGAAGCGACGTGAAGGGCCTGTGGGCTAGAGTTCCAGAGTGTGGTGACAGAGAGGCTGAAAGCCCGGCCACCGATGGTAGGATGGGTCAGGTGGAAGCCATGGAGCAGACCGAGGAGGACAAGGATGCAGAGGGAGCCCTTGTCACAAATGGTCATCATATGTGACCTTGACCAGAGCAGTTTCCATGCTGTGGGCAGCACAGAAGCCCGATTGGAAGGGGAGGGAGGGAATTGGAGGAGAGAAAAGAGCGAAGCTGGGAGGCAACGACTCTTTCAAGCACCTTAGACAGGAAAGGGTGGTTGGAAATGGGCCGGTAGTTGGAGCTCTGTGATGCATCAAGGGAAGGTTTCTCTCAGGTGGGGGTGATAGTGGCAGACCTGCCGTTGGACCGTTAGGCCGAATTTGAGCCAAGTGCGTTCTGCAGCCTGCACCTGACCCTTGATCGAGTGGAGGTGGCTGCTGAACCAGGGTGAGGTTTGAGAATATGAGGCGGTTCGGGAGGTGATGGGGCCAAAGACGCTGAGTGCAGTGGAGAGGGTGTTGTGGAAGAGAGTACGTGCAGAGCATGTGTTACTGCAGGAGGTGGGTCAGATTGGGAGGAGTTCAGAGGACTCCAAGGCAGCGGAGAGGGATTGTGAGATCTTCTTCCCTGGGCGGTAGGAGATGGTGGTCGGTATGGAGGCGATGGGGAGATGGATAGAGGCATTGAAGGAGATGAAATGGTGGTCAGAGATGGCCTTATCAGTGATGGTGACATCCGAGATACTGAGGCCCCATGTAATCACCAGGTCAGGCGGGTGGCCGTGAACATGGGTAGCAGAATAGATGTGGAGGAGTTAAAAGAGGAAAGGAGAGAGGAGAAGTCCGAGTAGGTGGAGCAATAGGAAATAAAATGGAGGTTGAAGTCACCGAGGATGATTAGGTGATCGGAGCAGAGGCAGAGGAAAGCTACGAGAGTGAAGATGTCAGAGATGGAGGTAGGAGCGGATATTGGGGGTGGTAAATGAGGAGAATTTTGAGTGAGAAATGGGAGTGGTGGCAGAGGGTGTTCAAATGAGCCAAAAGAACCAGAGGAGTAGGGGAATAGGGTAAGTGACACCCTGGAGATGAGGGCCACACCACCGCCATGACAGGTGGGCCATGGTGGGAGGTAGAGCCAGGTGGTGTGGCCTCCATGAGGGGGAAGGTGTCACCTGAGGTGATCCAGGTTTCTGCCAGGGCCATGATATCAGTGTTCTCCTTGAGGATGAGATTGTTAATGGCTAGGATCTCGTTGCAGAGAGCGCGGACATTTTGAAGGCTGATGTGGAGGGAACAGTTGGGTGGGGAGGTGTGTGGGATGGGAAGAGTACTGGATTTGTTGGCAAGGACGATGTGGATGTGGCTGAGGGAGGAGAGGTTATCCCCTCGGGTCTGAGTCCGATGTGGCTTACGGCTGTAATGGGGAATGGGGCAGTCAGTGTAGCTGCTACTGGACAGCCAATGTCGAGTGCCATGGTGAGCCTGATGGAGGATTCCCAAGCAGGAGCAGAGGAAAGCCGTGGGGGTGGTCAACAACAACAACAAAATTGCTTTGATAGAGCGCCTTGCACATCGGGAGCATGTCCCAAGGCACTGGGAATCGGAGGCGTGGGGATAGGAGGCACGGAGAGAGAGCAGGACAGAGTGGGAGAGTTGAAGGTAGGGGTGCATTTTGAGGGAGGCCAGCTCGGGTCTGGTGCAGCAGCCAAAATGCACACACTAAGATGTGAGGTGGGGGATTAGTGGGACATGGTCAGTCTGCAGGATACTGTGGGGACTAGGCAACCACACAGACAAGAGCTTCAACAACAAACTGCATTTATAGAGTGCCTTTCTCGTCAGGAGGATATCCCAAGGTGCTGTATAGTGAGGGGTTTGCAATTGGACTGAGGGTGGAATCAAGTGGTTGAGTGGGTGGGAAGGTGACCAGTCGAATGCATGAAGTGGAAATGGAAGAGTTGAGTCAGGCCTTGAAGGAGGTAAGGGAGGGGTGAGGTGGAGAGACTCCAGATTGGAGTTCCAGAGGG
This sequence comes from Hydrolagus colliei, assembly GCA_035084275.1. Taxonomy (NCBI): domain Eukaryota; kingdom Metazoa; phylum Chordata; class Chondrichthyes; order Chimaeriformes; family Chimaeridae; genus Hydrolagus; species Hydrolagus colliei. The sequence goes on along the minus strand of CM068744.1, from coordinate 8,087,077 downwards.
TGGGGACAAAGAGGCTGAAGACTCGACTGCCGATGGTGGAGCGGGCAATGCAGGGGAAGTGGAGCATGCAAGTTCTCGTAGAGTGGACTGAGCGGAAAAGTTGATAAAGGTTTACTAGGTCACAGAGATAGGGAGGAGCAGAACTGTTGAGGGCTTTCATGGTTAGAATGAAGATCTTGAACTATATCCTCTGGGATATGGGGAGCCAGTGAGCAGGGTGAGGATGGGGGTGTTAAGGTCACAGAGCTTATTGCGGGAGAGTTCTGAATAAGCTGCAGTTTGTGGAGGATGGTGTTGGGAAGTCCGTTGAGTGGGGAGTTGATAGAGTCAAGCCTGGATGTAATGAAGCCATGGATGAGGGACTTGATGACCTGAGGAGAGCAGTAGCGGTGGAGGTGGGTAATGTTGTGGAGGTGGGAGAAGGCAGAATGCCAGGTCACGGCATAGATGTGAGGTTTAAAAGACAATTAACCACATTTATTGGATCATTTCAATCGAGTAACCTGAACAAACTAGGTCTGCAACTAAATTGTAATCTGACCCAATCTGAAGGTGTAGTTAGAAGCTGCTCCTGAGATTCACATTAGTTCAATATTCGTGTTGTGCATCTGCTCTCATGTGAAGGAGGAAAAATCACATTTAAAAATCATTACTCTGAGGAGCAAGTTCAGATTGTTAATAAATGAACTCTGAAGTGAGATCAGAAACTATTTCTTATCACATGAAGGGCAGTGAGAAGGTCAAATGTACTTCCCCCAGAAGCCATGAGAAGCAGAATCAATCGGCGTGGAAATAAGGAAGATAAGATAAAAACTTTGAAAGCAAAGGTATTGCAAGGTATAGAATAAAAAGGCTGAGAAATGTGATTAATATATCTGTCACGATCTAGTAAAGTGTCAAAACAGGCTTAACAGCTAAATGACCTTCTTCTGTTCCTGGATATCAGGATACCATGAGAAAGACTTAAAGATAATTACTTCGAGTACTCTATTACCACACGATTCAAGAAATGAAATTGTACTTCTCAATGAGGCGAGTATTAAGGTCGTCTGGCAGATGATAACATGGATGTTAGAAGAAACCAATAGTTTTGATATTCAGAACATTTCGATTGGAGTACAGTAATGAGAGGAAAATAATGTAACTGAAGCTCAGTGTGGCCTGTGGTACTGGTAACTAGGATCCGGTGATATATCGATATATCGCTAAAACCCGATATAATTTTCATATCGATACGCCAATATGGGCATTTCAAAAATATCGATATATCGAAAAATCAATATATCGAGGGAAAAAATCGGCATGCGCGCACACTGAACTACAAGACCCAGAATGCTCATCTCTATACGCAATGCACAGACCGAGGTGCAAAGCCGCCATATTGTATTCATAGTCCTAGAATACAATATACAGGTATGCAAGGGGTGAGGGGAGAGAGACGGCTGGGGTGGGGGGGGGGAGAGAGACGGCTGGGCAGGGAGGGAGAGAGAGATGGCTGGGGGGGGGGAGGGAGAGAGAGACGGCAGGGGGCGGTGGGAGAGAGGGACGGCGGCAGAGGGGGTGGGTGGGGGGAGAGAAGGGGTGGATGTGATAATATACAGATAGATAGAGATGTGAGAGAGGAGAGAGACACAGAGACACAGACAGAAAAACACAGATGGAGAGAGTGAGTGTGAGAGACACAGAGAAATATATTTACCTCCTGAGGAGATAGGCCCCGAATGCGCGCGCACCCCGAATGCGCAGTATGAAAACCCCCAAAATATCGATATTTCGGTATATCTCGATATGAGCCCATCGATATATCTAAATCGAAAAATTTCCATATCGATGGACCCTACTGGTAACTGAAGGAAATCTGTCGGCTAATAAGATGTGGCTCTTTCATGTCGTGCGGAGGCTTGAGAATTGCCCTCCTTTCACATTAAGCCTGGGCTTTACACTTCAGTTAACAGTCTCAAATACAGTATTTGGGTGGAAATTTCCAATTTGTTTTAATTATCAATGGTGATAATTACATCGCAAACAGAAAATCTCATTCCTGTATCAATGCCTTTCAAACCATAACAGATTTTTGTTAGAGGATTTCTGCAGTGCAGGAAAGACGTTAAAAAAAAGTTTTGGAATGTAAACTATGGGTAAAGTAAAGGAGTTTTTTTATGAAAACCACTGAGATTTCTACATTACATAAAGCTGGTGTCAGATTAGTCATGTTGAATGTTTATCTTACTCTATGGCATTAGCTGGTAACCAAAGGGAACACTATTGAAGGGACTTTCCTTTATGTTTAATATAAAAGAACATAATAAATCTCTGGGCCTCACTCTTTCCTGGTGTATATATATATCCAAAAAGATAATTGTCAATTGGACCTCAGGATAGGCAATAGAGCCCCTATTATAAAGAAAAATCTCCACTCTGGTCTGGACTCTGGAGCTCAATCGAGTGGCAATAAACAAGCACGATAATATTATCTGCCAAGCGGACTCTGATTTCACCATTGTCACAGCTTGTTTGTCACCTGTATGCTCACCCACTCTAAACTTCATACCCCCCCACACGAGTCCTCGCCAGGCTCTACTGGCATACTGTCTCAGAACAGATCGATTTCAAGGTCCTCTCGCTCGTCCACAAATTCCTTCATGCCTTGGCACCTCCCTACCTTTCTGACCTGTTTTCTCCCCACATCACTACCTGCTGCCTTAGCTCGGCTGGTTCTGGGCTCCTACTGGGACTATATTGGCTGCCGTGTGTGCCTACAAACATACAGTCACTACTCTGGAACTCTATCCTGCAATCCCGCTGCCTCACCCCCTCTCTTACTTTCTTCAAGTAACACCTGAAGACTTTCCTCCTCATCCATGCATTCGGCCACTATCAGGACAATGTAGCTTGCATACGGGTGAAGTGGTAATATAAAAGTACTGTAATTGTTTTCTGTTTAGCAAAATAGAGCACTAGGCAAAGAAGTCAGACATAAGTTACTTTGGATTCAATTGTCAGGGTGATTGACAGTTCTGCAGCTGAAGTCTGGAATGCTAATTAAAGGTAGCGTCAGGATGACAAGAAGCTGACAGGAGGGGGCACAGTGCAGCAACTGGACTGATTCATTGGACATGATCATGTCTAAAATGAGCTCACAGCAATTTCTATAGGATTTAGTGATGTCGGCTACGTGTTGGAACTCTGTAAAGTTGCAACTGGAAGAGGAAAGTGACATTGTGGACAGCCTGAATCAGGATTGATGGTTTGAATTGAGAAAACCTTGCTGTGGGGGTGTCATCGATAATGCAGAGGTAGCACAACAAGCAGAAAAGTGGAATATTATATATTATAGTGTGGGAGTTGACCTTGTAGGGTTATTGTAACTGATCTCTTGGCATTTATAATTGTGCAGTGCCCTGTTACACATAACAGTTCATCATTTCCTTTGTCAACCTTGTAATTCTGCTACATGAAGCATGTCGTCTGATGATCAGCAGTGTTACAGCAAACACAAGGTACTCCTATCGCTTAAAGCTCTATAGGTATGAGGAGTGGCTGCAGAGACAAGTAAGGTTCACACCAAAGCACACAAAGCCTGGGATGCTTTTATTCAAACCCTAAAAGTACATAAATAAATTGCACACTAATAGTGGAGTGAAAACTAGTTTCCTTAACCCACATGCCTGATAATAATCCCCCAAGAAAAAAAACCAATGGGTCATTTCAATCCACTACTGTTTGTGGGACACTGCTGTTGGGATTTCAGATCCCGAGAGTCAGGACCCAACAATCCTTGGTAAAGGTGTAAATGATTTTATTACAATAAGTATGGTTTAAGAGATACACAAACAATTTAATGATTATAAGTAATAAAACATGATAGAATAAAAGAATCATACTACCAGTTCTATGTAGAATACAATACTGGATTCAGGCTATTACACCATAAATCAGGTTCAGGCTTCTCACAATACTCACTCCTTCTAACTTTCCTTCTCTAACTGACCGTTCTCTGCCTGTAAAACAAAACAACTGGAACCATGACCCGTTCCAGTAGTTCTGGACAACAGTGGCAGGCTGGAGATCTCAGTTTACCCTGAGACACTCCCCAACTGTTGTAATGAGCCACTCTTTCTCTCCTATTTTTATACTTCTCCACCAGCCTCGCTTATCTTGATGAGCAGAGTGGTTCTCAAACACCTTCCCATCTACCCAGGCCTGTTTTGTCTGCCTTCTTGCTTTCCCAGACCTTGAGATGGCTCTCCTGCTACTCACTTGGCAATTTCCCAAATGAGTACAATCCTTTGCACCTTTGTTAATTGAATCCTCTGTCACTATCTATATCTCGAGCCGCTCTCCTTCAGTTCTTTATTTATCCTAGAAGCTACTGATGTTATTGCGCTCCTTGGATTATTGGCATGGACCAGTACCCAAGGTTGTCTCAACGCAGGAGAATGTGCACCTGGTGTTTTGTGTAGACAAGTTGTTTCTCTCCCTTTTGCTCAAGGTTGCTGACCATGCTTGTGTTGTGGATAGATTGTTTTAATTGGTGCCTGATTGGAACTAACTATAATAAATTTTTAACACAGTACCTCCATATCCCAACACTGCTGTGTGTAATTGGCTGCCGCGTTTCTCCCAAATATACAGTCAATTCACTTCACAGTATACCCTGTGAAGCGCTTCAGGACATCTAGAAGACGTGAAAAGTGCTTTATCAACTGTAAGGATTATTATTATTAGTAACTTAAATTCTTAAATTCAGTCTATATTTGAGATCCAGTTTTCCACTTTTCTTAATCGGAACTGATTTCCAAATTAAGGCTGATTTGAATAATTTTCCACAATCTTCTCCACCTCAAAATTGAAGTTAAAATATATTTATAGGCTAAGACTCCAAGTCTAAATTAACACATCTTTGGAATGCTTTCAATTCAGGAAGGAATTTTAGTCCTTTGATATGTTAATTTACAGATAAAACATTTCTCAAAAAGTATTGCAATCTCCGCGGTGAGGGGAAAATTAGTATAAAATTACCAGCCCACTCTCCAAGTGCTCCATAATTGCAACGCTATCTTTGATTCTGATGTCTGAGGAGGAAGGCAAACCACTTTCACTGAATCACTGAAATCTTTAGATTGGCTTCAGACGATGGGGATTCATCCTGCAAGAAAACTTCAGATATCGACCTGAAATTGTGAATTTCTTTTTAAACAGATTCAATAAGTTAATTAACACATTGAATCTGCTACGGGGACTGACAAAGAAAGTTCAAACTGAATTTCACTTTGGTGAAGGGTTAAAATGTCAGGGCATGGGTTTAAAATTAGGATTTTAGGAATAAAGAGAGAAGTCAATCAAAACATTTCAACTTATGTGCTGCGATATCATAAGATTCCTAGTGCAGTAAAAGCCTGTTTATCTGGCACCCTCGGGACCTGGCCAATGCTGGTTAAAGCGCATGCCGGATATTCAGCCAAAAACACAATCAATCAATCAATCAATCGGTAAATCGGTAAATCGGTAAATCAGTAAATAATAATTTCATGCATTTTTCCAGATAAATTCTGGTTAATCGAATGCGGACCTTTTTTTTTGCGATGCCGGTTATATGGAAGTTACGGTTGATTGGGTGCCGGATAAATGGCTTTTACTGTAATAATGCTAAAGATGGCTATTTAACCTTATGTCTTGTTTTGAAATTGGATTGAAATCAGGTGAACAATTTAGTTTGAAAATGTTGAGCAAACTGTTCAAAATAGATTGTTCTGGGAGTGAATGCTCTTTATAGACTAGTACAATGTGGCTTTCAAATTAATAATAATAATAATCAGGATAAGTCATGGTTACATTTGATATAGCTCCTAGAATGTCAAATATCTCAAATTGTTTTTTCCAATTTATCACTATTTTGAATATTTTTCAGGTGAACATGGTAATTGATTTATTACAATGACACACAAACAACTATAAAGGGAATGATCAATTCATCTGGAAGATTGCTGATCAGAACACCATGAAAAACTCTCCTCTCCTTTTATATAATGTTATGAGTTCCTTAATGTTCCTCTGAATGTGTAAACAGAGCTTCAGTTTAACACTGGACCCAATAGACAACATCTCTTACATGGCTGCACACTCCCAGCATTATATTGGAATGCCAGCCTAAACTGTGATTCAAAATGTGACTATTTTTCTTGGCAAATGCAGCAGCCACTTTGTGCACAAAACATTCTCACGAAGAGCCATAAGATCCATAGGATCATTGGCCCTAAATACCAGGAGAAACTCTTCTCTTTTCAAATAGCGTCAAAGGAGTTTTAGCATCCAACTGAACAACATCTCATTATGTGCTGACACAATTGTTGGGGGGTTGAAACTCTTCCTTGCCCAATCTATTTCAAGACCACTTGAAGGCCACCCTGTGGTGTCAGAGTTGGGAAACAAAAAAACAAGGGTTACATCATCACATGGTAGAGATATGCTTTGTAATAAATGCTAAAGACAGCAATCCAACCTTGAGTCTTTTTGAGAAAGCGGAATCTCCTTGAAGGCACAGAACCAATTTATTTTAAAATTGCTGAGCAAGCTGTTCAAAATGAAACCATTAAAAGAGTGAATACTCCTTGCGGACTAATGGGATTGCCTTGGTCTATAATATATTGCTGTGCAGCACTAGGAAATGTACCACGATGCACTATGTCCCAATAGAGGTTGAGAAAGCTGTAAAAAGCATTTACTTAAAACAACTAGTTGACTAGGTGCTCATCTGTTATTCTGGATGAGGTTTCTCCAACCACTAAGTTCTCGGTTGCGCAATATATATTTTATTTTTGAACAACTACATTGTCAACACTGTATATTTAGATTGTGATCAACTGATTGTTAAATGCCTGGTAATTTAGATCAAATGGTTTTATATTACAAGGCATGTTGCATTTAACAACTATTCATTTATTGTAGATAAATAACATGGGAGAGCACCAATGATCTTGCTTGGTGCTCTAAGCATTCCTGTAAGCTTTTTTCGTATAATCATTAGTCTAATTCATTTCTAAATTCCACACAGAATAGGGGATATAATTGATGACACAGGGAAGTGGAATTTGTGGTTTATGAGACATCTGTTTGGACTGTAATTGTCCCAAAGAGAGATTTCTGTTCTGTTCACTCACTGTAATCAATTTGTTTATATTGTTCCTAGGCTACGCAGCTCCATTTGATACGTCTAGCGAATTTGCTGCTTGTGCAATTTTATATTATAAATAAAATATCATTAAAACATATCAATTATGTACATGTAACTTCCAGCACCATATGTGAGACCATGACTAAGTTGGGAAGTAGAGTTGCAGTGAGAAAGGAAATCAGCTGCATGGAGAGAGAGAAATGGCCTGTATTTCACTGACATTCTGCACCCCAGAAGTTGGGTTGGACTGACAGTGGGTTTTCTCTTTGCCAAAGTCCCTGACTTTAAAGCGATATTGGATTTGAATCTCTACAATTTCAAGATTATTGGCAAATTGTTTGTTTCCCAACCAGACGGTTGTTACTAGTCAGAACACTAATAAAGAAACTCGGTGACTTACCTGGATTTGGGTTTGAGGGCACATGCTAAGAGTGCAAAGGCACTATAGCTAAAGTTTCATATCTTCAGTGATAATAATCGTTGCATATAGCACCTGATCATATCGTTGAAATGTCACTAAGTGGTTCACAGATTTTCGTTGCAGTGACTGTATTTGTAGGCGAACATGGCATCAAATTAGCACATTTGATTGTACTCCTCATACTGCTTAGAAGGAGTTACCAGTATAATAACTCTGGTGTTGAAAGCATAAGGCCATTAAAAAAAGTAAACCTAATACTGGAATAATAATAATCCTTGCATTTGACATAGCGCTTTTCACGTCTTCTAGACGTCTCAAAGCACTTTACATACTATGCTGTAAAGTCAATTGACTGTATATTTGTAGGTGAAACGTGGTAGCCAATTGCATACCGTAGTGTAACCCGAACAGTCGTGGATTGAAATGACCTATTTATTATTGTTTTTCTCTAGGGATTATCAGGCGTGTGAAGTAAGGAAGCTTGCCCAATGTTTCACGCTGCCTGTAATCAAACCCACATCTCTCACTGGCATGGCGAGTGCTCTATCCACTGAACTACAGGACTCCACAATTATGTAGGTGTAATGAGGTTCCCAGATACATTTAGCTGCACAGCACAACTGTTAAACAGCAGGGAAAACATAGTAATTCATTAAGATTTTTTAGGGGTCCATTACTGTTTACAGACAATCCTACAAGCACAGTGAGAGATAGGGAAAGTGAAATAATCAGAGAAAGGTACAGAAAGATAAAGACTCCAAAAGAAAAAGACTCAAAGGCATAAATACTATAGACACCATAACTCCTGTTATAAGAAGTTTTAATTAGCTCTGTGACCAATTTAATAAGGTCAACAGGCTTCTACTGAACCTGTTATAAGTCCCGTGAGAGCTCAAACCAATATTTATCAGATGTCTAGCAAACAACTCAATATTATCCTTTAGGGAGGATGAGGTAGGTATTCGGTGTATCTCTGGGGTCAGGGGGCTGAGGTGTTGGGTGTTTGGGTCCAAAGATAAATTCATAATATCGGAAGAGTGTACCTGTGGTAACATTGAAATCTAGCCCCAGGCATCCCTTCCTGAAGCTCACACAATCTTTCACTGGGAGCAACGAATCTTTCCACATGGCCCCTGTAAACCTCGCACGCCAATACTTTAAGTGTAGTCCTAGAAGCAAGATATTTTCAAATGTTTGATGTTGGTAATCTCATCAATCCTTTGGATGAGACATTAAACCAAAGTCTAAACTGCCCACTCAGATCCCATACAACCATTCGAAAAGGGAATAATAATAATCCTTGCAATTGATGCAACACCTAATCACTAAGTACATCTCAAAGTGATTCACAGGATAAAACATGGCAACCAATTTAGGCACTGCAATATCCCACAAACAGTCACAAAGTGGATGACCAATCTTTATTTGAAGGATTGTTGACCAGGACACTGGGAGAAGCTCCCTTCTATTTTTGAATAGTGCAATGAGATCGTTAATATCCCATGAATTGTATACAGGTCATAGGTTTAACATCTCATCTGAAGGACAGCACCTCCAATAATGCAACTCACCCCCAGGGCTGCAGTCTCACTTGGGATTTCAAGTCCAAACGTGGGGCTTGAACCTACAATCCTGTCTCTGACTTATAGGTAAGAGTGCTACCGTTGCACCAAGAGTTTCTCCCAGTGTCCTGGACAATCTCCAGCAAAAGAAATCAGTCACTTTATTGCTGTTTGTGGGGCATTACTGTGTTCAAATTTGCTGTCATCTTCAACAACAACAATAACAACATTACATTTGTATAGCAGTCTTCACGAAGTGCAAGGAGTAATATTATAACTTTTAGAGATTTAGACATTTCCAGCAGCGAACTCAACATAAATTCTACCAATTTACCTGTGCCTGTGTTTTCTGACGATAGCGAAACGTTAGACAAGTTTCCTTACTCTTCATGCCTCTGTTTACTTAACAGTGAGTAGGAACCCGGTTGTTTGTCAATTGCAGATCGCTTTTGGGGGTAATAAAGCCTTAAAAAATAATCTATATATATAAATAAATAGTTTGTGGGACACTGCTCTATGGAATTGGCTGGCGTGGTTCGCCACAAAATATAACCAATTCACTTTGACGTGTCTCAAAGAAGTGAGAAGGCCCTATATCAAATCCATGTATTATTATTATTATTATTATTATACATAAGTGACTGCGTCCTTTCTGTCCTGCCCATGATATACTCTTTTTTAAACTCAAACAACACAGTATCTACCATTTTCGCCTAGAATCTGTTCCATATATATGTACTTTATTGCAAAATCATTTCTAGCCTATCAACAATGAATCTGCTGCAACTGTATAGGGCTTTGGTGAGACCGCACCTAGAGTATTGTGTGCAGTTTTGGTCTCCTTATTTAAAAAATGACATACTTGCCTTAGAGGGGGTGCAACATAGATTCACTAGGTTAGTTCCTGGGATGAGGGGACTGACCTATGAGGATAGGTTGAATAAACTAGGGCTGTATTCTCCAGAGTACAGAAGAATTAGGGGGGATCTTATTGAAACATATAAGATTCTTAAAGAGCTAAAAGTAAACACTGAGGGACTGTTTCCCCTGGTAGGAGAATCTATAACCGGGGGTCACAGTCTTAAAATTAAGGGTCAGCCTTTTAGAACAGAGTTGAGGAAACATTTCTTCGCTCAGAATTTATGGAATTCACTACCCCAGAAGGCTGTAGATGCTCAGTCCTTGAACATTTTCAAGGCTGAGACTGATAGATTTTTGAAAAATAGAGGGGTTAGGGTATATGGGGATAGGGCAGATAATCAGAGTTAGGTGAGAAGATCAGCCATGATCTTATTGAATGGTGGAGCAGGCTCGAGGGGCCGAATGGCCTGCTCCTGCTCCTAATTCTTATGTTCTTATGTTCTTAATCTACCTCAATGCACCAAATAATAATTTATGAAGATGGCCATAAGTTAACGCTAAAATGTGATCTAGTTTTGGCATTATTTCACATAGATATGAATATTTTTTCATTATCCATATTGAGGTAAGCAGGCAGAGTACAGTAATTTATAGATTCTTGTATGTGAGAGTGAAATTAAGTTTAGAGCCAAGCAAATATGAAAATAAAAAAGTTTTATTATGACATGTCTTTGAGCCACTGTCGAGAAAATGCTGGCATTATCCTGTGCTGTTTGGTTTAACATCTAATGGGTAACATGGTTCGAACAATCCAGAACACTACCCTGTGTGAAGGGTGTTAAATAATGGGTGTTATAATATAATGTAAGTTGTTTTTGTGGTTAAGATAATAATGGCTAAATATAGAAACAAATTGGTTGCGCCAATTTCAATGGCTAATCCTGCCTTAAGATGCACTTCTTTGATTGCACTTTCTTTGATTCCCCCAACCCTGTGCTCCTCAGCTTTCCCCCAACTCGGGTGCCCAGCCAGATGTGTTAATTTGGGACTCAGAGACTACATTTGCCTACAAAACACATACAGTCACATCAGTTTACAGTATATCCTATGAACTGCTTTGAGATGTCCCAAGGCGATGATAAAATTCTATACCAAATACAACAATTATTATTACTGTATTTTGTTATTATACTAAGGAATTCTGTTCTGAAATGTCACAAATTAGACCCCTGTTCACTCTTTTCATCTTCTACTGCTTTGTATGTTATCTTTCTTGTTTTTTTCTCCCTTTCATTGATTTTCAGTTATCTTTTTGATCATAGACATAGGAAGGGCATCACATACAAATCCCTTCATGCTAGGGCATGAAGGGATTTGTACGTGATGGTGAGAACCTTGAAGTCGATATGTTCAGGGAGCCAGTGGATCCTGGCGAGAATTGGATAGGAGCATGGAGTTTGGTGCAGGAGTCCCTCTGACAATGGACAAATGCAGCTGTGCAGTCGATTATATGAGGGCAAATAGTTCACCAAATGCAATCCGTGGTGTGGTTCAATGAGGGAGCCACGTAGGTCGTGGAGGACATTTGTGAAGCTGTGCTGGCTATCAGCTTCTGTCACTGCAGGAAACGTTGTCTCGGAAGCGATGCCTGGGTGTGGGCACAAGATTCAAGGAGCATGCAGGACGTGGAGGTAGATCTGAAAAATTGTCTGATATTATTTAGATTTTGTTATGCATACATGAAGGATAGTACTGGAAATAACTGTCATTTATATTGTATAAAATTGAAAGAAAAGTACCAAACTCTTTGTAGTTTTCAATTACCATCCTCATATAAGCAATTAATTGTCCCAAGTAACTAATACTGTACTCAGAAATTGTCTGTAAAGTACAGTAACCTGTTGTTTGGCCGATGATACGAAGCACTCCTCCACTTAAGAATGCAAAGCAACAGCGTGACTGTGGGTGGCTCTCAGAGGGAGAGGCATTCATGTGAAGGGCTCAGTTACTGATTGCTTAATGAATCAGCTAAAGTGGCACATAATGATAATGTATGTAGGAAAACTGAAACAGGTCAATCAGGGAATATATGGCAGATGTCTTCATTTTAAGCATATTTCCCAGTAAGCTAGTGTTCAGTGCTCCTTGACCAGTGAATATGTATAGGGTTAGCTTCGAAATGAAGGGATCATTTGTTAAACCGGCTACTTGACATTCCCATGCATGGGATTTTAATTGTAACACAAACAATTTGGGTTATTAATAGAGTGACAACCTTCACAATCATAAAATCACAGGAGGTCACGTAGGGGGCCACCAGCTGTCACAGGCGAATAGTTTATCACATCTTGTTATTCAACAAGCAGCTAGCAAAGCAATGGGTTTACAAGAACTATTTACAAGCATGTTTGTTCGAACCAAGTTTCTATTATGCCAACTCCAGAATATTGATCATGACATAAAAAATTAGACAACAATACAAATAAATACGTGCAAATATATATCGGTTAAAAAGTGCCACATCAGGTCGTTGATAAACCCCAAAGCGCTTCATGGGACTTTAAAGTGAAGTGCAGTAACTGTGCATTTCCAGTCAGTTTGCACACAACAATATCCCACTAATAGCCTGAAGTGAGTGACCAAAATAAAATAAATTAACGGAACTGCTACTATAATTATTTGATGTACTGTACAGTAGTATGTACTCAGACATAATCATTGAATTATAATTATCACAGGTGCTAGTTTTTAAGGAGTCCTGTAGCTCACTGGTTGGAGCACTCACCTTAGAAGCGAGAGACCTGGGTTCAATTCCAGGCAGAGTGAAACCTTGGGCAAGTTTCCTTACTCCACATGCCTAATAATAATCCTCCATAAAAAAATGGTCATTTCAATCCACGACTGTTTATGGGACACTGCTGTGCGCAATTGACTGCCAGGTCTTGCCCATATATGTACAGTCAATTCATTTTACAGTATATTCTGTGAAGCACTTTGAGACGTGTAGAAGATGTGAAAAGCGCTATATCAAATGCAAGAATTAGTAATATATTATTATTCAATGATTACAGTATATCTTTCTGGTCTTTCACTCACTCCCAAACTGTTTCTAATCAATGTTTGGCAGCTGATCTCCAGTGTGATTCACTTCCAGATTGCTCAACTCAAATGCCATTTACGCTGGAAAGTCACGTATGAGCAAAACAGTTAAGGTACACATAATTTTTGAAAGTGGTGTTACATGACTTGAGAGGAAATGGAAAAGCAAGTGGGTAGGTATAAAATGCTTCCATAATTCCCGGGGGTGGTAGAAAATCAAAAGGATTCTAACCATGAAACTGATGGAAGTGGGCGGGGGTCATTAATATTGTCTGAAGGGAATAATTTATACGTGAGAAAGAACCACTGGAGCAATATAGAAGTAGCTGGATCCTTAAAATTATTCTGGGGATCAGTGTCTGTGGTTAGTGTTGGAATCAATGATAGTACCCTGGGGAGAGGTGAGGACGTGTGTGGAATTAGTGAAACTGATTCTCTTATAAATTAGCAAACTATAATCCTTTCTACTTCTCTTTTAAAGTTGAGCAGTCAGTACAGTTGCCAATGGTTACTCAATGTAGGCCCTACGCTATTTGTGAGGCTGCTCACTGTAATTTGGAGTTTTATCTCTCAATCTCAAAGTGACTTTAATTTCAGAAGATGAAGAGATTTACAGGCAGAAAACTGCAGAATGTGAAATGCAGAGAGAGAAGAAATATCCAGGCCAGAAAGAAATAACTGCAATGGAAAGAAAATAGAATTGTTACTGACGAACCAAGGAAATGAAAACAGAAATTGACAGAACAATGAATTAAGGATAGGAAGATAAATGAAATTGAATGAGTGAAAGGCAGAAAAAAATGCAGGATAGCATATAGCATAACATAAGATAAAAAGAATGAACGTGGATCCAATTTGTGGCACTTTTTAATGGAGTTCCTTATAATAATAATAATGCTTAAATTTGATATTGCACCTCTTCACAACTGTTAGACAATGCAAAGCGCTTCACAGAATATATGTAAAGTGAATTAACATTTTGTATTTTGTAGGCGAAACAAAATATATTCCTTGATAAAGTAACAGAGTCACAAATAGATAATCCTTCCTGTAACCAGAAATGTGTTACTCTGATCCAAAAAACCCCAAACAAACACAATAATAAAAATTGGTAATTTCAATCCAGTACTGTTTGTGGGACACTGCTGTGTGCAATTGGCTGTCACGTTTCACCTACAAATATACAGTCAGTTCACTTTACAGTATATTCTTTAAAGCGCTTTGAGACGTTGATAAGATGTGGAAAGCGCTATATCAAATGCAACGATTATTATCTTTATTTATTATTATTTTCCATAGGAATGTCAATCTGGCACACCCTGAAGAAGAATACAGATTGACATAATGCACTTCCTCTTACTGGTCAGTTCTCTATCTGGGAGATGCAACCTGTGAGGTGAATTATATGCTGGGGTAATTATCACAGGCAATAATTATTGGGATAAGTGATGGGAAAGATGCTATATATATGTAAAAGTAAATTATATTGTGTAATTATCACATCACTGAAAAGCGTTACTTAAATTTGTTATCAGGGAGTAAATTCCCAACCCCACAATGGGTTGGCCCTAAGCCGGTTTAATTGGTGTCTGATGATCATCTGTGCTGTCAACATGATTGCAACCTCATCAAGATGCATCCATTATGGAAAACATCAAGTTGTTTAATTGTGCAAACATTCATAGCTCAACACGCTGGGTGTATTATGATATTCACCTCATTCCAACTAACAGCATATATTCGCCCCCAAAATATATGCAGTCAATTCACTTTACAGTGTATTCTGTGAAGCGCTTAGGGACGTTGATAAGATGTGGAAAGCGCTATATCAAATGCAAGGATTATTATTATTATTATTATCCGATTTCCAGTATAATTCCTCTTTCCTGCCTAAACAAATGAAGAAGGTTAGAGTGTGAGTTATGTATTTCTAAAGGAACATCACTAAGTGGAAAAACTATCACTCCACACAGTTTATAAACTTAGGACATTCAGAAAATATAAACAGATCTCAAAAATCTCCTGCTTGTTGTTGATATACAAATTAAGTATATTGTACCCACAGTCCCAAAATTAGATGAATGAGAACAATAACAATAAATCTTACAATAAATAATAAATCTTGGCTATAGTGGCTTTCATGTTAAGATCTCTCCACGTGCTTCACAGGATATGTGTCTATGTGTTTAATGGGTGACACCAACACTTATGAATGACAGCCATGAGATGGTAGTGAGATTAATGGCTAACATAGCCATATCCTTAGGACACCAGCTATTGCTAATGTACTCAACTACTGACTATTGGTGTAGGGAAGAGTTCCTATATACGGATTAAATTGTTAAAATATCTCAAAGTGATTCACAGGATATTACTGTACAGTATTTGTAAGAAAATTAATTTGTAGGCTAATTTTCTTAGTCCCAACAAATACATCATGTCTCCCAACCACCCCAGAAAATATTTAGCATTTTAATGGACTGTAGTTGCAAGAGCAAGGCATCATGTGGACTCCTGTAGCTCAGTGGTTAGAGCACTCGCCTTACAAGGGAGAGATCTGGTTTTGCTTCCAGACAGGGCAAAACCTTGGGCAAGTTTCCTTACTCCATACACCTGATAATAATCCCTCAAGAAAAAAAAGGTCATTTAACTTCACAACTGTTTGTGGGACACTTCTTTACATGATTGGCTGCAGCGTTTCACCCACAAATACATAGTCAGTTCACATTACAGTATAAACAAAATGCAAAATGCTGCAGATGCTGGACTTTTGAAACAAAAACAGAAATTGCTGGGAATACTCAGCAGATCCGGCAGCATCTATGGAGAAAGGAATGTGAGTCAACTTTTCGGGTTCAGGTTCTGACGAAGGGTCGTGGACCCGAAACGTTGACTTACTTTTCTTTCTCCATAGATGCTGCCTGACCTGCTGAGGGCTTTTGTTTCACTTTACAGTATACTCTGTGAAGCATTTTGAAACACCTAGAAGACGTGAAAAGCGCTATATCAAATGCAAGGATTATTATAATTATCTTTGAAATTCTCATAGAACTGGAGCATTTATTTAAAATTGGAAAACAATGATTTCACTTCGTAAATGTCAATGCTCTCCACTAGCTGTTTGTGTCTATCTGAAAGAAGTCAAGCTGAAATTCTTGTCAGTTTGTCCCACAGGCTGATTGACTTCTGTGTTATTTTCCAGTCACTAATAATATCCATCATCAATTGGTTTTTCTGCACTGATGCTGTCTCATCTGTTAAAGGTCAAACAAGGTTTGGCATTTGGGTTGAGATTTCAGTGCTTCAAAGGCTCATCAAGTTAATAATATTTCATATAGACCTTTGTCTCCAATGAATTTATAACTGAAGCAAGAGTGAATTATTTTCAAGTAGGATCTGCTATTACCATTCCCTTGATCATTCTACAAATAATATGTGTATATAACTGGATTGATACTGAATAATGGATTTCTCATTATTAACACAAAGCATCAAAATAGCTACAACTAGCTGCAACAGTAATTTACCCCTCCTATAGTCTCATAAAGCAGAGCTCACTATCGTTTTTCATGACACATTCAGCCACGTCAGAACATTACTACATAATTTACAGTAAACCTCCACATACAAGTCATCATAACCTTTCCTTTCAGCAAGAATGCAGAAATGGTCAAAGTGAAACGGTATTAATTGTCTCAGAAACAATAGTAATGACATAAGAGCAGCAGGCAGGAAAACACCAGCAAAAGCATTTGGCTCATTAACCCACTTTTTTCACAAACGTACAAAACTGTATCTTAGTCCACCCTCTCAATCACCTCAGCAATCCAACTGGATTGGTTTCTATGGCAATTTCTTCCTTCATCTCTTGCCACCTCCTAATCATGGGCGACTTTAACATGTATTGTTACCCATGTTGCCCATTGCCTTTGATTCCTCCTCCAACCTCCCTCCTCATTAACTCTCACCTATGTCCCATGGTCCAGCTTCTTCATCCTGTCTACCTGTACAATTCCATGACATCTGTGGAGATCTCACATCATGGAAGCATTGCACATCAATAGTTGTATAACACAATGATAATGAAATTTAGAGGCTTGAAGGGATTAATATAGCAGAGTAGGATTTAATGAACAGTTTTCTTTGAGAGCCGGTGCAGACTTCATTGGCCGAAGGGACTCCTTTAAATTTCTAAGATTCTTTGATTCTAATCCATTACAATAAGGCTGTGATTTTATGGACTCAAAGCGCTGTGTTATAACAGTGCATGTACTCTTACTATGCTCTCACGTTTCCTCACAATCACTTCCGACCCTGAAATCTGGGAACTTAATTAACAAAATCAAAGCAATTTTTTTAAATTAAAGAGTGTACATCATTGAGCTTTTATCCACTGTACTGTTTGCTCAGAATTACATTTACATTTAAGCGTTCTGAGACGCCGTCCAGCATGGAGGGCACTATATAAATCAAAGTTGTTGTTGTTTAAATACTATTGTATCCTTTGTGCGGTACCTTTGCAAAACCTAACATTATTGCCACTGTTTATCCTCTGTAATCATAGTTGGTTCCCTTTGTGTTCATTTCGGAAGGCGGACTAATTCATTGTTTTCCACAACTAATTATAATGAAAATCCTCACATTTTGGTTTTTTGCCATTGAACTGAAGATGAAAGCCTAGTGAAGGAAGCATTCAAGTTCTTGAATTGTACTGTTGAAAAATCTAAGACTACAGAATATCACATGGAATCTATTGTTTTGTGGGAGTGTTGCCTTGATACACTCTAATTATCAATGACGATGTTTTGATGCACAGAATCTCTATGCTGTATTATTTGGTCGACGTGTTGTTTCATGCTGGTGCATAAATAGGAATGAGATACAATATATTTTGAAAAACATTTTTGTTTGTGGGATACAGAACTTGGTTGTATAATAATAATATCATAACTTGGTTCAAGGTGGGAGGTTCCATCTCCAGACAAAATGGACTAAGACTTGTTGGTTTGGGAACGCTGCTGCCAACTAATAGCCTAACAACAAGCAGCAGTAATTTTAACCCATGCGTAGCAAAGCAGTAAGTGTGTCAGCAGGTAAACTATTTTACTAGAAACCGTGGGCAGTTGGAAGAGAGTCGTGGTTGCAGAAATGCACGGTGAATGGTACAACTGTGTTATAACCTGAATTTGTCCTATGACAAAACTACGCTGCCATTATTAATACAATAATAATTTTTGCATTTAATATAGTGCCTTATCACGTTACTGACACATCTCAAAGCACTTCATAGCGCTAGTAAAGTGAATTGACTTTGTATTTCGTAAATCCGGCAGCCGATTGCACACAGCAATGCCTCACAAACAGTCATGGATTGAGTGAACATTTTTTTGGAGAGATTATTGCTTCCTATTGATATAATCCGCCAATCGATTAAGAAATCGGTTCCTATTTACTGCTAGGTAAACAGAGGCATGTGGAGTAAGGAAATGGCCTGCCCAGGATTTGAACCTTGGTCCTCTCGCTTGTGAGGCAAGTGTTCTAAGCGCTATGGGACTCCAATGTCACTCGCATCATGCCACCTCCTGGGACCCTGCTCCAGGGAATCCCTCCCCAAAAAGGAACTTTTATCATGAGCTTTCTATTTTCTTGATTAAACATTCCCATTACGCCATCCGACAAAATTTGCTCCTGATGTTTCTAATCAATTTTACGTCCGTTCGATTTGAAAGTCGGTAACACATTTTGTCAAAAATTGTTTTATTTTCTTCGCCTGAAAAGTGACACAAATGTTAAAAATGTGACTGGGAAGAAAAGGAACAGACTGAACATGTGGGGCCTTTGTTGGAATTTCCTGAGATCAGGTATTCTCAAATGAAATTGGACTCATTGAAGAGGTATGGAGGTTTAGGGTTAACTGAATTATGGGTTAATGAGATATGCCAGAGTACAAAGAGAAGATATTGTATTAGGAAACTATTATGAGAAACATAAAGAATGTACAATCTCAAGAGAAGTCTTACTGTTAAGTTGAATTTATATATTTTGTTTACTGTTACAAATCATGGAAATCTCTCAGTGATAGCAAATAACTAACAAATAAATCAGACATTCATCTTTACATCCCGTCAGAAAAATAAACAGACTTGAAAAATTCATTTCGCTCAAAACAACTGTTTTCATACCGGACATTTTAATGAATTTGATTTGAAAACATTTGAAAGTCAAAATAGTAACAATACATAAAATAGAATTGTGCTATTTTTTAAACCATGTGTTTGAATAAACTGTTTGAATTTTTTTTAAACCTGAATATAAAGTGCACAAAGATTTCTTAGTGATTTATGTTTATTTGATTTCATTTTACTCATTGTTTATGCACTGACATCTCATTTAATTGAAAGTTAATGAATCTGGCATAAATTAATTATAACTCCCAGAATTTGCTTAATTCTGAGTGTGTGTTGTGTATAGTTTCTTCACCATGCCGTCCCCCACTCTCTGCTCGGGACCTGACACCTTAATGTTCAGCGTCTTGGGACGTCCTCCCGACGTGAAAGATGCTCTACAAATGTAATGTTGTTGTTGTTGAAGTTAACTATTGATGTGCTTTTTCAGAATTTGTTGCAAGGAAACTGGTATAACACTGATAATGTTAACTTGGAACCTTATCATATCAATGTATTATAATATTTAAATAAGTAAGTAACCACACAATGTATAAAGAAACAATTAATACAATACAGTAGTAAGTTTAGATCCCCTTCCTCCGCTGAGATCTTGCCACATTTAGACAACGAGAACAAGAACCTCGCCAGGAACAAAAGATTTGGATGCTCTCGTTTTACCTTCCAAAGTTGGCTGCACAATTGTGATGAAGCCTCTGTTGCTTGGCAGTCTGAAGTGAGACACCATAAATCTACATTTAAATTTGATCGAAATTCAGACAGGCACTTTGGGAAATGGAAACGCCACACTTCTGGGGAATACAGCCAATGTTCTGAAGGTTGTTAAGCACAAAACAATTTTATTTATAGGGAGCAGCTTACAAAGTAAATCTGGTTTCTGTTGTTCCTGACTTGGGACTGGGCAATGCTATCAACAGACGTCTAATAGGAAAATATCCAATTTTCCGATTGGTGTCATCACCAATCATATTAATGAAGAGAAATCCTCACTCTCTCAAACTTCAGAAAAATGGCAGAAAAATTGTTATAAGTCATTCATTGTTAGGTAAAGTTTATTCCGCCTACAACAAACTTTGTTTTTGTAGTTCTCTCCTGAAAACCGTACGCCTTATTTTTAGATTATTCCAAGATGTAACAAACCCCAGATTTCTGAAAAAAATCCATCCACGTTATTATGCTGTCCTATATTTTTCTTCACTGTATTTTGTTTAATAGCTCTGCATTCCTTAAGTTGATCTGCCCCAATTTTCTAGACTGAATAAACAAGACTGACCTTGAGATAGATTGTTGGCTGTAAAAAGAAAAATTCAACAAATGCCATAGTAATTGAAATCAATTTCAGATCCTTGTGCTGCTATGAGTCACGGAACATTGCACAACAACAACAACAAGTTGGATTTATACAGCACCCTCCATGCCAGACGGCGTCTCAAAGTGCTTCACGATACCGGAGTTCGAGCCAGGGGGAGGGGGAAGGTGACCGTAGGCGCGGTCGAACAGAAAGGTCTTCAGGCGCGATCTGAAAATGGAAAAGGAGGGGGTGAGGTGGAGGGATTGAGGAAGGGAGTTCCAGAGTTTCGAGGCGTACACTGCTGCATGACATTCATTCAAATACAATTGACGGTATAATTTATCCCTTCACCTAAATAAAGGGACAGTGGTGGCATAGTTCATATAGTTCATACCCGGCTTGAAACTAAATCACACAGAGCTGGAATAATTTGAGTTTGATTGAACGTCTCTACTGAGCTATCTGATCAGAAGAAGAAATTGCATAGTTGGTTCAGCATCACTGGATTAGAGATGGGGAAAATCACTTGGGTTCCTCTTGTCACTATTCAGAACACCTGCTGGAAAGATGCATATGTGGATATCAAGCGAGGATACTGTTGTGCTCAGCTATGATGCCCTCCGCAGTTGAAAAGCCTGCCAACATTCACTGTCTAAATCTAGAGAGACTGCATGAAAAGGAATCTTCAATATGCATTAATGGAAATACACTAGATTTTTCAGACATAGACTAAGCAGCACTGAAACACGCCATTGGTCCAATTATTCCTTAACGGTATTCACCCTCCATCTATTGCCTCAGGTGCCTTAACCATGCCTTACCCAGGTGTCTCCTTCAATTTATAGTCTTGTACCACATGTGGCTTGTCTCATGAAGAATTAAACTCAGGAGAGCAAAGCTGCTATGGCCATTTATAGCTGTTGAAACATGAGCTACTCGCTCTACTCTGCAAGTGACCTTCTGGGAATTCAATTGTGGTTGATAAAGATTATATTTATACAAGGTGACAAGAGGTGCTTGGAATCAAAAGGGCCCTATAACCTATCTGACCTCATTCATGCACAATAATAACCTTATACCCTCCCATTACAATGTTTTTAAGTGTCTTAAATGAGTCTGGTGCCTTGGTATCTATTTCCTCTGGGTCATAGGGTTTGTGGTTTCATGTCACAGTCTAAGGTAACACTCCAGTGTAGTGCTGGGGGAGTACTGCTTTGTCAGAGACTCAATCCTTAGATGATAAGTTAACCCAAGGCTCTATTTGCCATTTCTGATGGAACTTTAATAAATTTGCCGATAAGATGCAATGTTACTACATTTTAAGGTAAATCACATTAAGCGCATGAGGAAGTCCTTCTGAACTAAAAGGTGCTATAATCTGACAACCCCTCAGTATCTGCCAACTATTTTAGTGACTTTTCGTGTTATGTATATTGTTATACATAATATAACATTATGTGTTGTTATATGAACAACACATAATGGTTCATACCACCACAGCATTGGAAATTGTATATTTTCCTATTTAATGCATCTTGCGACAGGAGCAAGCACTCCCAGGATAGGCATGGAACAATCTTAATGATGAACATGGCTCGCTGTACTCCGTCCCTCACAATCTCAACCTTACAACCTGTAGGACTTGTGTAGTAATTTTCAAACCAGTGTGAAAGTGCCTGCACCAGTTGGGATGAGTTTACCTGACAAATTAGGCATAGCTTTGGTCTGTGTACCTACACCAATGAGAAGTAGGGTAAGATAGACCAAGCCATTTACAAAAATGCCTTGCAACCACCGGAGACGTCTTGACACCACTGCTCTGGATTCATTTCAGAACAATCCCTTTGACTCCACTCTTCCTTGTTCAAGGCACATCTCAAGACATATGTGTTTCACCACTCTTTGCATCACCTTTCCCTCACCCACCACCTCTCAGTACCCGCCTCCAACTTGGGTGCCCATCCAGCATTGTTAAGCACTTTGGGATGTCCTCCTGAATGTAAACTGTATTCGATTGTAATAATAGAGGTGTAAGCCTATAAAATTGCCGGAGTGATTTGGATCATCAACAAGAGTTGCAAAGAATCATTTGTGAGCAAAGGGAGAAGATCATTTGTCTCAACAAAAACCGAAGTTGTTAGGAACACTCAGCAAGTCATGCAGCATCTATGGAGATAGGAAAGTGAATCATTGTTTCAGGTCCATGACCCTTCGTCAGAACTGGGGAATATTGGGAGGCAGAGGCTTTTAAGGACTAACAGAGAGGTGGGATTCAGCGCAAGGAAAACAAAGGAGAAAATGAGGTAGGGAACCGGAGATGATGTGTTAAATAGGTGTTAATGGTGTAAAACAACGTGGGGGATTGCAATAAAACTCTCCAGTTTTGTGGAGTGAATACAATCTGGAAAAACTAAATTAACTTATGTTTTGTTTATAGATAAAACTCATTTGTTCACAGTAGATTTCTAGTCTTTTGAACTAAAAAGACAATATGGCACTCTATCCAACCCAAAACATTTTGAGATGAGGTACTTTCTTTAGCAACTGAAGTTCAAACAATTAGGTTCCAATACTCTCGAGTTCTATTGACTTACTTTGCTTTCTCCATAGATGCTGCATGACCTGCTGTGTGTTCCCAGCGACTTCTGTTTTTATTTCGGATTTCCAGCATCTGAGGTATTTTGCGTTTTGTTAAGATCATCTCTCTGGCAGCTTCAAGTTTAGCTTTTGTCGCCTTTGGTCACCTTTCTACCCCTGCCCCTGGCTCGGTCCCGGGATCCGCTATTGTGAAGCGCTCTGAGATGCCATCCGGCGTGGAGGGCGCTATATAAATTGAAGTTGCTGTTGTGGTTGTTGTAGTTTTCGTCTTAACAAAAAATAAAGTTTCAAAAAGCATCTGATATAGTGTAAAACAAAACATGCCATAACTGCTGACATGGCAGCATGGGCGCCCAGTCTTTTATAGCGAGCTATTCAAGGAAAAGAGCTTGTCGAAAAACTCCCCAATGAAGCAATAGTGCCTCTAAATATTTGGAGTCAACAGAAGCCTAGACTCTTACTACACCTGCCTATTAATATTTAATTAACATGTTGAAGTACAAAAAACAGGAAAACAGCACAAGGATTCCCTAAGGCTCCAACACTAAATACATTTTGCCCCAATTGTATTGCGTTCTCAAGAAAATGTTTCCTTGCGCTTTCTGTGATGAAAGCATTGTTTACTTCTTTTTACAATTTACAAGCAGACAGTTCCATGGATGCAAGTCTCTTTCCAGATATTTAAACTCAAGAGAATTTAAACTGTCCTCTCCTAGAATCCACTCAGCTGCATAAAACACACAGCGGGTGTTTCCGAATGTGCCAGAGTGACATCATTTTTCTCCAGAACTGACTTTGAGATTGTTTGCTTCTCTGCTTCTTTAGTTCTTCCTGGGTTGGGATTGAGTGGCCGACAAAAATAGTTGCAGTAACAAAAATAAACGAGTAGTCAGAATGTGAACCGAGGGTGAAATGAGGGAGGTGCTCCAAGAGTGAACTCAATTAATTTCTGGTCATTTTTTCACTCTTTCCTTCCCATGTTTGAAACTATATATCACTAGATAGTGATCAGGAGCAGGATCTCATTTATTTTCTCCACTAGCTTGAGGAACTGAAGCCAATTCTAGTGGTCTTATTGCCGCACTAGCCAGCTCAGCACAAACAGGGACAAATCCAGGCTACTATATTTATTCTTTTTTTAAACGTACTGCAAGGAAACCATCCAAGTAAGTTTTGCAGCATGTCAGAGTGATTCCTTTGACAGGAATACTTGTAGATTAGCACAAGTTCTTACATACCCAAAATAAAAATTGAAAGCTTCCCTAATTACTGTATTAGCCTGCAAAATATAGACAAACCACTTGAAAGTATATCATGTGAAGTGCTTTGAGCCTTCTCAACTATCTGAGAAGCTGCTATATCGAATACAAGGATTAATGTTATTATGTAGCCCAAACTACTAGAAAGCCATAGGACTATCCAATGTTTGCCTCAATAGGTCAATTTCATCGCTTATTTGAGAGTTCAAAATTCACTGCTGGATTTTAGTGGAATCCTAGAAGAGGCACAGTTCAAATTGCTTTGGATTTCCTCAAATCATTCCATTTGCCAATGCAAGTTCTACCTTGCTTTTTTATTAAAGTCTCTCCAACTTTTCCTTCCGATTTACTTCCTTATCCCCCCACCCACCCGCAATTTTGAAGTTGACAAACCTACAATCGCAAAGCAATGCCACTGACCATCCAGCTATTCACTGTCTCAAGTACTCTTCAACTGGGAGACTTTAAGAGTGATTGTGAGTAGGACTGAGGGGGACATTGAAGATCAGTTCAATTCACATTTGGCTTTAATGTGACATCCATTCACAAACATACACCGTCCAGTGGAAATGAGTGAGAGATTCCTGTCCACCTTTTTCCTTTTCCTCATCCAGAGTCTAATGAAGCCTACCAGACGCTTTGTTCTTAGTTTGTCGAAGATGAGGGACTGTACTTGAGCTCTTCCTGAACTCATTTAGCCACAACATGATGATAATATTCACTGTGAGTAAGAATAGCAATTGTGTTTGCTGATGATGTTGGTATGATAGCTTACTAAAACAAGACACAAGGCATCTTCCCCCACTTCAGCGAGCTCATATTTTATATTTTGAATTGTTTGTTTCGGTTACATTATCATAGCTGATGTGGTGATATAACCTTGTGCAGCATTTCAAACACCAACTTTCATTTTTGCAACCTCCTAATCCCCTACCAACCTGTCGGTTCCCTCTGCTCAATGGGCTCTGGCCTGTTCTATGTCCCCCGACCCACAACCGCTCCCCCCATCGGCCGGTGAGCCTTCAGCTGCTCTGCCCCCAACATTTAGAATTCCATTCCACATTCCTTCCACCTCATGCCCTCCTTAGCCTCATTCAAGTCCCGCCTCAAGACCCTTTTCTTCGACCTTGCCATCAGTCATCCCCCATCTCTCCCCTTCCCTCCAACCTCCCCGATCCCGACCCCAGCTCAGGTCCAAGACACTGATTGTCCAGTGCCTTGGGACGTCAAGTCAACGGGAAAGGCACTATATCAATGTAATGTTGTTGTTCTTCTGTGTAAAAAAAACAGTTGCTGGGGGCAAATTTCAGGTTGGGCTTATCTTTCTAAGTGTGGGAATCATTGAAAACTGAGACTATCAACTCCATGTTTGGCATTGAGCTTGTGTACCTACAATATGTATTTGTATGGTGTTTTAAGCAAGATATATTTTGAACATGTTAAATAGGAACAATGTACAAAATACTGTATAATGGAAAATATTCATTTTGACAGATATGAAAGAGATGAATGATAAACATTGCTTATGGAAGATGAACAAGATAAACATCATTGGAAAACAAAGCACATTTTTGTCTGTTTGTCGCAAGTTGAAATATAATTGGGGTATTGTTAATTTGTGGCTAAAAATTCCATTCAGAGTTACTTGCGTTGCCATTGGCAAAGTTGGTCACTAAAAGTATTTTAAAAGGATATTTTTAAAAAGGGGATAATAAACCCTTAAATAAACCCTTAAATAAATAAACAAATAAACAAACAAATAAATAAATAAGTAAATAAGTAAATAAGTAAATAAGTAAATAAATGAATAAATGAATAAATAATCTGTCCACTCAATCTATGACTGTTTTTGGGACACTGTTGTGTGCAATTGGCTGCCGCGTTCCGTCCACAAAATATCCAATCAATTGTCTTCACAGTAAATTCTGTGAAGTTCTTTGAGACGCTTTGAAGATGTGATAAGGTGCTATATCAAATACAAGCATTATTATTATTATTATTTCCCTTTATAAGTATTCATTGGTGATGATCTGCGCATTATATGGAATGGATATTTAGACGAACGATACTTTGGCTTTCGGGATTCTGTAAAAAAATGCTATAAAATAGAAAAATACATCAGTAGAAAAGAAAAGTACATCAGACATGTGTGAGATCTAATGACTGTGCATAGACAGATAAAATAAACTACACTTTAATTCAGATTTGAGGATGGTACATGCATCTAGAGGAGTCTATTCAGCCCTTTTATGAACCTGCCACCTTGAAAGCACACCGCTCTCTTGATTGACCTTAACCATCATTTCATAATCAAAAATTACACTTCAAAAGGCACAATACATTCACCATAACTTTTTCAAAACAGATTATCATTAAAATATGGAAAATGGGAGACATTTTGGATGTACATTATCCAAAGCAAATCTTCAATAATAAAAGATCTCTATTTAAATAAAAAAAACAATATCACGTAAGCTACGATCACATGTAGTTGATCAGGATGCTGCAGATTTCAGAGTGGGATGTGATATACGTTTTAACTGTGTGGCATCTGGAGGAAATTCATGCCACTCACAGATGCATGTTGCATGTTACGCCTCACTAATATGTGGCATTCTACTTACACCAGGATAATTGTTCCAATAAATGTCACCTCAAGCAGAGAGACTGGTTTATGAAGCAATGCGCCCAGTTCCAGTGAGCTTCAGGTATTCAATGGAGTGTGGATTATTGACAGGTGGACTGGGATTGGGGAGGAGGGCTTCTCTGGTTACTATATTCAGGAGGATTTCTGTGAAAATTAGTCAGAGAAACTTTGACTCAACTAAGGGAAGAAATAATCATAACGAGGCATCACGTGGTAGCAAACTTGCGAGTTGTGTGAAGTGCCACTGTGCAACTTGAACAAGACTTCATCGAGGGGAAATGTAAACTCTACTTTTCTCCTGCCCCAAACAGATTTGCCAAATCATTTTTCATGATGGCAATACGCTTTTATTACATGATTGGTACAACTGTTTTATCAGTAAAACTATGTGTAGAGGCCACAAATAGTGCTCACATGGGTTACCAAAAACACAGATGGAGCATTATTTTTACTTTGCGAAACCTAGGCAAAGCGCCAAGATCCAGCAAGAAGGATGCTATCATGGTTAGGAGTGCAGAATAGATCAATTGGGTTTTAGAAAGTTGTTTCCAAGCTTGAGTTAAAAGTACATTGATCATACGGTGGGGTGCTGCTCTCTTTAGTTACAGTAATGGATCAATGACTTCACAGTTTATGGCTAAAGGTAATTAATTTGCACATGATTTCAATGACAACAAGGTAGGAGACAGTCTTCACAACAAGGGAAAGCAATTGTAGGGGAGCCATATGAGGCTTATCAGTCTTTTATTTATTTATTTATCAGCCCATTTCATCTTAAAATATTCGTACAATTGGAAGTCAGTCTTCCCCAATTCTCAAAAGTGAACCAATTCCAAAATTAAGATTGAATTTTGGAATTCTCCACAATTTTGCGTAATCTTAAATAGTTTTGAGGCTAAAATTAGATGAAAGTTAGTGTTTAGAATGACTAGTGTTGAGTTATCAAATGTCACCAGCAGAAGCCCGAGAGCTTCCCTGGCCACAGAGTGGCGCAAAGTGCAAGGAAACCTGAGAGAAAGGAAAGAGAGAAAAGTGCTTAATCTTTCTCTTCTATTCTAATAAAACGACAATGTTTGTCTGCGCTTCAAGAAGGATCTCAACAAGCAATTGATGTAGAAACACAATTGATACATCATCAGAAAGTTCATACTCCTAGGAGTGACATGGGCATATTTGTTTTGGGGTATCTCGTATTGTTCATTAGTTATTTTCAGTTCAGGATTTTTGTGCTGTAGTTACACCTGGTGGCCACTGAGCCAAAATGCCACCGTGGCATCGTGCGTCACACCACATCTACTGCAGGTTTAGCTACAGTTGGGGCTGTAGCATTCTGCTTCACAGAGCACGAACATAGCAACATTTTTAAAGTGCTGAGTCCTCCCACTGAGTCCTTCAAAACCAACAACAGCAACAAAATTACATTTGTATAACACCTTTCATAATGGGAGGACATGGGAGGAGGGTGGGAAGGAGGTTGATCAAAAGCCTGGTGAAAGAGAGGTCCTTGAGGTGGGTCTTGAAGGAAACAAGGGATGGGGCAAGGCGGAGGGACTGCAGGATGGAGTTCCAGATCTTGGGAGCAGAATGACTGAAGGCAATATCTGCCAATAGTAGGTCGGGAGAGGTGGGGTTCGTGCAGCAGGACGGAGCCCACTGAGTGGAGGGAATGGGCAGGTTAGTAGAGAGTTAGGAGGTCACAGAGGTAGGGTGGTCCTTCATTGTGAGCTTTGAAGGTGACCAGGATCTTGAACTGTATGTTTTGTGTGATGCAAAGCCAGTGGAATAGGGTGATATGGCCACGGGGCCCTGTGCAAGAGAGGACATGGACTGTAGTGTTCTAGATGATGTGTAGCCTGTAGATGGAGGAGTTGGGGAGGCCGACAAGCAAGGAGTTTGCATAGTCAAGCTTGCATGTTAAGAATGCATATATGAGAGTTTCGGCCTGCAATGTGAGACAGTGGCGGAGCTGGATAATGTTATGGAGGTGGGGGAAGGCAGAGCAGGTCATGGCAGGGATGTGGGGTATAAAGGTTAATTGAGGGTCGAATAAAATGCCACGGTTCTGGATTGGGTTAGTGAGATAATAATAATCCTTGCATTTGATATATGGAGTGTTCATGCATGTATGGTGATGCCGTCAGCACTTGAGCTGTGGAGGTGCTGACAGGAGCCTCAGTCTTGTTGATGTTCAATTGAGGAAAGTTAGCTCTCATCAATGGCTTGATGACTGATAGACATTCTATCAAGAAACAGTAGTGCTGGAGGCAAGGATGGAGGCAGAAAGGTACGGGCTAGCGCTACCATTAGGCCAATTAGGCGGTCGCCTAGGGCGCCAAAATTTGGGGGGCACCAACCCTGGTTACAGAGTACGGCGAAAATGACTGCTGTCATTTGCTGGCATGTAGTGGCGGAGGCGTGGGAGTTAGCAGTAAGTTGACCAGAGAATGCTTAATACTTAAATAAAACAGAAGTATGTTTCATAAATAAATAAATATATAACTATTACCATTACTTTCATTGATAATTAATGATATTAATTTTTAGTATTAAGATTAGCTTAGCAAAAGTTACTAGGGGACGCACATCTGAAGGCTTGCCTAGGGCGCCAAATACCCTTGCGCCATTCCTGGAAAGGTACAGTTGGGTGTCAAGTGAATACGTGAGCTGTTTCTGTGCTGTGCACAGCATCGGAATCTGATTGGAGGGGTTTGTGACGGGAGTGGTGGGAGAGGAAGAAGCAAAGCTGGGAAACAATGATTCGTTAGAGGACCTTGGAAAGGAAAGAGAGGTTGGAGATGGGGTGGTAATTTGAGGGCAGGAATGGGTCCAGGGAGGTTTTTTTTAAGTAAGGGAATGATTACGTCATTTTTAAAGGGGGTGGGAATGGTGCTAGTGGACAGGGAGAGGTTAATAATGTCAGGGAGTGGAGGGGCAAGAAGGTGGATCTGGGAGGTAAGGAGTGGGATAGGGATGGGGTTGAGGGAGCATTTAGTCTGCTTCATGCACGTACATGTGGAGTACTCCCACAGGAGTCCTCTCAGATGCGTATAGATAAAGACGAAATGTCTGTCTGTGTGTCAGTCCACATTCCACATTGGACTGTTTGGGTGCAAGCAAACCTGCTATGGGTACAGCTAGTAACTTATAATAATAAAACAAATGTGCAAATTCCTACTCAACATTGCTCTTGACCACAAACACAGTGTTTTATGAAATGATTGGGCAGGCAGACCATGTCACAAATACAGTCCCCACCTCTGCCTCCCTCCTCCCCCCACCCCCCCACCATATTCCACCCCACACAGCATTTGATCATTTGATAAACTCCATTGACTTTTCTCATAAACTAAAAATTCAGAAGGAAACAACAGTCAACTCTGCTGTTTACAGATACATTATTAAGCAGTCTTATAATGAATATGTAAATAAGTGGCAGTGAGTACACATGAAGTCAGGAACATTAAATCTCTTAATAAAGACTGTGATTGCTCAATTTTACCACTCGGCCAGGAATAGAATCACAAGTCAACACAATGGGATAAGCATGATTGTAATTCAAACCTTATTTTATTTGGACTGATCTGGTAGTTGTGAAACTGACACTTTTAGAGTAGAAATTAAATTCTATTTACATGTGTTGAAATGTCGATAGCAATTGAAACGAAGCTGGAGGTACCGAGCCAAGTCTGTATCAGGCAAACATAGTTTATTCGATGGGGTTTGGCATATTAGAATGTCCTCTGAACATTTTGTTCCAAATCAGTCAATTGCGATGTGATTCCTCGGAGTAATACTGGCATCTTTATGAAATCTCTTCTTAATCATCCTGCTAGTGCTCACTTGGTTATCTATTTCACAAGTTGACAGCGAAGTCCCAACATTGGAACTAGAAAATGATCGATCAGCTGAGATTTTTTTCATTTTCAAATATTGAGCCCGAGGAAAGACCCTCCTGCTTCGTTACACTTTGGCGAAGCAAAGGACAGATCTGAGCACAGGAACACCAACAAATGGTAACTTGACCTAAACGGACTGGATTGCCCTTAAGTCACCAGAACCACACGATGCGTCCAAGTACTGTACTTCTCCGTCCTGGACATGGGATTGAATCTGCACTGATCACCTATGATGGCCCTTTTTGTGCCAAATAATGAATCCTACATGCACGACTTCAGACTCCATGCAGATGCCTCTTGGGGAGAAAGCCTTGACAATGACATGCTTTCAGGCATAACAAACTGACACTGGTAATGCAAAGTATGGATCCATCCGGTTAAACAATGTTCCTTTGGTCTGCTGAATTCTTCTTCCATCTACAGCTGGCTTACTGCATCAGTCAAACTTCAATGATATTAATGGCTGGTGAGTTATTTTGGAACTGAAAGTAAAAAACGTAACATTTAAAGTAAACCACAACTAGGAGCTAATTAATCATATACCTACTTCATCATTATTTATGTCAGTGAAATTATCTTGAACAAAATGTGCAGTAAGATATCAGCTAAACCTTAAGGGAATCTTGTGTTTGTGAGTCTCTGAAGGTATGGGTCAACGAATCCATGACTGCTTATGGGTTGCTGCTGTGCCAACTGCCGCTTTCTGCTCACAAAATATACATTCACTACATTTTACAGAATATTTTGTGAAGCGCTTTGAGATGCCTCAAGATGTGATAGGCAGTATCATTATTATGGTGCAAGGATCATTATTATTATAGTTAATATTATTTAGGGAGAATCTGTATTTGAGCACCTGTGTGTATAGGTGTGTGAGGATCTCTGCGTGTGTGAATTTGTGAATCTCTGCTAGTTTGTGTACGTCTCTGTGCATGTGCAACCATTTTCACTGTACCATCTCGCACAGAGTACAGATGATGAATGTTTGAGAGGTGACACACTCAAATAATCTGATTCTGTTCTGAACAAAGTATGAAAAATATTTGAAAACTAAATTAATGTAGTTTAAGTTGTTGGCTCAATTTGGTTGTCCAAACTTAAGAACAGTAGTGCTCAGACAGAATGGTGCAGTAATAACCTTTAATATCCACAACTGACTCTTCTGATTAGATAGTTCTTGAATCAGAAAAAGTCTCCTGCATCAAGTATTCTATTTGACTACCATAAAAGGGTCTATCATTAGACGATGACACAGAATGGTAATCGTCTGCAGCGCATTTCCTTTGGTGGGGTGTATAATTTTACTGGTCTGAACAATTGGACTGATTAAAATGTATAGGTTCAGTGAGCTTTGGATGAGAAGTGAAAGGCTAGCAAATTTATTGTTTGGGGTAACAGAATCTATATTATTTGTCAGAACCACATTGAGTTGGTGGTAGAACTGTGCAATTGCTTATTAAAATAGTAATAACTCACTGAACTTGGAACTGATTTGCAACCCCTTTTTAATCCAGTGGCAATGCCAAACTATTGATGATTAGCATTTATATGGATCCGATGCAATCTAAATTACCCTTTCCTTAACCCCGTGCACTTCAGCATTAAATTATGCCTTGGTTTCTTTAATTGTGAGCCACAAACTGCATATTGTTATACAGTAGTTAATAGTTGATTTGAACTTCCGCTGGCCTTCTCTGACCACATTAAACTAAAGGGAAAATGCACATTTTTGCTCACCACAGTCTTTTCCTTTTTGACATATCTTATGTACATTCCTGTACAGAACTACAGTCGCTTTAACCCTCAGCTCCCACCCTCCGTTCCAATGTCGAGCCAGAATTATCAAGTGCTTTTTAGGATGTTCTCTCGACGTGAAAAGTGCTGTATAAGTATAAACTGTATTGGATTGAGGCATCTCAGAAGTATTACTTTTGCTCTTTACAGCAATAACAACCTGCGCTTTTGTCGTGGCCTTTCATTTAGAGTAACTTATCAAATAATGTTTTAATCAATAAGCACAACTTCCGTTAATAATTCTCACATTTGATATACAGTATTGCCTTATCATAGTATCAAAATGCTTCACAGATTTTTGCTTGTGATTGTGTATTTGCAGGCAAATATAACAGCCAATTTGCACACAGAGTTACGGCAAACAGCCATAAATGTGAATGATTCATATATCATGGGGATTGTTGGCCAGGACGATGGGATAAACTCTATATTCTCTTTCTGAATGGTACCATGGTGTTTTTAATGTTCTCTTGAACAGTAAATGGAACTCAGCTTAATGTCTCTTCTGAAGGATGGCATCTCCAGTCATACAGCATTCAGAGTCTTACTCAGCGACGAGAGTGCTACTAACTAATCCAGGCTGACATACATTTTCAAGCAATGAAAAACAGCTTTACTGCTCAGGGGTCTATCTCAATCTGAGCTAGATCAGTGCAAGATGAATAAATCTGGAGATGTTGCATTTATCAGTTGCAAGCAGCAAAAGAGGAATTATTAATTTTTTGAAATAGAAGTGTTGATGGTGAAACCTTATGAATACAAAATATAGTTTGGGACATGACATACAACTGCCAGGATAGCAGAAGGTGAAATGGTTGGACATTGGACTTATTTCTCATTGAAAAATTCTTGTGTTCTTATGTAATCCAGTCTTTGAAACATAGTTAATTACAGTACATTGATAAAACTGCATGACTTTTGAGTTAACCACTGGGATTTGCTTGCTCACCTTACTGCGCAGTAGTCCTCCGGTCGGACGCTCAGGAGTGCTGTGTTCTGACGACGGTTTGGCCTTCTCTTTGTTGTTATTTGAATCATTATCTTTAATTATATCATACTGTCTGCAGAAGAGAGCTATGACTGCTGAAATATACAAAGAAAGAACACCTTCAGTGACTTGAGCCAACAAAGCATTTGTAAACCAAATGTTTCTAAGACAACAGTAACATGAATAATGATCATCATCTTTGCCTGGGTTATAATGCCTATAACATCAAACTGTCTCAAAGCACTTCATAGGTAATTGCTTTTCAGTGTAGTTACTGTGCATTTATAACTGAATGTAGCAGCCAATTTCTGTGCAGTAATGTCCCACAAACAACAAGAAACAACAACAATTGCATTTATTCAGTACATTTCACGCTCAAATAATGTCACAAGGCAAACAGCCAGTAGATGACAATCAACAAAACCACCACTTGCAAAGAGATGACATAAAGTTTATACATTTAATTTGGAGTTTTTTACACTGTGTAACGATCATATGGTGACATTGGATCCATATTAATATCGTTTGATAGACATGAAAATATCAAGTAGAATCATATAAATTTACAGATCAAAAAAATCCATTTGGCCCATCATATCTGTACTGGCTCTTTGAACGAGCAATCCATCCAGTCCCATTTACCTGCCTTTTTCCCATACCTCAATAAATTATTCTTTATTCGATTTTTATCTAGTTCCTTCTTTACAAGCTCACAGATTGCTTTGAATGAAGAAGATCCTTCATCCCATCCCATCTCAGCAAGAACACCCACTCTATTGTTTCCCCATTACTCTCTGAGACTCCTCTGGCATGGAGGGTGCTATATAAATCAAAGTTGTTGTTGTTATTATATTACAGCATTAAGCTGCATTTTAAATGGGACCAGCAACCTGGCCTCAACCATCTTTCTTGACAACTTGTTCCAATCATTGTTTATCTTCTGAGAAAAGAAAAAATGTCTGGGTACCCATCCTGGAATTGCTCTTTAGTACTCTAAACCTGTGTTTTATTGTTCTACTGTCTTGTTGCATCTTAAAGCACTGATCATTTTTAAAAACTTGCGTTTTATATAGCGCTTTTCACGTCTTCTAGATATCTTAAAGAACGTCACAAAATATACTGTAAAGTGAAGACTGTATATTTGTGGGCAAATATCAATCTGATCTGAGTCTACTTTTCCATTCCTATTTACAATGTTATACACCTCTCCCTTTGAGTCAACAACAACAACAACTTCGATTTATATAGTGCCCTCCACGCCGGACGGCGTCTCAGAGCGCTTCACAGTAGCGGATCCCAGGACCGAGCCAGGAGCAGGGGCAGAAAGGTGACCAAAAGCTCGGTCGAAGAGAAAGGTCTTCAACTGTGACCTGAAACTGGGAAGAGAGGGGGCGAGGCGAAGCGAGTAAGGAAGGGAGTTCCAGAGCCTCGGGGCGTAGTGGCTAAAGGCACGGCCACCGAGGGTGGAGCGGAGGATTCGGGGGACATGGAGGAGGCCAGACCCAGAGGAGCGAAGGCAGCGGGTGCTGGGTTGGGGGGAGAGGAGATCTGAGAGATAGGGGGGTGCAGAGGAGTGGAGAGATTTGAAAACCAGGGTGAGGATCTTGAAGTCGATCCTCTCTGGGATAGGGAGCCAGTGAAGTCTGGCAAGGACTGGGGTAATGGGGGAGCGAAGCTTAGAGTGGGTGAGTATGCGGGCGGCAGAGTTTTGGATAAGCTGCATTTTGTGGATTGTGGTGAAGGGGAAACTGGCGAGGAGGGCGTTGCAATAGTCCAGCCGAGAGGTGACAAAGGCGTGGACCAAGGTTTCAGGGGCTTTTGAGATGAGGTATTGCCGGAGACGGGCGATCCGTCGGAGGTGGTAGAAGGCAGTGCTGGTGACGGACCGGATGTGGGGGAGGAAGGACAGTTGGGGGTCGAAACTGATGCCAAGGTTGCACACAGGTTCGGAGAGTTTTAGCGGCAGGCCGGGAAGGTGGAGGAAGTGAGAGCCATGCAAATGGAGACGTTGACGAGAGCCAAAGAGTATGGCCTCCGTCTTATCAACATTCAGCTGCAAGAAATTTGTGCTCATCCAGCCCCTGATGTCTGAAAGGCAGGCTGACAGAATATCGGGGGCCTGGGGTTCACAAAGTGAAGTGGAGAGATAGAGTTGGGTATCATCCGCGTACATGTGGAAGTGTGCTCCATGTCTGTGGATCACATCCCCAAGAGGAAGCGTATAGATGAGGAAAAGGAGGGGGCCAAGGATGGATCCCTGGGGTACCCCACAGGTAACTGGGTGAGAGCGGGAGAAAAAACCGTTTGTGGAGATGTACTGCTGGCGGTTTGTGAGGCAGGACTCGAACCAGGCGAGTGCGGTCCCACTGAGATGGATGGCGGAGGACAGGCGGTGGAGGAGGATGGTGTGGTCGACTGTGTCAAAGGCAGCCGACAGGTCCAGGAGGATAAGGAGGCAGAGGGAACCCTGGTCACAGATAGAGAGGATAGAATCACAGATAGAGTCACCTACTTTCAAGATAGAATGCCCCAGCTTGTTTCATCAGTGCTTTGAGATGGTACCTTACATGAACATAGATAATAGCTGGCTAGAAAGGGCTCAACTCCTCCCAAATCCAACATCTTCTGCAGTTTGGGCTAAGAGAATGTTGTAGCCATACAGGGGTGCTGCTCTCTGTGATGTGTACTGGGACGTCGATGAGTGAGAGTTGAATCCATCGTGGACACACACATATACACTCCACAGACTTTAGTAAAGATGTCGAGATGTATGAGAAGGATGTAACGCAGCTCAGTTACTTCGCACCACATCATCCTCCCACCGAAGCGAATATTTTCACCTGCTGCCTATCGTGAAGGGCACTGTATAAATGCTAGTTGTTGTTAAAATGGTTGCTTATAAATTGAAGTTGTTGTTATGACTCGCACTGGCACCAAAGGGCACAGAAACACATTCCCTTTCACTGAATGATTTAGCCTTGAACAGTGGAGATTGTATCATGGAGATGCTTGAAGATAGGCTTTATTTATGATGGCCCTCAGCCATCACTTACTCACTGATTAACAAACTGTAATTGGTTGTGAAGTTTAGGTCAGTGTCTTCTCTAAACAAAACGCCCAATGAAAGATTCTGATCTCAGTGGTAAAAATCTTCAACAGGGACCATGTCTCTAATTAGACTTTCAGTTTTTTAAAAAAATACCAATGATAGACATTGCCCATAGACATTGATGCTTTTACTGAATGGGGATTCCTAAAAGTAGTTACACAACAAGAAAAACATTAAACAATTGAAATGTTGCAGGCAAGAGGGGAGAGATTATTAAATAATAATAATCCTTGCATTTGGTGTAGTGTGTTTCGCATCACAAGGCCATCCCAAATCACTTTACAGGATTTACTGTGAAATTGAGTCACTGTGTAACTGTAGGAGAAGGCGGGAACCTAATTTTGAACGATACTATCCCACAAAAAGCGAGCAGGAGAATGACCAATTATACTTGGGAGATTGTTGACCAGGTCATTGGGAGAAATTCACTCCTCTTTTTGAATGGTTGCATGGGATCTTTAATATCTACTTGAGAAGGCATATTAGATCTTGGTTTATTGTCTCATCCAAAGGATTGATGAGATTATCAGCATCAAACCATTGAAGAAATACTTCTGCTAGGATCACATATTAATTGGATGGTTTTCAGGGGCCAAATGGAAAGAGTCACTGCCCCCAGTAAAAGAATCTGTGAAGTTCAGGATGACTGAGCCCATTATTGAAAGGGTTATTTAACGTTTGCTTGTACAGCAGACATGACTTTGGTTCAATGTCCGATCTGAAGGATGGCAGCTTTGACAACACAACACACCCTCAGAACTGCACTGAAGTGTCAACTTAGACCATGCGGGGCTTGAACCCATAACCTTCTGACTCAGATGCAAAAGTGCTACCAACTGGCTTTGGTTAACACTTAGGAGGGAATATGATGTTTTCAAAATTACAAATTGTTTTCATAGAGTAAAGATGGCAAGGATATTTTCACTGATTGACATGTCAATAACTACAGAAAATAAATTGAGAATTATCAGGAAGAGAAATGGCGAGGGTTGGAATAATTTTTTTTTACACACACAGAGGGTTGTAGTTTGTGCCCTACTATAAATGGCCACTAATACTGGGTCGATAGCAACGTTTAAAAGATAATAGGAAAAATTCTCTAGTGAAATATTAATGGGAATAGGAAGACAGCACGGGAATAGGATTAGAGCAGATGGCTCCATTGGTGGAGGTAAAACCAACACAGACACAGCAAGAAGAATGGCCTCCTTATGTGCTGGAAACTCTCTTTGATTCTAAATTATTAATTCAGATGTGGAATACAGAACTTTCAAATTATAACCTGGAGGAGTAACCTTTTTTTTAAAAAAAGCATGTGATTCTGCTGACAAATAGCATCATACATTTTGAATTCATGTGCTAATTCATGGTCTGTCAAACAGCTGTTTCTCAGCTATACCTCATCTAATGGAAACTGACAGAATGTAATATATGTTCCCAAAGAAACAGCCATGTTACCTCTCTGGCAGGAATAAAAAAAACAGCCTTAGGTCCTCTCACTCAATTTATAGGGACAGCTTCTACTGAAATCGAAAGGGCCCTCTGGCAAGTGGTGCCATGACAGCCTTATAAAGTGTACTAAGGGGACACCCTTATCAATTTGCAGGATCTGGAATGAGGTTGCACTGTGCTGATTGCATTACCTGCTTTTTGCTCAGGGTTAAAGCAGCTCTGTAGACTAGAGGGTGAAAAGAAAAATAGAAACCATTGTGTGTTTCCAAGTGCAAAATCATTTGACTGTTAGGTGCGGCGTTTGTTGAAAACTGTTGGCTGAGCGAATTAATCGGATTACGATCATGTATATTCCATGTATGCGTCATGAATAGTTGGCCCTTCTACAACCTCTCAGCATGGTTAGACGAATAGGTGACTTTGTATAACAGTTGACAACAAAAACACTGACCATTACCTTTTCCTTAGTCAAAGAACCCAAAGGCCTGAAATTTCACCTAGGTTTGGGGCAAAAATGTTTAATTGTGAAGAATAGTAAAGAAAAAAGCTTCAACTCACTTTAATATGAAAGCTAGAACTAAGAACAACTAGCTTCCAAATTATTATTCATTATGACTGTATTTGATATAGCATTTTATTACATTGCCAAAATATTTAAAAGGGCTTCATAGGTTTTACTGTAAAGTTTTTTTTTAGCCAATGTGTGCTCAGCAATGTCCCACAAACAGCCATGAAGCAAATAAACAATTTTATTTGGGAGATTGTTGGTGGGATACCCAGCAAAACTCCCTTCCCTTCCTCAAAATTGCAATGGGATCTTTAGTATCAGCAACCACAACAAAATTACATTTGTACAATGCCTTTCACATCACAAGGATATCCCAAGGTGCTGGACAGTCAATGTTTCAGATCCTAGTTGGGGTTGGGATCGGGGAGGGTCAAGGAAAAGGAACTGGCAGACAAGGCCTCATTTGGTGTGACCGATGGGACAGTCGAAGAGGAGGGTCTTGAGGCAGGACTTGAAGGAGGCTAGGGAGGTGGGAAGGTGAAGGACTGCAGGATGGAATTCCAGAGATTGGGGGCAGAGAGGCTGAAGGCTCACCCGCTGATGGTAGGGCAGGTGGGTCGGGAGACATGAAGAAGGCTGGGGCCCGCTGAGTGAAGGGAGTAGGCAGGTTGGTAAGGGGTTAGGAGGTCATAAAGGTAGGGTGGGGTGAGGCCATGAAGGTCTTTGAAGGTGAGAACCAGGATTTTTAAATGAAAGCTCAACTGAATTGGTGACGGGGAGCCAATGGATTTGGGTGAGAATGTGGGAAGATGGGGTCGCAGAGCTTGGAGCAGTAGAGGACACAGGCCCCAGGGTTCTGGATTATCTGCAGCATATGGAAGGAGGAATTGGGAAGGCTGACAAGCAGGGCATTGGCGTAGTTGAGCCTCGATGTGATGAAGGCACATGAGTGATTTGAAATGAGTGTTTCAGCAGCCTGAGGGGTGAGGTAGTGGCGGAATCAGGCAAT
Source organism: Hydrolagus colliei (assembly GCA_035084275.1). NCBI lineage: Eukaryota > Metazoa > Chordata > Chondrichthyes > Chimaeriformes > Chimaeridae > Hydrolagus > Hydrolagus colliei. The sequence goes on along the minus strand of CM068744.1, from coordinate 8,047,224 downwards.
GTTGTGAAGATGAGGGTAAGCAGAACAGGTCATGGCTTGGATGTGGGGAGGGGGAAAGACACTTGAGTGTCGAAGAAAACCCCTAGATTTCTGACTGGCTTGGTGAGGTGGAGGCTGCAACCATGGAGATTGATGCTGCCAGTGCCTGATATATGAAGGCGCTGGCATGAGCTAATCAGGAAAGCCTCGGTCTTGTTGATGTTCGACTGTAGAAAGTTAGCTCTCATCTTGGACTTGATGTCTGTCAGGACAGCAGTGGTCCTGGAATTGATGGCAGAAGCAGAACGATAGAGTTGGATATCATCCGCATACATGTGGAAGTTGACCCCGTGTCTGCAGATGATGTCACCAAGGGGGAGCATGTAGATATCGAAAAGTAGGGGGCCAACAGAGCCCTGGGGGACAGAGCCCTGTGGGGTGCCACAGGTGACAGTGCGGGGGTGAGAGGAGACGCCATTGGTGGCGTCAAAGTGGAGATGGTGGGAGAATAAGAGTCAAACCAGGCGAGGGCAGATCCATGAAGATGGAGCTGGCAAGAGAGATGGTGAAGGAAGATGTCGAAGGTAGCAGAGAGGTCAAGGAGGACAAGGAATGAGAGAGAGCCCTGATCACAGATGTTTAGAATGTTGTTAGAAACTTTGACCAGGGCTGTCTCCGTGCTATGGGCAGAAGAGAAACCGGATTGTAGGGGTTCAAAGAGGGAATGGCAGGAGATAAATGGCGGAGCTGGGACGCAGCAACTCGCAACATCAGCTGAACTGGCAGACAGGGCCTCAGTTTCTGAAGCTGAGACAACAAAAATACAGCAGTACCCCCGTGCTTGAAACATCAGTCAAGAATTGTAAGTTCAAAATGTGGAGCTTGAACCTACAACCTTCTGAATCAGAGGCATAAGTGCTACCAACTAAGCCAACAGTGTCTAGATTTCCTATATATTTTATTTTGCATTTTCACAGTAGTGAATTTACTTGTACTCGGAATTTGGCAGATTATTAAAAGATTATTAAACCAGTTTTCTGAATTTTTAAAAAATAGATAACTAAATTCAGCAATTTGCCAATTTCTAGGTACTTTGAAATTCTAAAACAATAGTAAATAAATCTAGATCCAGAGTGCAATTAATCCCTTTTGTGACTTCTAACATTATAATTTTGGTCTTCAATATATTTAATCACTTCTTTATTTGATGCTGCTGTTTGTATTTATATTTCTGATATGCAAATTATGTGGAAGAAGATTTAACTGTCACTGATGTGAATCTAACATTTGTGAGAGAATTTACATTGTTTGCTAAAGTTGACAAATATTGTGTTGTAGACTTACAAAAGAATTTGTAGACAAACATGTTGTATAACATGTTCTATCTAACTTACCAAGTTTGATACTTCATCTCAGATGATCATGTAATCAGACAAATATTGTACAAAGACGAGAGAGGTGTAAAGAAATCCCAGAGGCCCATTTGACCTCTTATTTGCAGAATGCCACTCTTCAATCTTCCAGTTACAACAACAACCTTAGATTTGTAGAGCACCTTTCACGTTGAGAGAATAAGAATATAAGAATTAGGAGCAGGAGTAGGCCATTCGGCCCCTCGAGCCTGCCCCGCCATTTGATAAGATCATGGCTGATCTTCTGACCTAACTCTAATTACCTGACCTATCCCCATATCCCCTAATCCCTCTATTTTTAAAAAATCTATCAGTCTCAGCCTTGAAAATGTTCAAGGACTGAGCATTTACAGCCTTCTGGGGTAATGAATTCCATAAATTCACTACCCTCTGAGTGAGGAAATGTTCCGAAATGCTGAACAGTCAGGGGTCAGGACCCGAGTATGTGGGGTTGGGGGGGTGGGAAGTGTGGTAGGGTTACAATGAGGGATGGCAGAGAAGTAGGATGGCAGCTGAAGGCATGGTCAAAAAGGAGGATCTTCACACCAGCATTGAAGGAGGCAAGGGAGTTACAGCATCGAACTGTTTCTCAAATTAATTCAGAGTCCTGGCCTCAATCCATCCTTCTTGGTAACTTATTCAATAGTTGACTGTGTTCTGCGTACGGGCAATTGGCAAGTTGTGAGGGTCACATAGGTGGGCGTAAAGTATTTGTTGTTGGCTAGGAATAGTGTATTCCACATTAACTATAAAAGGAAATGTGCTCACGAAGAAAGCACGATTCACTGCAATAACAACAACAAGACTTCAATCTCTGGGGAAGGAAGGGCGATGCGAAGGGGTTGAGGGAGGAAGTTCCAAAGTTTTGGGGGGTAGTGGCTGAAGGCACAGCCACTGATGGTGGAGTGGAGAATTCGAAGGACTAGGAGGAGGCTGGACCCACGATTCTTCGTGATCATGAAAGCTTTTGCAGCAATGAATACAACTATTATCTAAGAGACAGCTGAACAAAAGCCATCGCAGTCACCAAAGCATACCTTTGTGAGTATGCATAACTCAGCCCTGCTGATTAAAATTATGTATTGTGTATTGCTATTCAAAAAATCTACTGATCAAGAAAAATAAATGAGAGGTACTATTTCTGGTACTAAAAATGATTTTGCTATTATAAGAACAATTTGTCAAGCTGGCAAAAGAAATATCAGTCTCAATCTGTATAAATGAATAATTTTTGAATGATTTTTCAATATAGTTGGGCAGACAATTTGAAATAATTCAAAGAGTACTTTAAGATGAATTACTTAAAATGTATATATTCTTAGTAGCAAGAAACCTAATTTATACTTTCCATTGCACATCACATCACTGCTTAGTACCTCTGCAGAAAACCCAAATCAAATTAATTCAGATGATAGTTTCACCATTATTTTTAATGTCTCTATATTGTTACAATAAGAATGAGAATACCTAGCATTTCAGAACATCAAGAATTTAGCAAATTACTAAATTCAGTCGTAACCTTCAAACCAGTTTTCTAAGGCTCTTCAAATAAATTTAATTATACTGATAAAACTCATGTCCTCTTTAATTCAAAATGAAGACAGTGCCTTGCATAAATAGCACAAACGTTGACACAGGTGGAAATTCTCTCCAGGGATGCATTTATGAATATCATAATTTTGACTGGTATATTAAAAATGCAATTAAAAAAAAAAATTGTATTCTCTCCATTTTCTTTTTCTCTATGTTATTATTTTAATTCATATTAATTTCCTGATATATCTGTGTATCTATATACTGTATAACTTTTCTTGCATTTGCTATAGTGCCTTATTAGGTCACTGAAATATCTCTGAGCACCAGTGAGTCAGTTCCAGTGAGTGCTAACTAATAATTTCCCCAACAAATATTACCCCTGAACTCTTTTAGCTTATACTATATTGTCTAAAATATTGTCACCATTTTGCACTATTCTGTCCTCCCGACGTGAAAGGCGCTCTATAAATGTAATTTTCTTGTTGTTGTTGATATCAACTTCACATGGAAATTTCTCTGTGTCTTAACTGGAATGTGAGCTCTCTTCTTGGGAGGATTGCACCGTGTGTACCTAATCTTAGGTGGTAATTGTCAAGAGACAAGGCTGAAGACTCACTCACAGTGTGAGTTTGGGTACTGTTGGAGTTTAAGTAGCTAAAACTAGATAGCTTGCCAGCACTGTCTGGCCAGCTTCCCACTTCCAGTGAGTGCTAACCGGTCCGTTGAACCTGCTGGCCTGACCACAGCGGCATTTCAGTGTTGCTTCCTGGCCCAAATCTCCCAAAATATGCTGACTATGTGATTAGAATGCCTGGTGCCACATTTTTCACCGGGAGAGCTCCTGTCTTATCTCTCATGTTCAGAAAGGTACTTGTGTTATTGCAGACTGTCACTAGTTTGAATCTGTACTCGGTGATATGGGAATCACATTGGTTGGATTTAGCAGCCAACCAACCAAACGTTGCAGTGCAAAACCACAAACGAATGTTTACCAGATCTACAAATACCAATGCACAATATCCCTATTAGCTCTGAGCTAATGCACACACCAAAAGTAATCCTCAAATTCTATTTGTATATTTAAACCTGAATTAGGAGTGTATTACAAACAGTTGACTTTGATGTGATTAAGATTGATCTGCTGCAGTTTCATTGCCATATGCAGTTTACACAATAAAAGATCAAGGGGTCAAATATAGATTGAGTAACCATGTTGCCCACAGAAGGATTTTACGAAGGATTAAACAGGACATGAGTTTTATCAGTATAATTTACAAAGAATAAAATGAGAAGGGAAATAAGGTTCAAACTTGACTGCCGTACATATAATCAATAGTAACACTGCAATTTAATGAGTTCCAATCTGCTTAAATGCTTATCATTTCCTTTGATCATTTCCCCACCTTAAGGATCACCTTTACAAAATAACATTTATCATCTCGTAGTTTTACGATTAAGGAATCAATTGCTTGATCCAACTGGTTCAGCCTGCCAATCACCAATCACATGGAGTGAAGTGTCTGTCAGCAGCAGAAATGAAATAAGACTATAAGTACAGAGAGCTCAAGACTCACCAATCAACCTCTAATAGACAAAATGAGCCCCGGTGAGCTAGACAGAAACAGGCTCCACTTGAAATAAATCAATGTGAGATTTTCAGAAAAAAAATTGGGGTATTTTACTTTACATTCAATATTAGGTTTCATAAGTGGCACATATGGAAGAAAAAAAGAAGCCCATGGTATTAAAGGGACAGTGACAGCGTGGATACAGAACTGGCTGGGAGACAGAAAGCAGAGAGTGGTGGTGAACAGTTGTTTTTTCTGATTGGAGGGAAATGTGCAGTGGTCTCCCCCAGGGGTCGGTATTATAAAAAATTGTTAAAAGAAACAGGAGAATCTTTTTCACGCAGCAAGTTGTTTGCAACTGGAATGCATTGCCTGAAAGGATAGTGGAAGCTGATTCAAAAATAACTTTGAACAGAGAAGTAGATGGTTATATGGGGAGGACAGGTTGACAGGGCTATGGGTAGAGCACAGGGGAGTGGGATTGATTTGGAGAGCTGTTTTCAAAGAGCCAGCACAGACAAGATGGGCCGAATGGCCTGTTTCTGTGCTGTATAATTCTATGATTCTATAAAGACCAGCAAGAATGCCAAATAGATCAAAGAGCAAAAACAAATGCCAAGAGTCCAATATTAAAAATACTCAGGTGTGATGTAGATGTGACAACTACCATGGATGATAATTTTAACATGTCACAAATTGTACCACACGGTGAGATAAAATATTAGAAAAATACTGAAGATGCGGATGTGATGCCTCATTTGCGCCCTCGGTGGGATTTCTTTAATCCTTTGGGTACTGACTATCAGCCAAGCAGAGATATGAAATATCCTAGGTTGAGGAGCATCGCAACTCGTAAACACAGCAATACTACTCTATGTAGATTTCTAATGCAAAAATATTACAAAACAGAACTGGAAAAAATACAACTAAAGGTGAGAACTTGAAAAAGCCAAACAATTCATATGTTTTATACAGTGTAGAGTATCTATTCATTCATGGATGTGAACAATTACTCATTCTGGAAGCATTTACATTTTTAGAAGAATTAAGAAGTTATTCTGTATAAACAAAGAACATGAACCACTTTCTTCTGTCTCTAAAACAAATGGAAATGGAATTCTAGTCTTAATTTATAGGGGCACTGAAACATTTTTCAGTTGGTGCCTGACACACATGGAAATCCATCACCATGATTAATGCATCTCAAAGGGCTTCACCTTTTATTTTTTACTACGAAGTGTAGTGACTGTAGATTGTAGATGAATGTGGCTGCCAATTTGCACCAAGCAATATCCCACACACAGCCATAAAATGATCAATTTTATGTGGATGGTTGTTAGACCCCAGGAAGACATCAGGAGAAATTCCTTTCTCTTTTCAAATAGTTCTCTGGGACCTTTAATGTCCATCTGAACAGACAAACAGGTGGACGTCAGCCCAATGTCTCATCCATAGGATGGCACCTCCAACATTGTAGCACACCAGCACCAACAACAACTACTTCAATTTATATGGCACCCTCCATGCCGGATGGTGTCTCCGAGCGCTTCACAATAGCAGATCCCGGGACTGAGCCAGGAGCAGGGACAGAAAGGTGACCAAAAGCCCGGTCGAAGTGAAAGGTCTTCAGCTGTGACCTGAAACTGGGAAGAGAGGGGGCGAGGCGAAGGGAATGAGGAAGGGAGTTCCAGAGCCTCGGGGCATAGTGGCTGAAGGCATGGCTGCCGAGGGTGGAGCGGAGGATTCGGGGGACATGGAGGAGGCCAGACCCAGAGGAGCGAAGGCAGCGGGTGCTGGGTTGGGGGGAGAGGAGATCAGAGAGATAGGGGGGTGCAGAAGAGTGGAGGGATTTGAAAACAAGGGTGAGGATCTTGAAGTCGATCCTCTCTGGGATAGGGAGCTAGTGAAATCTGGAAAGAACTGGGGTAATGGGGGAGCGAAGCTTGGAGAGGGTGAGTATGCGGGCGGCAGAGTTATGGAATAGCTGGATTTTGTGGATTTTGGTGGAGGGGAGACCGGGGAGGAGGGCGTTGTAATAGTCCAGTCGAGAGGTGACAAAGGCGTGGACCAAGGTTTCAACGGCTTTTGGGGTGAGGTATTGCTGGAGACGGGCGATCCATCGGAGGTGGTAGAAGGCAGTGCTGGTAATGGACTGGATGTGGGGGAGGAAAGACAGTTGGGGGTCGAACCTGACACCTAGGTTGCGCACAGGTTCGGAGAGTTTTAGGGGCAGGTCGGGAAGGTGGAGGAGGTGAGAGCCGTGTGAATGGAGACGTTGACGAGAGCCAAGGAGTATGGCCTCTGTCTTGTCGACATTCAGCTGCAAGAAATTTGCGCTCATCCAGCCCCTGATGTCTGACAGGCAGCTGACAGAACATCAGGGGACTGGGGGTCGCAAAGTGAAGGGCAGATATAGAGTTGCATGTCATCCGCGTACATGTAGAAGTGTGCCCCATGTCTGCGGATGACATCCCCAAGAGGGAGCGTATAGATGAGGAAAAGGAGGGGGCCAAGCATGGATCCCTGGGGTACCCCACAGGTAACTGGGTAAGAGCGGGAGGAAAAAACATTTGTGGAGATGTACTGCTGGTGGTTTGTGAGGCAGGACTTGAACCTGGCGAGTGCGGTCCCACTGAGATGGATGACGGAAGATAGGTGGTGGAGGAGGATGGCGTGATCGATCGTTAGAAATAGGGAGGTAGTGGCTGGGGTTTGAGGGATCTAGTGAGGGTTTCTTAAGGAGGGGGGTGATGGCAGCAGTTTTGGGGGGTAGGGACTGATCCGGTGGAGAGGGACTGGTTGATGATATCAGCCAGCAGTGGGCAGAGGAGGGGGAGCTGGGTGAGCAGTAGGTTAGTGGGGATGGGATCGAGGCAGCAGGTTGTTGGCCTCATAGAGATGAGAGTGTGTGAGAGCGAGGAAGGAGAGACGGGGGAGAAGGTGTATAGGAAGGAGGTTGAGGTAGGAGCTGAAGTTGGGGGGGTGAGGGGGATGGGGTGGGGGTGACAAGAGGCTGGAGGATGAGGCTGCCTGGTGGATATTGTGGATCTTGGAAGAAAAGAAGTCCATGACCTCCTCGCACTTCGTATTTGAAGTGAAGATTGAGGAGGCCTGAGGGGGTGCGCGGAGGAGGTGGTGGGTGGTGGAAAAGAGGACTTTAGGGTTGTTGTTTGCCTCCAGGACGATGTTGGAATAAGCCATTTTTGCTTGACACAAGGAACGGCGGTAGCTGTGGAGATGCTCGAGCCACAGTTGGTGGTGAACCGTGAGGCCGGTTTTCTGCCACCTGCGCTCGAGCAGCCGGGTTTGGCATTTGAGGGTGCGGAGATGAGTGTTTTACCAGGGGGAGCAGGTGGGGCTGGAAATAGACCTGGATTTCAGGGAGATGAGAGAGTTGAAGGTGGAGGAGAGGTGATCATGGAGCAGCTGGACAACTGCTTCAGGATCGCTGTGGGTGGACGACCAGAGAGGTAGGAGGTCAGAGGATGTGAGGGTATCTGTGAAGGTCTCGGGGGGGAGACTTTTCCATGGAAAGAAAAGTATGGTTGAGGGCTTGGTGCAGGGGAGAGGGATGGAAGAGAAGGAGACAAGAAGGTGGTCCGAGGTGGTCTTGTCGGAGATGCTGAGGTCAGAAATGTCAAGGCCATGGGTGATAATGAGGTGGATGGCGTGGCCACGGTTGTGGGTTGGAGAGTCAATGTGGAGGGTGAGGTTTAGGGAGGAGAGGCGGGCAGTGAAATCAGAAGAGGTGGTGCAGGGAGAGTTCAGTTGAAGGTTGAAAATGCCTATGATGAGCGGGCGTTCAGAGCTGAGGGACAGGGAGGAGAGGAGAGTGGAGCTATCGGAGATGAAAGAGCCAGGGGGTTTAGGAGGACGATAAAGAAGAAGGATTTTTAAGGAAAGGGAAGGATGGTAGAGCGTGAGGTGTTCGAAGGAGGGGAAGCAGCCAGAGCAATAGGGGAGAGACCAAGGGAGGCATTTGAGATGATGGCCACCCCGCCGCCACGTTGGTTGGGGTGGGGGGGGGCGAGGTGGAAGGTGTAACCTGGAGGGGAGGCCTCGACTAGAGGCACAGGGACATTTGGGGAGAGCCAGATTTCCGTGAGCTCAAGAATATCAATGTTCTCATCCAGGATGAGATCATAGATAGTGAGGACTTTGTTGGAAAGGGAGCGGACATTCTGGAGAGCAGTGCGGATGAGTTTGCTGGAAGGGGGAGAGGGAGGAGAGAATGGTGAGGAGAGGATCTGTGGGTGTTTAGGAGAGGTGGGTGTGGGGAGAGAGGAGGGAGGGGAAGTAGGGAGGGTAAGTATGACAGAGGGGGAAGTGGTGTTTGCCTTGAGGAGGCGGTTTGGGCGGAGAGAGTGGATGATGGGACAGTTGGGCCTGGTGGAGGAGGCCCAGACTGAAGCAGAGGGAAGCGGTGGTGGGGGCCAGGAGGGAGAGTAGGCGGGTGGGGGGGGGTGGCGGAGTGAGAGTAGGACAGAGTTAGAGTAGCGGATAGAGGGGGATGGTGGGAGAGACATAGAGGAGGATGGCGAGAGAGACATTTAGGGTCGTGGGGGAGCTCGGCTCGGGGCGGCAGCCAAAACGTGCTCGCAGGGAGCGAGGGATCAGCGGGGCGGCATCATCCCAGAGGATGTGTGGCCATGGCTAGGGGGTGACTAGCCAAGTCAGTCCTGCCATTGACACCTATCCTGAGGAGGGGTGGGGGGTGGGGTGGGTGATGGTCTATTTATAGAGCTGCTAGTGATCCAATTTTAATGCACTGATGAGGTGTTAATGCTGATGCGCTGATGGTCTATTATTTGGAGGTGATGCACTGTTAATGATGGGGGGAGTCTCCCGGATTAGATTTTTTTTGTGTGTGACGCCGCGCCGACGTCACTGTTTGAGTTTTTGCCTGTTTTACCTCCAGCCTCTCGATCACCCGCTCACTCACTCGCTCGACGCAGTAACACCCTTAAGATTGCTTTACAGTGTCAGCCTAGACTTTGTGAATTCAAATTCCTGACACGGGATTTGAACCCGCAACTTTCTAACTCCGAGGTGAGAATGCTACCAACTGCACCAGGCATTCAATGAAAATGGACTGTCACAACATTGTTCCAACAGTTGAACTGAACATACAGCCTGCTGTACGATTCTGTCCTGAAATAGAAACTTTTCTCTCCACATCTCCTGTGTCTCCATGAACAATATAAATGTATTGATCATAATCCCATTGTTGCGTGTGTTTGCACTGAGCATTCAGATAACTCATTCCAGCTGCTCACTGAAACAAAGCATAAGTGGGGACTGACAGGGCCACAAACAAATTAATACTTAATCTCTTTTCGAAGACACGTTCTAGATTGTGGCAGGTGACCTCTGGAGAGATGAAATGCAAATCCTGTGAAATAATGAGGAACATTAAAGGGCATTCAGCCATTTATTACTCCTCAGAATTATATAATAGAAACCTTTCGAGATATGTTAGATCCATCTTCATTCAGTAATCCAGCTGCAGTATTAGACTGCTTCCCCCCATGCTCATCCTCAGTATATTTAGATATAAATCTATTTAGAGAAGTACAGAGATGTCCCCTGCTCGAGAGCTTCCTTAGCGCTATTTATACTATATTTTTAGTAAAGAATCTAGAGTGGTTTTTTTTACACCAGGGATTCTATTCCTTTGCCTGAGATACCATATTATGATTGTGCAGAACCTGTTCATATCTTTTAATAGATCTCTGCAATAATGGCTCCAAAATCTTTTAATTATGTGTAGTAGCCCAAACCCACAACTTCCTTTATTGTTCCATAAGAAGCATTACTGAACCAAAATGGGATGAATTTAACACAATACAACTTTTAAAAGAGAATATTCTATGTTTAGCCTCACCTCTTCCCATTCAAATTAGCAGTGTTTAATAGAACATTGAATGGTCCAAAGCAAACCCTTCCATACATTTTATTTTTTTACTGACGCAAGAATGAGATTCATTTCTCTTGTTTCATTAGAATCCAGCACACTGTAATCATTAATGCACTAGTGTTGTCTATTGACCGATTCTATTTTTTCAAAAACACAACAGACAACACAAGTTAACAGTAGCTGAGTAGGAAGAATCCCAGCTCCCAGATTCAGGTTTGCTCTCACCATCCTCGGATTATAGTTTGTTTTAAAAATGAGTCCAATGATAAAAAGCAAACTGTTCCTAACATTAGTTACTCTCAGGGTAAAGAAATATCTGTCCACAAATTGTTTAATGTTTGATAATGGAAGCTAAAAAAAAACACTGAATCCCTAGTAAGCAGCAGTGCTGACACTGTCATTATGAGCTTTAAAGATGCAATGAGCCTTGCTTAGATTAAAGGGCTTGATGCTTCCATTATTCATAAAATGGGAATCGGGAGAGCATGCAGCCCAGTGACTTGCCACCAACAAAACCAAATGACATTTATGGATCACCCTTCTCGTCGGGAAAATGTCCCAAGGCGCTGAGTCAGCAAGTAATAAGTTTAAGAAATTACTGAATCAGAACTGGTTATCTTTCCAGATGAGGATTTATTTTTCTTACTTTTAATTCTTGCAGATTACAAATGAAACCCTCAAACCAGCTCGATTCACAAGCACGGTACTTGCTTTCTTTAAGGAGACTGCATTTCCTTATCTCAAAGGGAACGGTTTACCAGCATATTCAGGCAGAGTGTTATCTTCAAGCAGGGGCAATTTGCAAAGGAAACATTGACATTCTACACATTTTCTGCTAACAGATCCAAACCTGAGATAATTCACTGAAAAGGTAAAAGTTCATGTGAGCCATGATTCTTCCTATAGTATTCTACCCACTGTTATTAAGTCCAAAAATAGGTTTGAATAAGAACTGTATTACCCATATCATCTATTGGCCTTACACTGCAATGCACATATTTTTTATTTTATCTGCATGTAATAAACGTGATCTAGGTTTTGATAAGTAGTTGCAAACATTTCCCATCATAGAAATTCAGTTTACTTGTAAACAACTTTTTTTATTGAGAGCGTGTACAGAAATTATTCTAGATGTAGTTTTTGTCTTTGATTTCCATAACAATTAGCACATACTGAAAAAAACAAATATGTTTCATGGTTAGGTAGTTCAGTATGCCTTGCAAACATTTCTTGACAAGGTCTGCTGAGATCTGTTTGTCCCTTAAGTCGAAAATGCAGTATTCAGAACTTGGATTTGCAAATTGTGACTGGATGTGTTGTACTGGAGAAACTTTGTTCCGACTTAATTATCTTTCAAGAACATGTTTGAGCAGAGTTCCCCAGAGAACATATTAATTTACCTGCAGAATTTACCTATGAGTCACTATCTACAGCTGCAGGTAAAAAGCCCTCTATTTGCAATCTTTGTGCTTCAAGCATAAAAGACGTTTTGGCTTTGTGAGTTGGTTCTTCAGCACTGGATATAGGATGAGGTTTCTTGACATTCTTGACATTGACTATGCCTTCAGGAACAATATCAAGTGTGAAACCCGGTGGTTCACAGTGAGAGCAGGATGGAAGGAGGGAGAGAAAATGAGAGAAGAAAAACATCAACAATTCAGTTTGAGATTCTCTCACACCACCCAAAGGCATGGCTTAAGAGTGCCATTTGTAGACTGCTGCTAGCAAGGCACTGGAATATTCTCAATAAGTACAAACTGAAAAAGATAGCTTAAAAGTGGGACTCAAAAAAGAATAGATGCTTGTGTCCTTGTCTATAAAATGTTACAGGCACAAAAAATGTTCACAGTATACATCCCTGGCTTTCGTAGAATATATGCCTGACAGCAAACAAAAGTTGTAAACTTTGAAGTAAATTAAAAATGAAAGCCGATAAACTTCAAGATGTTGGTGATAGGATGACAGCATCTTGACCCAAAGTGCACACGCCAGCCTGCCAGTAAACACAAGACAGAAGTAATAGTTTGAGATAATATGTGTGTAACTGATAGCACATGGCATCTACTCACCCGCCCACATGATCAGAACCACCACAATAATGATCATCTCTCCTGTCTGCAGTGGCATATTCCTGTTCATTTCCTGCACCGTTGGGTCATCTGCAGCAAAGGCAAAGGCAAATTACTCAGTAGCCGTTCAATGGGAGGAGGAATGAGGAAGATTTGTTTTTCATTCATTTCAACCAGTGGTAACACTACAAGGGTGAAAAACATGCCATTTGATATGAGAATTCACATTGGTATTGCGGTGTTAACACAGCAATGGAATTTCGCTGCTGGTGTTCACCCGTTCAATCACTGACCAATGAACACCCCAACCCTGAATTCATCAAACGTTTGGGCTTAAAGCCACTTGCGGACGCTGTTGTCAGGTCTGCAGCTTCATTGACCTGCTATGGGGTATGTTGAGGCCATTTAGAACAGGCTACCAAGAATACTGGCTTCATTCTATGTTAACTGTTGGTATTCTGTGAAACCAGCAGTGAAGTGATGTGATGGTAAATATATAAGCTGGACACTGTTGATAGTTCGGTCATAAGAAAAGGAGAAGTACAGATTAGAGGCTCTAATTTTTTTATGTGTCAATGCTCAGTTACTAGGGTTTCTAAGTTGGTGTTAGGATCTCTGGGGTAGAAGGGAAATGGTTAAACAGAGTTCCCTACTCCTGATTGCTTTTTGGAGTCTGTGCTGGAAATTGTACAAATGTGAACAACCAGATTTGGGTTATCTGTGATTACTCCATTATCAAAACACCTGCTAACAAAAGGTATCCATCTTTTAAACATATCTTCCTCAGTCTTCTCCCTCCAACCTCCCTGGTTTTTACCAATCTTAGATATCCACTCTTTTTCTGTAAGTTTCACTGAAGTAAAAGGCACTTTATCAGTGCAGGTTGTTATTTCAAAGGTTCATGGGGAAACAACATAGAAAACAAGTCTCTTAAATGGTTACAATTTATGCAGAGTAATTTCTGCCTTGCAAGCAGGCCACACATTTCTAATAGAGCAACTTAAAGTCTCAAATCAAACAACAAATTCATCTAAATGAATTTGAGTTCCAAACTGACCTTGTGAATTACAAATTGATGAAACAAACTCTTAACACTTAAAACTTAGCGTATGGATGGTTCTCTATAATTAATTCTTTGTAACAGAAAATTGATCAAGAAAGGAATAGTTGATGTTACTATCAGTGACTGGCTGTTATTTATTTGGAGTCATAATGACACACTGCACTAGCGAGCCATTTCTGGTTAACCAGGTAAATGTGGAAAGTGAAACAAGCCGTTTTGATGAAAAGGTGAAATACCTGACATCCTGAGCGTTGATTCAGGCTGTGACAGATTGATACCCTCAATCTAATTCTGCCAACATTGCCGGATTCATTTTATTTCCACTGATCTATTATCAAGCATAGAAAACTAGGCACAGAGCTCCCTGGCTCCTATTAATCTTCCTAACTTTATGGAAATTGACATTTTTTCCAGAGGTGTTCAGTTTGCTCTTATATAATGGATCTGACTGAGAATCTATTACTATTAATATGTGTGCCGAATCTATTTTTATTAATATTTTCTTGAAAGAAAATAACTGCTTTTAACACCGAGCCTGTAAGTCTTCAGTATAGTTAAATCCATTACATAGAAAGGTGTGGTGGCATATCAAAATGGATCTGCGTATGGTCGCCAAGCATTGCTACTTAATAAAGAATAAAAAACTCTGCTTCTGTTCAATTTAGTCCATCATTACCATTTGCATTTATTGTCTCTCTATAGAATTGCATTCGCAAAGTGAAAACCCCCTAAACAGAAGCTTCACGCGACCATTTGCACCTGCCCATTAAAAGGGAGGTCAGGAATGTGTATATGACTTCTTCCATGATGGAAGTGTCTAGTGTCAATTGGCAAGAGCAGCATATGTCAAAATTACCATCACAATACTGTGACTGTTTAGGAAAGACTGATAAGACAGCATATTGGAACAACAGTATGTAGTGTCTGTGCTGTGTTGCAATAGATGGTTTATTAGGATGGATTCAATAGACCATCTCGGGTGATCAGACGTACAGTGCCCAGTGCCTTGGGACATCCTCCTGATGCAGAAGGTGCTCTACAAATGTAATTTTGTTGTTGATCCACAGTGGAACCAAGCTGCCTGTCTACGACGGTGAAAGACAACCTGAGGGGTAACCGTGTTGGTGTCACTCTCATGTGCCTTTTAGTGACATGTGCAGCAGGGCATTTTTCTTGGTCGGCCAGACGTCTGACACATAAGAAAACCCATTACCATGCCCTGGAGTATCCAGATCAGACTGAGAGTTCCAATATGTACGCCACTGAGGCAATTAAATTTCCCTGTCTTGAATAGAGTGTGCACTGTCTCCCTGGAGGGATGCATTCTGCTTATTTAAGGGATACAGATTGTATAAGAGGCAGTTTCAGATGGAGGAAAACCAGTGTGTTACTGGTTTGTGCTTCAGTTTGTTGCTGAAGTTCTGGGCAGTTTTTTTGGGACAACAACATTACATTTATATAACAACTTCCATGTCACTAAATAGTGGTCAGGTCAACCAGATGGAGGTGCCAAGAACATCAAATTCTTACCTCTTAGGATGTCCTCCTAACCTGAAAGGAGCTGTATAAATGTAATTTTGTTGTTGTTGTTCTCAGTCCTTGTAGAGGACTCAATAGATCCAGGATAAAAAAAATATACTCGCATGGCTTCTTTAATAAATGATATGCATATTTACCAAAATATACACACTTCATGTATTTTCTTTTCAGTGTTTACATCCCAGTAGGACCAGATTTAATATCATGCATGGATGACAGGAGCAGAAATAAATTTGATGCCTTGCCAAATCAAACCAAGCTGACAGGGAAATCCTTCCCTCACAATTAAAAATCCCTTCATGAATTCAGACATAGAAAATAGGCACTGAGCGACTGTGAGGAACATGTCACTTTTGAAAATAATCAAAATGTGGGTGTAATAGGAACAGAGGGGATTTCCCCAGTGCACTAAAACAAAATGGTCTCTGAAATGATTATGCAGAGGAGTGAAATACCAATCCTCTCTGCTGTGTGTTTATGCCTAGGATTCCTCATGGTGAGCTGAGATGCCTCCCCAGAAGTTGACAGAATAACTCAGAAAACACAATGTTTGTACTTACTGTAGCAGTATGCTAAAGGGTATCAATGCCAGAGGCTTCGGACTCTGTTATTTGCTTCCCTCCCCTTCCCTTGGCTCTATTGAGATTAGTTCATTAACCTTTTGCAGAGGTTAATAGCTTCTTAACAGCCGAAAGGATAAACACAACACAACTACACCATTATGTGGTATAAATGCATGCAGTGACATAGAAAAGGTCATTTGGTCCAAAATGCTTTCTCCATGAAAACCTACCCAAATATAAATGCCCCTTTGCTCATTTTGTTTCCTGAGAGAAAGCTTTGCGTAGATATTTCCTGAACAACATAGGATGAAGAATGCAAATATAGAAGGTATATTCTACCAGAGATATTAAATTTAAGTTGCACCTGCCCCTTCCAGTGAATGTTAAAGAGAAGCAAATGTCTCCCAAATTGGAAATTTGGATGAATTCATAATTTACTTCACATTTGCTGAAGCAAATGGCACACAGTTGGTAGCAAAGTCTGTCACAACCCAGTACAATCATGATTTTGGGTAAGACTATGACATTACAAGCTCATTCATTTAACAACACAGATGGTATGGCATTTACTCTACTTAATCTGCACGTGCTTTATATTGATACGCACAGCATTTAATATGCATGGAAATCACATTTAAGAAATACACTGTCTTCTGACAAAGAAAATATCTAAAATATCTATATAGTTGAAGTATTTTCCTCGTCCTCCTTGACCTGTCTGCTACGTTCGACACAGTCGATCACACCATCCTCCTTCAACGTCTTTCCTCCCACCTCAACCTTCAACGCACAGTCCTTGACTGGTTCCATTCTTATTTGACCCACCGTTTACATTTTGTTTCTTCCAATGGCTTTTCTTCAAACCCCTGCACAGTTTCCCACGGCGTCCCTCAGGGCTCTGTCCTCGGTCCCCTTCTTTTCACCCTTTACACGCTCCCCCTGGGCGACGTCATCCGCAGACATGGGGTAAATTTCCACATGTTTGCAGATGACACCCAATTGTACCTTTCTGCCTCATCCCTCAACCCCCAGACGATCGATGTTCTGACAGCATGTCTGTCTGACATCGAATCGTGGACGAGGGACAACTTTTTGCAATTGAACGTGAATAAGACCGAGGCCCTCCTGATAGGCTCAAGCCAGCGCCTCCGCACATCGGGCGCTGCCAGCCTCAACATCCAAGGCTGCACTCTCCACCTCACAAAGCCAATCAGGAACCTCGGCATCATGTTCGATCAAAAACTTTCCTTCCTGCCCCACATCCGCGCCTTGACCGGCACCGCCTATTTCCATCTGCACAACATTGCCAGGCTCCGCAACTATCTTACCCCCCGCGCTGCCGAAACACTCGTGCACGCGTACATCACCTCACGGCTGGATTACGGAAATTCTCTCCTAGTCGGCCTCCCCAGTTCCTCCATTCATAGGCTGCAGGCCATCCAAAACTCTGCAGCCCGTGTACTATCCCGCACCCGCCTCCGTGACCACATAACCCCCACCCTCGCCCGAACCACCCCACCATCGGAGGCCGGGCCTTCAGTTTCTCCGCTCCCACCTTATGGAATGCCATCCCTCAATCCCTCCATTTCGTCTCTTCCCTTTCCTCTTTCAAGGCCGGTTTGAAGACTTTCCTCTTCGATCGTGCCTTTTGTTCCACCCCGAACTCTTTTACCTCCCCTTCGTGTTTCACCCCTTCCCAAACACTCCCCTCCCAGCTCGGGTCACACGCCTCTTGTTCAGCGCCTTGGGACGTCCTCCCGACGTGAAAGGCGCTCTATAAATGTAAATTGTTGTTGTTATATACAACAGAGCAAAATTGCAGACCAGCCCTCGCCTGGTTCGACTCATACCTCTCGCATCGTCTAAACTTCGTCGTCATCAATGGCTTCTCTTCCAGCGTCAGCACTGTCACCTGTGGCATCCCCCAGGGCTCTGCCCTTGGCCCCCTACTTTTCAACATCTATATGCTCCCACTTGGTGACATCATACACAGACATTGGGTTAACTTCCACATGTATGCGGATGACACCCAACTCTATCTTTCTGCCACTACCGTCGACTTTAGGACTACAACTGTCCTGACAGACTGTCTGTCATACATCAAGTCCTGGATGAGAGCTAACTTTCTACAGTTGAACGTTAAGACAGAGAAGCTACTGATTGGCTCGCGCCATCGCCTCCATGCATCACGCGCTGGCAGTGTCAACCTCCATGGTTGCTCACTCGACCTCACCAAGCCAGTCAGGAACCTAGGTGTCTTGTTCGATCCTCAACTATCTTTCCTCCCCAACATCCAAGCAATGACTTGCTCTGCCTTTCCTCATCTTCACAATATTGCCTGAATCCACCACTACTTTACCCCCAAGGCCGCTGAAACTCTCATTCATGCCTTCATTACATCCCAACTTGACCATGCAAATACCCTACTTGTTGGCCTTCCCAATTCCTCCCTCCACAGGTTGCAGATGATCCAGAACTCTGTGGCCCATGTCCTCTGCTGCTCCAAGCTCCATCACCCCATCTCCCCCATCCTCGCCCGACTCTCTTGGCTCTCCATCATCCAGAGGATCCAATTCAAGATCCTGGTCCTCACATTTAAAGTCCTCCACAACATTGCCCCACGCTACATCTGTGACCTTCTAACCCCCTACTAACCTGCCTGGCCCCTCTGCTAAGCAGGCTCTGCTCTTCTCCACGTCCCCCGACTCACCCGCCCCACCATTGGCGGGCGAGCCTTTAGCCACTCTGCCCCCAACCTCTGGAACTCCATCAGGCAGTCCCTCTGCCTCGTCCCCTCCCTGTCCTTCTTCAAGTCCTGCCTCAAGACCCTCCTCTTCAATGGTCCCATCAGCCACTCCTAATCCCCCCCTTCCCTCCCCCCTCCCTCCGTCCTCAGCTCGGGTCTGAAACAGTGACTGTCCTTGGGACGTCCTCCCGACATGAAAGGCGTTTTACAAGTGTAATTTTGTTGTTGTTGTTTTTAGTCTGTATAATTCATTGAATGAACACAAAAATCCCTTTGTGTTTAGGTTTTAAACACATTTAAACAACAATTATAAAATCCACTTTGCTTAACAGTTGGGAGTCTATGAATCAAAGGTATGAGTTAACACCCAGTGACAAAAGGATCAGACTTTTAATAGAAACACAAACAATATGCTTTTGTCCTGAATTGTTTTTTTAAAAATCAGGTTTCATTCATTACTAAGACACGTTTGATGGATGTAGATTCCACTAAAGATTGTAAAATTAAATTTAATAGTTAGATCTAATATACATGCACTGCCCATGTTAATATTTTTTATTAAGCAATCTGTCAATAAGGATGAGGACCAAACAGCTCCCTGATGCAAAATTTGACTCAATTTCCAACCAATTCATAGGTCCATAAGAATGCATAGGGTTGAAAGAGAAATGGTTCCAAAATCTGAATGAAGAAAGGCCTTCGGTGAATCTAATCTAAATTGCATTCTTTTCAACCCATAGTTTGAAAAACACTGTGTTATTCCAAGTCATCTACTCTGAGCAAAACAGTCAAATCCTTAGGTATTTCACATCAAGGAGAGATCATATTTGAAAATGATGTTGCCCATGTTCTGAAGCTAGATGTGTTGTGTGCGCGTTCCTATTTTTTTCTTAAACTTTATGTTTTAGATTGCTGGATACAGGCAGTTGTCCTATGGTAATGCTCTGCTGCACCAGTTTGATTCATGACAGTTGGAGGAACGTCTGACGGTTTTGTTCAGGGAAAACACTAAATGACTCATACGCAGGCAATTTGTATAGAGAAACTAGCTACTGTCTTATGACTGTGCTTTAAACAAATAAAGATGACATCTATACTAACTTCAATCAATCAATCAATCAATCAATACTTACATTTATATAGCACCTTTCACGTCGAGAGGACGTCCCAAGGCGCTGTACAGTTAAGTAGGGACAAGTGCATGGGGGGAGGGGTCGGGGTTGGGGGAAGGAGAGTAGGAAAATGGACTGTATATTCGTGGGCGAAACGCGGCAGCCAAATTGCGCTCAGCAGTGTCCCACAAACAGTCATGGAAATGGGAATAGAGGAAAAAAGGGGGGAAAGATGGCAAGGGGAGGGGTTGGGGTAGGGGGAAGGAGAGCAGGAAAACCGACTGTATATTTGTGGGTGAAACGTGGCAGCCAAATTGCGCACAGCAGTGTCCCACAAACAGTCGCGGAAATGGGGTCAGGGGAGAAAGGGGGAAAGGATGGCAAGGGAGGAGAGGGAGGGAAAGGTGGGGTGGGGTAAAGTCAGGGAGGAAGAGGGGGGAGAAAGGGGGGTAAGAGAGAGAGGAAGTGGGGAGTGAGTGGGGGGCAAGATCAGGGAGAAAGGGGGGAAGAGGGAAGAGGGAGGGAAGGGGAAAAGGGGGGAGAGAAAGTGGGGAAAGGGAGTGAGGGAAGATGAAGGTGGGGGGGAAAGGCCAGGGGGTGGTGGGTGGGGGGAGAATCAAACAACAACAATGAACAAGAAAAGCGATAATATTAACAATAAAAACAACAACAATCAACATTCAACAATCGTCAAATAGCCAGTGAATTCTTTGTGAATTCAGGATGATGATGGTGAAAGATGGCAATCTCATTTTAGTTTGTCTTTCCCCGTGTCCTAGTTCTTTATCTACGTGGTAATTTCAGTTATATTTAGTCCGAAGATCATATGACAGAAAGTAAAGCAGTTATCCTGAACTTAGACTGCTTTAATGAAATTCTGGAGGCAGCAAATCTATATTAGTTCTGGAGGCAGAAAATCTATTCTAGTATCTTATGTAGTTGTATTGAAGTGCTGCCCATTCAAGACCCTTTCACCCTGAAGTTTAAAAATCTTGCCCTAGATCGTGGTTATAAATCACTGAGCTTTTGTTTCTATGATTATGACATGCTGCGAATATTTCAATTGCGTTATTGCTCCAGGCTTTGTATTAACTCTCTAGGATCAGTATGCCTGTTGGATATCATTCCTGGTGAGCTACCAGGCAAATTAACTTAAAAGGGCTAGACATTTATTTGGATGGCACAATGCCTACAACTACACATTACTGAGATTCTTGTCTATTTTTAACCCATGTGCCTGCTTTCATACATGGACTTCATTTGTCCTCACTGCCCAAGGCCTCTGTCTCACAATTTAAATGGTATATAAGAACCATGTGGAGTTCTGTAGCTTAGTGGCTAGAGCACTTGCAAGCAAGAGGACTTAAGTTTGATTCCCGGGCAGCACAAACCCACTTGGCAAAATGCCTTACTCCACACGCCTCTGTTTGCCTAGCAATCTGTAGGATGCCAGTTGTTAGTGATTTTTCTGGGGGTAATGATGCCTTCAAAATAACATTGTAACTCAATGACTGTGGCAATTGGCTGCTGCGTTTCGTCCACAAAATATATGGTCAATTCACTTTACAGTATATTCAGTGAAGCGTTTTGAGATGGCTTGAAGGTGTGATAAAATGCTAAATCAAATGCAGGAATTATAAGGATTATTATCAGTATTATTATTATGCAACCATAGAAATGGTTGCATAATAATAATACTAATAATATAATAATAATAATAATAATAATACAACCATAAAGCACAAAAGGTGATCATTGTGTCTGTTCTGGCTCTTTTAAGAGCAATCATTTTAGTCACATTTACTTTCCCTTTCCTTTCCCCGTAGCCCTGCAGTTTACCCCTGTTTCAGTATTAATCTAATTCTCTTTTGAAAGCTAATATGGATTGTACCTTGCCCTAAACTCTTGACAGAGCATTTCATATTCTAACTACCCCATGAAAACATTGAAAACATTTTTCCTAATCTCGCTATTCGATTGCTTGTTAACTGGGATGTCTTCCTGACGTAATGGGCATTATACAATAATTTTTTTTTGGTTGTATCATAAATTGATGCCTTATAGTCCTCAAAAAGTGGAAATGATATCTGTCTTTTCACTCTGTTCAAACCCCTCATGATTTTAGAGACCTTTATCAGATTAGCCCTTAACTTTCTTTATCCCCAAAGAAAAAAAATCACAGTTCCTCCAGTCTCTTCTCATAGCCTAAACCAACAAATCTCCTCTGCACCTACTCCATCGACTTCACGTCTTTCCAAACGTGGGGTGATAAATACCCAATACAGAAATCTAACTGAAGTCTAACTCATGATTTATGTTAGTGTAGCATTACCTAATTGCTTTTAGAAAGAGGACCAGTTAAATGGCTGGGGATTAAGACTTTAATTCATTTTTTCTAACCTGGCCAGCATTTAGCAGCTATCCCAGGGCTCCTGTCCTTTCTTTACCTGCGTAGATTAAAATGGCTATTAAGTGTGAAGGTAACTTTTGCAATTCAACATGGATCTCATACTTGCAGAAGAATTTTTATGTATTTTCATACACAACAGTGAAATGGAAGAGGCGTGGGAAACAAAATTGCTGGGAAACAATTTGTATTTTTTCTTGTTATTTTTCTTCCTCTCTTCCTCTATAAGCTTTGAGTACTTTTCCCTTCTAAGGTGGCACAAATCCCTGGACACTTTTCATTCGTGAATTTTATCAGTAATGCATTCAGTTACCGTATTATGTAATCCTACACCCTACCCAGACACCAACAGGGTTTCCTGGATAGAACCCAGGGTGGGATTCATGACAAATTTACCATTCAAAGTGGAGTTTTGTAGCTCAGTGGTTAGAGCATTCGCTTTAAAAGCGTGACCTGTGTTCGAATCCAGGCAGGGCGAAACCTTGGGCAAGGTTCTTTACTTCACACGCCTAAAAATAACCCCTCGGAAAAATAATAAATTGATCATTTCAATCCACGACTGTTTGTGGGACACTGCTGTGTGCAATTGGCTGCTGCGTTTGGCCTACAAATATGCAGTCAATTCACTTTACAGTATATCTTGTGAAGCGCTTTGAAATGTCTAGAAGACGTGGAAAAAGCTCTATATCAAATGCAAGTATTATTATAAAGGTATTTTGTAGAATTCAACAATGTTCAGTCCAACTGCAGCAAGACACTGTACTACAATACCAAGTGATATAAAGAGATTTTCCAGATTTGGCTGGTTTTGCCTTTGGGCCATGCATGGTTTTGCACTTGATTTTTGCTGTGTTTTCTCAGTAGCTGGGAATAAAAGGGGGACATTTACTTGATGGGTATGCCTTTCATGGCAGTCCTGACCTACTTAAAGGAAAAGTTCCTTTGGTGAGCTCCCCAGATGCAATTCTGTAGCCAGCTTATTTGGCTTTAGCCTAGCTGTACAGCTGTACCTTCTCACTGCAACCAGAGATACAAAGTCTCGCTCACTGGGCATCAGCCAGTTTATTTGTTCACTGTCCTCAGCTTGTTCCACGGTTACTGATTTCTCCCTTGCGATTTCCCACCCACCGTAGCACTAGAACCATTTGGCAATACAGCAGACCATTCCTTACTTACGCTATTACCTTGCGTACTCACAGAAGGAATATTGGAAAAGAAGGTTTCATATTTATACTTATGAGCTTCATAAGAAGCAAATTGGATTGAACTGTAAGGTTTCATCTAATAGCAGAGTAGCAGGCAGTAAAGCTCTGGGAATTTGTGCAGCTTGTAAATTAGATTATCACTCCAGAAATTCAATCTCTTATCTAATGTAGAGAGTATCGGGATGCTTAATGGTTTCTGCATTTGACGTTGCAGAGGAGGTTGTTTGTTTTCTCATTAAATATAAAAGCCATCTGAAGTAAGAGCGGATGTTATCATCCATCACTGGTACGCACAAGGCTGTGTGCCATAAAAGCACACACAATGATTCAAACTTGAAGGGCGCTTTGTGGTGAATATTTAGATGCTCACTGCCTTCACAAACCTGGGTGGTCACACTCTCTTTTGATGTGGTGCGCATTTGGATTCACCTCACGCTGTGGTTTCTGGAATGCTTTCTATAATAAACAAAACTGGTTCATTCAGTCACGTCGAGAGGATAGTATCTTATCGATTTGTGCAATGGCTTTCCAGCCATGCTACTATGACCCACATTTGACATGGATGGCTCGCACAGGCATTTATCATTTTTAAAATAAATAAATTTGGTTTGTGCTGGCCTAAAATGTGTGACATGAAATCAATCTGTAATGCACAGGCCTATCATTCTGTTACAGATATTTTTGGATGTGCTTATCAGGCAGAATAGTGCCTCTCAGGAACATGCCTACAGAATAGTCCTGCGCTCGGTTTATTATTATTCTCTGACTCCATCAGGAAAAGGTTAATATGTGAGCAGAACTGGTTACTGGTCTCCAACAATTCCCCTCACTCCCTCTCCCCTTCCTCCACAAATAAAATTGGCTGTCAGTCGTTGGTTGCCTTTGAGACATTGTCAGTCTGACCATCAAGTCCTGGACAAGAGCCAACTTCCTCCAGTTCAATGTTGGCAAGATAGAGGCCCTCCTGCTTGGCTCCTCAGTCAGTGCCCCTTCACCTCAGCCACTTTCACTCCAGCATTCACTCAGTATCCTTTTCAACCCTCAGCTATCCTTCAAACTCCACCTTCGTACCTTGACCAGTTTTGCCTTTTCACACCTCCGCAACATTGCCCACCTCCACCACTGCCTCTCACCACAGGACACCAAGACCCTGATCCATGCTTTCATGATGATTATGTTTCAGGATTGATTATGCCAACTGCCTGCTCAATGGACTTCCCAACTCTTCTTTCCACAAGCTGTGGATTATTCAGCTCATGTCCTCACCTGCACAGGCGCTGGGAACCTACCACCCCCATTTTTTCCCGCACTTCCCGCCTTACCATGGACAGTCAGGCATTCAGCATTTCTGCCTCGCACTCTGGAACTCTATCCCGCAATCCCTCAGCCTCACCCTTTCTCTTGCTTCCATCCGTTCCTGTTCCTTTCTCTTCGATTTTGCCTTCAAAGTTGGGTTATGATGGATTTACACTTCAATATCACAGAGTAAGCTGAGATATCCAGTTTGATATTCTGAGGATGCACACTGATCCAACAGTGCCCAAAAAGAGAAAAAAAATTGCTGTACCATGCAAAAGCACTGAGATCAATTTCCACAGCTACTTTTAGAATGGACCAAGGCACTAACAAAACACTAAAAAAAACAACAAGCAGGGTCTGCATCTGACAACAACAACAACAACAACTTCAATTTATATAGCGCCCTCTATGCCGGACGGCGTCTCAGAGCGCTTCAATAGTCTAATAGGTAAGATAACTGCTGTGAGTGTTTATAAACCAGAAACAATAAGAGACTGTTTAGCACATACACCCGGTAGGAACCCGGTTGTTAGTAATTTGGCAGATTGCTTTTCTGGGGGTAATAATCGCTTTTTAAAAAAAAAAAAGTGGTCGATCAATCAATCTTCGACTGTTGTGGGACACTGCTGTGTATAATTGGCTGCCATGTTTCAACAACAAAAATTCCCTTTACAGTATATTCTGTAAAGTGCTTTGAGAGGTGCTATATCAAATGCCAGGATTATTATTATTATTATCTAACTCACTGTGGCCTGAACCATCTCACACATCTACATGGGCTGCAGCTCAAGCACTTTTTATTCAATGGACTACAACTGAGCATTTTTAGACATTTTTTATTAATGAACAACGCAAATATACTTGAACTGCAAGGTTGTTCATCAATACAGAAAATTATCCAAATTAGTATTACACACCCAGTAATACTATACAACTGAATGCGACCTGTCCATAGTAAGGACATAAAATTAGCAAGACATTTGGTATACCTAATCCTCTAAGCAACAACAACATTTGGCAAAATTGTATATTTGAATCTGTATTTTAGGATAACTTGTTTGGAATCATCAAATCGATGCATATCAGTGAAAAGTAATAGTTTTTAAAAAAATATTTCAGGCACTTATCAATGTCAGCACCAAGCATTGAGATGTAAAATAATAATGAATTATAATCCTTGCATTTGATATGATGCCTTATCACGTTGAAACATCTCAAAGCATTTCACAAGACCTTTACTGTAAAGTATAGTGACTGAGCATTTGAAGGTGAATGAGGTAAACAATTTCCACATCACAATGTCCCACAAATAGCCATAAAGCGTGAATGATCAAATTTATTTGTAGGGTTGTTGGCTAGGACACTCTCTTCTCTTAGTGAGTAGTGACATTGGATATTTAACGTCCACATTTCAGGCAAACAGGACATCAGCCCTCAGACCACTGGAGCTATTTAATCTAATCCCAATTCTCTGTTTTATCCCCATATCGTTTACTGTTATTTTTTACCACAATTATTTATCCAATTTGCTCTTAATTTATATTATTAACAGCAAATAGCAGGCATGCTGCTATGTTTCCCATCAAACAACTACAGTACTTGGAATTGTAATAATACGCATTCTGACTTTAAGGCTGCATGCATTGCCGCTGCTGAAGACAGCAGATATTGACAGCAGCAGGAGGGAAATGCCCCCATTAACATAATGGTATCTTGTATGCTGCAACTCAGATCTCATATCAATGGGAAAATCGTTTAATTAACTCCAAGGTCATACACAGAGTCATACTAGATGTGTGGAATTTTTTCTCACATGAATGTAGTTGAATGAGGATAAAACCCTTCATTTTCTCCCTTGTTCCCCACACCAACCAAGGAGCTGTGGTCCTGACGAAGGCCTGCACTGAATTAGTTTGGAGGACGTGTTCAAGAGAGACTGAGAAATCTCCCTAATTGGAATTTATTAAAATTGCCTTTGACAACAGTATTGCTCCTGTGCAAAAAATAAGCATTGCACTACATTCAGGCTAAATTCAATGATTCCTTCAATGTACAAATACATCTTCTTTGTATTTATTTATACAGTATGAATATCCGTAAATTATATATGTTTATATGATTGCCCTCCACTGTCAAGCACTCTGGCACCCTACCCTTGTGAGGTACTATATAAATGCAAGTTGATGTTGTTGCTTCGAGGATTAACAAGAGCATCATAGGGAAGATTTCTGTCAATACGGCCTTAAAATTAAATTTTTAGAATTGAGGATAACAAAATAGATACATTGCAATCCAGCCACTGAATACACCGTTCACTTGTGAGTCATAGTGAATTTCTGGTACCTATCGATTGCGAAGCTCAGAGCAAAGGAACAAGTTATTATTTGGAACTCGTTGAGTTACTGATGGAGTTTAATCATCTGAAAAATAACTCATAGCTTATTATTTAAATCAGGGTCTGTCCAGTTTGGGCCACCCTACCCTTTCATGCTTTGGTTTGCAGAGATTACTGGACGGGACAAGTGGGAGTAAGCCTTTCCCCCAGTCCTGCAATGAACTCAGGTGCCTGTTCGATCTTCAAACAAAGTGCAAATCTGTGTCTAACACTTTCTGGAATAAGATAAGCAGGGTGCATCCCTTATGGGGGAGAGTGCACATTCGACTCTGGACAAATGGGAAATTTTCAGGCATAAGTGGCATACATACATGAAGCTCTCAACCAGGTTTGGACACTCTTAATTAATCATGGCCATTAGTTTCCATGTATGTCAAATACCCTGCCTCACCAAACAAAAAACGCATTTTGAAGAGATGGAGAAGAGAGCGTATCCTTCATACATTAGAACGATGAGATGCGTTCGTTGGAAAATGTCACAGACTCACGGTGCTGAATCACAACTGAGGGGAATCAGATAACAGAAATCAGCACACAATGTTTTGGAAAAAGATCTAAACATAACTCATGTTAATTGGAACACAATTTATAGAAAGCAGCAACTCTTTCAATAAAGGCTGGAAAGATTAGCTACTGTGATATTCCTGGCACCCATCTGTGTGTAATAAAGTGTTTACAGTATGTGCTTAGAAGGGAAATCAATTCAAATGAAAACAAGTTGAATTTCAGAACTTTCTGGCTCAATCCTCTCCATGTTCACAATATTGTAACAGTAAGAGGATAATAATACTAATTCTTGCACTGTTGAGACATCTCAAAGCATTTCACAGAAAATACTGTAAAGTGGTTTGACTGTACAATTTGTAGGTAAAACAGATAGTCCGCGAAGACATTAAAACCGTAAATGATTCAAAGGGGACTGAGAAAGAGAATGATCAGAAAATGGAAAACATTAAATGACTCCTTCCTGTAGGTTTTTAAACAACATCTTGCAATTATATGGTGCCCTTCATGCAGAATAGTGCCACAGTGGTGGCCACAATAAATTTTGTTATGTATTCTCTGTGTCACAAATTCAGTGACATAAAGAATGGCTGTCAAGAACATGAGCCAAATTGAATGAAATCCATCAATGTTGAAGTCAAAGTATCTTATTTAATTAGTGTTATTGAAAGAGCTTGGGATAGAGTAGATAGGGAAAATTTGTTCCATTAGTTGGTGAGTTAGTGACTCTAGGTCATCAATTTAACATAGGGGGTAAATTTGGGGTAACAAAGGGGTAAATTTGGAGGATTCTTTCCCATACACAGTTTGGATGTGTAATGTAGTGGTCGAGGTAGAATCATTATTTACTTTGAAGAGGAAGCTAGGTAGATATCTAAAAATAATAGGGAAAAAGCAAGTAAATGAGACTGAATGGTTTGCTCTTCAAATATTCAATGGGCTGAATGGATTTATGAAAAACAGGACATTTCTTAAATTGTTACCCCAACAGTGAAACACGTACACCACATTACTAATGTCTTCACCATACAAGTAGCCTTAGTGTTATTCAAGAAGAATCCAGTCTAGCGTCAGGTAATATCCGATAATCATGAATTAAGTTTGTAACTGCATTGTAAACAAACAAAATAATACTATTAAAAAGGATAACGCAAGTGGCTGTCTCACCCACATATTTATTCAAGTGACTGAAAGATGGTGCAGTATTTGTCCTCTGCATCGATTCAATTGGATGCAGGTCTCTTGTGTTCAATTAAGCTTGCCTAATACACCAATATGAAGCAAGCTCTTTCTACAATTATAAACCTTTAAAATGCCTCACCCATGGTGCATATTGAATGTGGGAAAATATTACTGAATAATAATCCTTGCATTTATGTCAAGACATTGAGAATTATGTATTAGTTCACACTGAGCTGATATCAATCACTTCTATCAGAAATGCCTTAAAGTAGTTCTGGCATGAGTTATGATGCTGATCTGATTATTCCTATTCCTATTGATGTGCTTGGTAAATTCTGCCTTCATGGTTGCCTAAGGACCCATTGGATTGATGTAGTGAACATTTTCTTTGATTCACTCAAGCTGTGATGGGAGGAAAGACACTTTCCATCTGCTCAACAGTCATCATGCACAAGAATGTTCCTTCTTTCACCATTCGAGAATCAAAGAATAAAATGAAAAAAAGCTAAAGAGACTATAAAGGGAATGCTGTTACCACGCTGGAGTAATATATTAGCTTCGATAAACAGACAACATTAATTTGTCAATCTGTAATAGTAGTTGGAACTGGAATAACAACAGATTGCATTTATATAGTGCCCTACATGTGGCATAGCAAGTGTTTGGTTACATTACCCAGTGAAATAGCTCTGTGTGGTGTATACACTGTATAAACAAGCGGGACTGGAGTGATTCATAAACAAAAATGAATCATACATTTGACCTGACAATTTCAAAATTGTATTAGCCAATCTCTTAAAAAACAATCAAGAACAAAGATCTTACAAAAAAAGCTTAAAAAAGAAACGAGAAGGGAGTTTATGGCTACCTGTGTCCTGGCTAATAAACACAATTGATTACTTGCGGCTGGTCGGATATTACTGCTGCGTTTTGCCCACAAAATATACAGTTAATCCACTTTATATAATATCCTTTATAATAATTATATAATGAAGCATTTTGAAATATCTCAACAATGTGATCAAATGCATGTAATATTAGTAGTACTGTACTATTATCATTATTATTACAAGCTGTCTGGAATTTTAGAGGGACATTCTCAGTAAAGTACAAATAAACATTGATTTTAGATGCAGCAAAACGCAGCAATCAAAATGATTTGAAACTACAAATGCTGAGATCCATTTTAAAGAGGAATGTTGCACAAAGAGTGAAACTTGTCTAGTAAAAGTGTCAGGGTCTATTTGTCAGGAAAGGAGATGAGAGGAATATCTCAATCTAAGGGCAGGAAGGGGAGAAAACAACTAAAATAAAAGATAATGTGAAAAAGAATGTCTGTTCTGAAGAGAGTCTATTTCTGGAATCACATTTAATTCCTGTGAATCCTTGTGTTTCGTTCTTTACCTTTATATCTGAAACCATTAAAGACACAATACACTGCCCATAAGACATTCCGTATACTTTATAGTATATAGTATAGTATTCTAGTCATTACACTTTATAGTATCTTTTGAAACGCTTTGAAATGCTTGCTGACATGAATGGGGCGGCATCAAATGTTAAGGATTCTTATGATATCTGTTACCTAATCCTTTTGGATCCAAGGACGAGACTGAAAAGAAAAATGGTGTGCAATTGTTTGCACTGGGCCGGTCTGAATGTGTTGTTTGTACACTTGATAAGTAAATGCACTCACACAGGTTTGAGAGGCGTGACCTTCTGTGCAGTATAGCCTTGTTTTAAACTAAGCAAGTTACAGAGAGTATTTGATAGAAGGATTCGGCCATAAGAGGCACTGAAGCTTCACACCCTATGTGCTATAGTTATACCATACTTCCAGGCAGGATATCACACAAGCTTATTTTAAAATCATTTTTCTAATTCTTTTAGCAAAGAGTTACCAGGGACAAGCAGACCGAAAAGTACCCAAGGACACATTGTAAGCAAACCATGAGAGAATAAATCTCTTCAGTTCTGTGGGGGTAGCCATGAAATAGGAACTTCCTCAATCTGCATCATCAAACTGCATACATCTCAGTGAAGTGAAGGTTCACAAAGCTCCCAAGCAGCTTACAAAGCAATTGGAATAGAAAGGAAAACGATAGAGGAAATAATAATAATAATAATCCTTGCATTTGATATAGCTCTTTTCACATCTTCTAGACATCTCAAAGCGCTTCACAGAATATACTTTAAAGTAAATTGACTTTATATATGCAGGCGAAACGTGGCAGCCAATTGCGTACAGCATTGAACAGGATTGAAATTATCAATTTATTATTGTTTGTTTTAGGGATTTTTATCAGGTGAGTGGAGTAAGGAAACTTGCCCAAGTTTTCACCCTGACTGGAATTGAACCCAGGTCTCTCAATTGTAAGGTGAATGCTCTAACCACTGAGCTACAGGGCTCCACAACTTGCATTTAAACAAACAAAATACCTGTACTTTGCTATGTACAGTACTTAATTCCCTATACTGTACTTAATAATACTCAAATGTGTAGATGTACAAATTGGACAAATAATGTCTCTTGCCACTTTTTTAGAAAAAAGATTCTAATTGCACATTGTAAAATTAAAATTACTGCATTCAGTGGAAAAGGGACTTAACATTCAATGTTTTAACCCTTGTGGCATATCACTCATATAGGGTATGTACAAATGTATACAATTAAATGGTAATCAACATAGAAGATTTGAAATGGGATTGCAAATGTAAACAACAAAATTACACTTGTAAAGCGCCTTTCATGTCAGGAGGACGACCCAACGCGCTGAACAGTCAAGTCAGAATAAGACATTCAGATGGGCCAAGGCAGCAGAAAAAAACTACCAAGTATCAAGATGCGTAGGGAAATTTCGGGACAGGCACCAGGAAGTGTTTCGAGACCAGGCCAGGAGGCACAGAGTTGGTGCTGGGCACTGTGCAAGACAGATGAACATCTGAAGGCAGGAGAGTATTTAGGAAACAATGATCAGGTTCACTATTGAAATGGATGAAGGCTTCCAGCTGAAGGTTAAATCTTAATGATGAAATAACTGGTGGTGTCTATCATTTTTCCGAAGTATGTAGATATGGGAATTGCCCTAGAGGGCTAGAGAGTGGGAAGTGAGAGTGACTCAGAAGTGAGAGGTCTGCCAACTGATCAGACTGACACTTATAATTCAAAAGGTAAGGAGTTAAGGCATACAAAACATTGAAATGTGAATTGTACTGAATTTGTAATATTGGTGTTGAATGGTTCTTGCCAACACCATTGTGACACTGAAATTAAAATAATATTAAATGTAAAATGGGAAAGGCTAATGAGCATTCATAAATTAGTTTGGGAATTTATTTAAGGAAATGAATTAATTATAACAGAACTGCTAAACTAATTAACACGAGCAACACATCGCTAAACATCACAATTTTTACCGCTGTTCAAATCTTACTATAATCAGATAACATATAAGTCAAATAAAAAACCACATGGAGCATGGTACACTGAGAATCATGTGAGGTGAAATGCTGCACTTTGTGTGTTCCTAATAGATTATATCAACTAATATAATGGTCCATCTGATAATTTCAGACAAGATGAAAACAGTGTGATCCATTAAATCCTCTTTAAGTAGGTTAAACCTTGCCATTACCATGTCTCATTCCCTTGGAAAGACTGGGAATAATTTGATATTTTACAAAGCATAACTAAAACATTTGGGGGTTATTTCACACTAAAAGTAGTGATCTTTCTGCTGCTGCTTTACATTGGGAATTCCCCTTGGCAATCAACATAGACGTATTTCTTGACCACAACAGCGTTAACCATTATCTAATTTAGTTTATATATTTTTTTCTAGTGATAGTAGCCAAGGAACCTATTCAACATCTGGAATATACAGCAAGCATCAGAGGCTAAAACCATATATAGCTCTATGAGAGCCACTAAGTCGACCCGCAACTGTCTATTCTCCCTCATATCCGTGCCATGATCAGTATTGCCTTCCATCACCTCTGCAACATTGCCCGATTTTACCATTGCCATTTAAAACAGTCCAGCATTCCTACGTCTTGTTTTTTTTTGCTGTCTCCTACTGTTTTGACCGTTATTGTGAAGCGCTCTGAGACGCCGACCAACATGGATATATAAATCAAAGTTGTTGTTGTTGTTGACATGAGCGATGAATCAACTAGATCTCTTTCAGCTATTCTGTTGGCAAGCTCTGTCTTGTAGAGTACATGTGCCTCCTATTTTGCTTTCTACATGCAGTAATCTTACTAATAAATATGTAATGAATATAATTTGCTAGCTTAGCAGGATATTAAAATAAAACTTTCAGCTACTGCCTAATTGCCATCAGCTCCTGTTGTTTGAATGTCCTTGAGACATAATCAGCGTTAGGTTGAGTGTGATTACTCAAGCTAGACTGAACGCTTCAGTTTAATGAAGCACTTCACCTCAGTGCTGAAATTGTAGCAAAATACTGTACCAGGCTTACAACCCTTTACTTATATAGTGGCTGGTGACAGAGTGAGAGAAAAGGTTTCTAAAGAGAAAGTTGCAGTTCATCCAGGAACAAACAACTTACAAGAAGATTCACTTCCTTGTTCTTCCCTGTGCTGAAGGTAAAACCCATAAACTATAGTTAAACTCATCCACTAATCAGCCAAATCATCTCACTCGTGTAGATGTTCTACTCAAAGGAAACTTAGTCCAGAATCCTTGAAAAAAAATTAAGTTTAATTGAAATCCAGCAGTTTAAATTTGTGCCTCATTTTTAAAGCTATTATGATATTAATTACAAGTCTTCACAAGCTTGCCTGCATTATCAAGCTATTGCATGATTCAGAATATGAAGAGGAAGAATTAGTACAAGTACATGAGAGAAAAGGGAAGTACATAAGAGAGAAAGGAATAAAAGCTAATGGGATAGGCGATTAGTTGTGGAGGTTCATGTGGTGTATAAACAGAAAGAAAGAGATTATCTTCTGAAGATCAGCACAATCACTCAAGGTATACTAAGATTGTCCTATTTTTACAGCATTATTACAGCAAACATACAATTGTCATTAACCTGTCTTCTGAGATAAAATTCTTAACCACAAAAACAACTGAATGATTAACAAATTGGACTTGTGCAAGTCTTTTGAAGCTTTGTAGTGCATCGCCTCTGTATTTTTATAATGATGCTGGTGATTGGCAACTTAATCATCAGGGAGAGGTGAAATTCTACCAGCATTACATAAGAACATAAGAAATATGAGCAGGAGTAGGCCATTCGTCCCCTCGAGCCTGCCCCGCCATTTAATCAGATCATGGCTGAGCTTCTAACCTAATTCCATTTACCCGTCCTATCCCCATATTCCTTAGACCCTCTATCCTTTTGAAATCTATCAATCTCAGTCTTGAATCTGTTCAAGTACTGAGCATCCACAGCCTTCTGGGGTACAGAATTCCATGCATTCACTGCCCTCTGAATGATTGAGTGCTTCCTCAATTCTATTCCAAAAGGCTGACCCTTAATCTTGAGCCTGTGACTATTAATTTTAGATTCGCCAACCAGGGGAAACAGTCTCCCACTGTCCACTCTGTCAATCTCCTTAAGAATCTTATAGGTTTCTATTAGATCACCTCTAATTCTTCTATATTCTGGAGAATATAGGCCTAGTTTATTCAACCTATCCTCATAGATCAACATCCTCATCCCAGGAACCTCATCCCTAGTGTATCTACGCTGCACACCCTCTAAGGCGATCATGTCCTTTCTTATATAAGGAGACCCATACTGCACACAATATTCTAGGTGTGGTTTCACCAAGGCCTCATACAATTGCAGCAAGACTTCCCTACTCTTGTATTCCAACCCTTTTGCAATGAACGCCAATATGCGCCAACATTATTTAGACTTTTTTCTTAGCATTTTAGATTGTGCAAATTTCAGACAATTAAATTTCCTCACGTTTTATTTTTGGTCTGGCACACACAGCATTTGATCATGCTCATGTCTCCAAACCAAACTACAGTAAACCCTTGCCTTACTGGACTCAATGTACTGTACTGTATTCAGAATTCCAACCTAACCAGGCCTGACATTGGATACCGTGCTGGATATACTACCCATTAGACCCACTAACTGGAGTTTAAGTGACCTATGAGTTCTACTTCTGGATATTCATTCTATTTGTCTTATGGAATATGCATCATCACCAAGAAGGAAACACTGCTCACCTATTCCCTGTGTTTAAGCAGGTTGGAAAGTAGATTGTTCTGTCAAGTAAGCTGGTAGAGGTAGAGTCCATTGTGAGTTTGAAGAGGGAAATAGACAGGTATATGAAATATAAAATCTTAAGGGGATATGGGAATAGGACAAAACAGCGGGATTAGTTGAACACCTTGCTTTGCGAGCAGTGCAGATTTAATGGGCTGAATAATTGCTTTTTGCAATGTAACTTTCTATGATCGTACAACACCCTAGATTTTATTTTGGGGTACCAAATGGAGTTTAACCAGCTAAAATCGCACAGTTTATCATTGCAGACCACATGTAAGATTCCTACTGCTTAAGCAGCTAGGATAAGCAGCCGGGTAAAGGCTGCATTGTTGGATGCACTCATAGATTGACAAGGTAGTGCATCATGTCACTGAGTGTAGTGCGAGCCCAGAAAAAACTCCACAGAACTTACCTTTGTTTGAGCTGTTTGAAGGCACCCAATCAGTTTCTTTTAAGGTTCTGAACTGGACTCGCGTGCTAGCCCGGCTCTCCTCATTCAGACCAATGGACTGAACTTGAATGACATATTCTGTGTCTTCCTCCAAATCCCACAGCACACATGCCCGGTTTGTGGTGTTCACTTCTCGGATCGACCTTTGCATCTGACCATCTTTCCTCTGCATCAAATGACATATTAAAAAATGAAAGCAGTGATTAAAAGTGACCAAGGTTATAGAGCATCTTTTAGGCATAACATTCATTCGTTTACATTTTTTCAACGGTGTAATCTACTAAAACCCAAGGGCATTCATAGCAGAAATCAACCCGGCTTTTCAAGAGGACAAAGTTTGTTTATCAAGCCTGGCAAGAAAGTCCAATACACTGGAGGTGTGAAACTTCAGCCTAGTTGTAGCCTATAAGACCATGTTGTCTTATAATGTAAAGATCTCCTCATTGGTGAATTTCTTTTTTTTAAAAAAAAGCCTTCATTTGGAAGGCTTTAAGACAACTGAAAAAAAAAATAGATTCCAAATTGTGAAGACAGTGTGAAGGGCATTACACAAATGCAAGTTGCTATCTCAAGAAAGACCTTATAAAGTTGTGCATATCAAATTTTAATTGGATTGAGAGAGAAAACCCAGAGCAATACTTTCAGAAGATAGAACAAGAAGAAAAGGAATTGCAAAAGTTAATTTCAGGACAGATATCAAAAAGTATTCATTTACCCAAAGGGGAATTAACAATTTGCATAGATTGCCAAGAAGGGTGATTGAGGACAGAATATTGGATTCATTTAAAAAAACAGCTTAAGGTTCTGATGGGGATTCTGCAAAAGGATTTTCTTCATCCCAACCTCACTTATGAACTTAAAATAACAATAACATCAGCTTTAATGCAAGGACACGACTAAATGAATATCAGTTTGTTAATAGCAGAATGAGGTAAATAACATGGCCCACTTAGTGTAATTGGTGGAATTACAGCTATGAAAATTATATCTCTTCTCTCGTGTGAACATTCCCAGCTTCATTTTTATTAAGACAGCCAAATGACCTCGCCTCCACAATCCTCAACAGTACACACAATAAGCGAAACTAACTGCAACCCTACATTGTTGAATTAATCAATCTTATTCTCTCAACAGTAATTTGTTAAATTGCATTGTGACTAATTGCTTAGTTAAATATTTTTTAAAAACTCAAGCATTTATTCCATGCAGAACAGAAAGTGTAAGCATCAATGTTTTAAAACAATGTGTTGTGGCTGTTTTAGATTTATTTGTTACTAGAGCCCCATGCACAAATTGCAGTTCAGTGAACTAGTCGATTTATTGAGTTCACTTTATTGAATTGAACTTAGAAATGCCAAACCACTTGCACGCCCAATCTAAGAGTATAGATTCATTAATTGAATATCAGGTGTATGAATAATTTGGTTTAGCAAATAATTTTCCCTGTGACCATTCGTAATCAAACAATAGATATGATAAAGGCACAACTCCAAATCATTACTTTCTGCAGCATAGCGCAGACATTGTGTGCATCCATTGGGACATCCTCTCAACGTGAAAAGCGCTATGTAAATGTAAGTTTTGATTGATTGATTGATTGATTGATCCTCTCTTGCTTTCTCAGTGCCTTCCCTTGTAAAAAAGTACCATGGTAATACCATGGTTATAGTGATATTACCATGGTATGTTGTGGTATTCTTGTGGTATTCTTGGTATTCTCATGGTAGTTCTGTGGTACTACCATGGTACTTGTGGTAGTCTCCGTATTTCCACAGTACTTCTGTGGTACTACCATGGTAGTACCATAGATATACTATGACAGTACCAGGTACGAGGAGTTCCACGGTAGTACCATGGTAAATGATAACGAGTACAATGGTGATACTATGAACTTTCATGGTACTGTTATGGTACTACCATGAATGCCCATCGTAATCTGCTGGGCATATCACAGAATTCAATGTATTATGTAGGCCAGTACTCGTTATTTAGTGGAATTGCATGTGTTATGTACATATACCATACTAGTATCGTGAGAGTGCAATGTATTGTGGTTTTGCCTAAAACCTGGCAAATAATACGCATTAGTAATAATTGTATTAAGATGAAACATGCCTAAGAAAGTCACTCAATATGTTAATCTTAAAACACAACCCCTGAAGGATTCAGTTGTGCATTCAGTTGTGTGGACTGCATGTAGCGTCTAAGTGACTGATAACACTGGGGTGGATGAGGGGATATCTTCAGTAGCAGTTAAAGCAAGCACACTCCAAATTTTCACATTAACACATTCTCAGATATAATACACAAGAATTCCTGAAGCACTGCATGTGATATATTGCAGCACAGTTTACTTTTCTTGCTTGAAGTAGATATAATTTGTGACCCAGGCCTACAAGTGTATAGGTAAATCACAAATCATGTTGTAATGTGGTTAAAGAAACACGTACAGCTAGCCTTATAATTCAGGAATGATTGCAGTGAGTGGCCTGTGACTCCTGTCATATACCAGTATCTTAATTATACAAGTACTTTACTCCAAGGTTAATATGCAGCATATAATATACTTCATAACGGAAACATAAAAAAAACAATTTACCACATTGCTACATGTACACATAACCATATGCATCATCTAAAAATGTACACCAAAGGTTATGAGTCAGACAGTTGTGTGTGAGAGTGACAGTGGATTTTATGTTAAAACTATATGTCAGCATGGTATATGGTGGTATGTGCATGGTATACTAATTAGGGTCTAATGTCATGGTAGTAACCATATTCAGTACCATGGTGGTACCGTGGTTCTAGTACCATGGTATCAGGTACCATAGGTACTGTCCAAAATATCATGGATTTTAGAATCATGGTACTTTTTTACAAGGGTTGTGACATCCTCCCGACATGAAAGGTGCTCTACAAGTGTAAATTTTGTTATTGTTGTTGTTGCTTTCCCTTCCCATCACCTCAGTCCCAGAGAGGTCACGCGTGATTGGTAAGTTGACCACATGCAAGTAAGGACGGGTCTCATTGTTGGAGGAGAGAATTTCCAGTTCTGGTGCGAACGGCAGCTGTGCAGCTCAAGCCCCGGAAGATGAGTCTTCTCTTTTGTTTAGTCCGGTTATTTGAATAGTTCAGATTATCGAACAATTACTGCTGTCAAAATGAGAATTTAATTAACAGAATATCACTATATTTCTGAACAGGATTTTTTTTTACGGAAACTGGATCACATATATGGGGATTCCTAATTGGAAATCTGTCTCAATGAGCAGCATTCAAATGCAATCTACTTCCAAAGCTGAGTTATAATAATTATAATTCTTGCATTTTGATGTAACTCATTATCTCATTGTTGAGATGTTTTAAAGCACTTCACAGGATTTTTACTGTATGGTGTAAAGACTGTGTATTTCCAGGTCAATGGAGCAGTTAATTTGTGCAAAGCAATGTCAGACAAACATTCATAACGTGAATAAAGAATTTGATCTGTCCTGAATGTTTAAGAGACTTGGGTGTTAGGAAACTACACATATTAGACCTCGATGTGTTAAAAGTTCATTCATCCAACTTTTTGATCTGCGTAGTTACCATTTTATACACAATCTGCAGGTGGCTAGGATCATTAAATCATCCACAAGCAAGAACGTAAAGCTGTGATTCTACTGTTGGATGAATTCTGTTTGTTTCAATGTAGTAAATCGTTCAGAATTTACTAATACTGTTGATTAAGAAGGCGAGGGAGAAATTTTCCAGTTGGTGCACAATGGGGCATAGTGCCAGACAAAATTAGACATGGTCTCCACCCCAGCTATTTCCAGTGCACGCTGCAGGGAGCCTAGTTCAAGATTGCATTTCTCTTTGGCATCTTACTGCTGTGTTCACACCTGAAATGAGGTCCCACATCAGCAGGTAGAGGGAAAAATAGACATGGACTCAGCAGGTATGGATGAACCAGATGCAATTTTGTTGTCGAAAACAATCTTCAAAGTCTCCCTAAATTACAAAAATCCTGAAGGTATTGCCTTGGTGTCTAGCTGTAAACAAGACTCAGTTGTTTAAAAAAGAGGAATAGCATTTTAATAACAAATACCAACCATATACAACAACAACCGCAACAACTTTGATTTACATAGATATGGAGGTAGATAGAAAAAAGTAGTACAGGTATTCTAAAAGGAAAGATAAACTGAAATAAAAAGAGTCCAAATGAAAAAGTAAATGTAAAGTCTCGCCATTCTGTTTGAGTTAAAGTTTATGCTTTTAGTTTACATCCTTCTTTATGTTCACTAGTTTGAGCCAGTGCTGATATTGTTATACACTTTCAATCTATAATCCATGATCCCCATACTTTCTAATTCAATCTGATTGTACCAAGTGACTTGAGATTATTGTCTGGTTATACAATAAAGCAGATATGGTAAAAGTCTTGAAAACAAAGGTAAAAAGCATTGCTTTGACAGAAATTTAAAAAAAAACTTTCTAGGTACACATCTAATATTATAATAACTGCTTTCGATATAGCATGTTTTATGTAGAAGGACATCAAAAAGTGCTTCACAGAATTATTCGTTAGCGTACTATACAATGATTGTGTATTTAGTAGACAAATATGGCAACCAATATGCACATAACAATATCCCACAAACAGCCATGAAGTGAATTATCAATTTTACCCAGGGAATTATTGGTCAGGATATTATTTTCAAATAGAGTCATAGGATCTTTAACATCCATCTGAAGAGGCAAGTGGGACCTTGGTTTAATGTCTCATAGGACAGCTTCTACTATAAGGTGCTCCTCCAGCACTGTATAGCAGTGTCAGCTCGACTGTGAGTTTGAAATCCCAACAATAATAATGATACAATTGTTGCATTTGATATAGTGCCTTTCACGTCTTCTAGACACCTCAAAGCACTTCACAGAATGTACTAGAAAGTGAATTAACTGTATATTTGTGGACGAAACCCAATGTGAGGTTTCAACGAGTTCCTAACTATTCAACTCAGAAATGACAGTGCTACCAACTGAGCCAGGTTAGCACCTGTAATATTATAAGACACTAAAATCAGGTTTAAGCCATCTGAAGACAATGCAATTCGTAAGACTACTGTTAGGGTGCTTTATCACTTGAGTGAAGAGTAGGATTCCAGTACTCCAGTATTTAATATATTCTGACTTTAACAGTTTTGTAATTCAAGTAAAACAACAACTTGTTTTTTTCGTAAACTTCACACGGGCTGGTATTGTCTCAGAACATTTAACATTGGAGTGGTTTGACACTGAGCTGGAAAGGGAGAGGAGGTGACCAAAGGTACAGTGGAATAGAAAATTCTTCAGGTGTGATTTAAAGATGGGCAAAGAGGGGGCAAGATGGAGGCATTGAGGCAAAGAGTTTCAGAGATTCAGGGTATATTGACTGAACCAATTGTAGAGTGGACATGCAGAAGACCCAAGCCAGCTATGCCAAGCTAGCAGATAGAATACAATAAGTACAATATTTCAATACATGACACTATAACAGTGACACTTTTTAAAGCACTTAGTGACATTTCAATGTAAGAAAGCAGTAAAATAATGCAAGTTCTTTTCTTGACCAGGTGTTATCTTGGAATGCATATCCACCCACAGTAGAGAAAAATGTTTTAAACATTTTAAGTGGACTTTCATTTCCAAATTTTCATGTTAAAAATTTATTTGGGATATTTAGACATTGGGGCAAGAATGTGGAGGAATTTGAAAGGAACTATGAGAATCTTGAAGTTGAATCATTGGGGAGGTAGAAAGGCAGTTAAGCTTGCAAAGATGGGGTCATGTGCTTGTACCGGTAAAGTATAGGAAGCAGTGACATTAGCAGTAACCTGATATCTGGAAGTTTGGGCTTAATCCTATGCTGCCAAAGAAGCTGCAGTGAATGCATTCATACAGAGTTAATGCCAGAGCACTGTTGGATCAAGGCGGGAACAACAGTAAACTCTAGACTAGACCATTCAGATTTCTACTATTCACATCCTCTGCCGCACTGAGCTCTGTGAGCCCAAGTCGCCAAATGTTTATGTCAAAATGGTTCAGCTTTGTGCAAAAGATGACAAGCTAGCTCTTTCCTTCATAATTTATTTGTGATTTTTTTTTACCCCTTTCTAACTCTTTCAGGTCTCCCCTGACAACAAGCACTCTATGGAGGAAAGCACTGCCAGATGGTGTGATTGTAGATTTATGCCAACTTCACTTTGAAATACACTTTTGAATTGTGCTAAATGGTTAGAATGCTGACTCTCTCTCTCAATCCTACATAAAATAAGTAGCGTCACCAACCTCAGCTCTGATATCAGGAAAGATTTAAATCTATTATGCTGTACTGGAGCAATCCCACATAGTGCCTGTTTTGAGCAATTCTTTTCTGTGTCCAGTGATATTTCTGGCCACAACTATATTCTAATGAAAAGATACATGATTAGGTCTGGTGGGATGAGGATTTGCCATCACTGAAGGTATTTTTTAAACTAAGAAATAAAATACAGGTACAATACAAATTTACAACAACACAACAACCAAATTGCATTGATAGAGTGCCTGGGGAAGACCTCCCAAATAGCTCAACACATAAGAACATAGGAATTAGGAGCAAGAGTAGGTCATTCGGCCCCTCAAACCTGCACCGCCATTCAATAAGATCATGGCTGATCTTCTAATCTAACTCCACCAGCCCGCTTTACCCCCATATCTTTTAATCCCTTAATCACTTGGGCCGGGCCACTAAACTGGGTGGGGTGTATACTGAGGGAATGGGGGTGCATGGAAAAGATGATTGAAAGTGTGGTAAAAGCATTATGTCTGGAAGGAGGAGTTGACTGATGAGGGAGGGAGGTAGTTTAAGGGAGTTCAGGATGGAGTGCCATTAGAGAGTGGGCAGATAGGGCAGGGGATGTGAAGCAGGCGGGTGCTCGCTGAGCAAATAGAGTAGTTGGGCTGGTAGAGTTTAAGGAGATCACAGAGGTGGGATGGTGGAAGACTGTGGTGCGATTTAAAGATGAAAATGAGGATTTTGAATTTGGGGATGAGGAGTGGAATTGAATGAGGATGACAGGAGAAAGCACAGTTGTAGATTTCTGCATAGTCTGCAGCTTGTATAGGGAAGAGTTGTGATGAATAATTTCTAGACTTTACAGTATATTTCTGTGAAGCGCTTTGAGACATCTCAACAACATGCTAAGTAACCACATCAAATGCAAGGATTATTATTCATAAAGGACAGAACTGGTCACCTTATTTTCACCTTATTCCAGAGTATTAGGCATCAATTAGCAAGAGCCGAGGATTTGGGACACTAGAATGAGCACTGAAGTACTGCTCCATTTAAGCAGGTAAAACAACATAGTTATCATTGAGAGCTCTGTCTGGCAAATGTCCTTTTAGGCCTTTGACTTGCATGGTCACAGGAGCTGAGTGGGAAGAATCCCTACTCTCAGTGACTGATCTACCTAGCACACCTACTGAGAGTAGGGATTCTTGTTCACCTACGCTGACAAGGACTCCATGTGGTCTTTCTTCCACATACAGAGTGAAATCAGCAACTATCATATTGGATTCAAAATATGGAACACTGGGCAAAGGGGGAAGGTAAGTAAATTTGCACCTATGTGTAATTGGCCATCCATGACTCTGTGATCAGAATTGTGCTTAGAGGTAGAATTAGGGCATCAACAGTCTTCATGCATTTCTTTTACATCTTTTCAGTTTCCTGAAAGCATGAATTATGCATGAATTCAAGTCATTTTGTGTCATTATAGAAAACAAATATGCATTTTTTATGTGGATGTAACAAGGTTTTTATCCGAAAGGACATTCTAAACTGTGGTCTATTGCTTATTGAGTGCTGCATAAGACATTAAACTCCTCCATGCTGTGTTAGTATAATTCCTTATACTGTATTTTAACCACTGTGGACACCACAGTTTGTATGATAGCAACAATTCCACGATTGCTTGACCATTCAATTGGGTTTGTTATTGTTCGGAAGTGGTTTGAGCTATTCGGCCAATGATTTCAAAGGCAAAACATCACTTCCTGATAAAAAGAGGAGCCGGTGGCGGAGAGTGCCAGCATTCTGTGAACCGAAGCCAAGAAGTGAAATGGGATTGTGACACATTACCAGTTGGGATATGGCATAGCCGATGATAACATCTCCTTCAGGTACATCCCAGGACACAGTCGCTGAGTTGGCCTTCAAATGACTGATGGTGACATTGACAGGAGCTGGAGGTCTGTCGGCTGAAAAAGACAGAGATCAATTGTGGACTTCAGACCATTTATTCCTATTTTCTCATTTAATCATTTGCATACCTGGCAATTACTTATCTCAGTGTACAGTGAGGTGCTGACACGACCATTCATCAGCATATGCAATAAGCTTAGATGGTTTTTTGATCATTAGCATGATGTGAACAGACATTGTTTATTTGAAAGGAATGCCTTTGTTTTTTGAGTGCTAATCTGCACTATTGTGGTTCTCTACTTACCCGAGCTAGAAGAGTGGAGTTGACTGAGTGTAGAGCAACATTGCTAAATCAGCATTGCTGATGAGTGCACCACTGCAATAAATGGTACATTGCACTATTACAATGATGTTTCCACTATACCACTACATTATAGTTTGGGGATCCTATTGTAAACATCGTCAGTGAAATGAAGATATTATTAAACCTGAGTTACATCTAACTGCTAAAGATCGACTGCCACATTTGCAAGTTCACTGGGTTTTAAAAATGCCGGTCACACTCGCCTAATATTTCAGAAGCAGTTCAGAAGCAGTCAATTTGACTTTAATTGAAAAGCAGCATT
The DNA here is from genome assembly GCA_035084275.1 of Hydrolagus colliei. NCBI lineage: Eukaryota > Metazoa > Chordata > Chondrichthyes > Chimaeriformes > Chimaeridae > Hydrolagus > Hydrolagus colliei. The sequence goes on along the minus strand of CM068744.1, from coordinate 8,003,182 downwards.
GGAGTATTTTCATCTGTGTCGGACACAAACAGAGTTTCCATCGATTACTTTAAACCTTACAGACACTGATTTAAAGATGACCTTGACTAAACATTATTCCTATCTATTCTCAATTTTAATGGAAGGAAAGGATATCACAGATCATATCAGCATTCACAATCCAAACTAAATATTGGGAAGCAAAAAAGCTTGCAGTATTTAAATTTTGTCCTTTTTTTTAGTGAATATTGTATTGAATCTCTGATTTCTGAAGCAGACCAGAAATAACAATTATCACAGTAACATACTGTTTGCAAACTACCACATTATTAACTCTATTGTGGCAGAGTGCCATAACAGTGGAGTACTATAGCTCCGTGTTTAGAGCACTCGCCTCGCAAGTGAGAGACCTGGGTTTGATTCCGAGCAGGGCAAACCCTTGGGTAAGTTTCCTTACTCCACACACCTAATAATAATCCCTCAAGAAAAAAAAACAATAATAATTTGGTTACTCAATCCACGATTGTTTGTGGAACACTGCTGTGTGCAATTGGCTGCTGAATTTCGCCCCCAAAATATACAGTTAATTCACTTTACAGTATATTGTGTGAAGTACTTTGAGACGTCTAGAAGACGTGAAAAGTGCTGTGTCAAATGCAAAGATTTGTTTATTTTATAGTGTGCCAAGGATACCTAGCAGGTGAAGAGTGCAATCTCTTTGAGAAACATGAAACTGATGTGCACTAGATCATTGAGAATCCTTTCCTTGAGGGAGGAAGCAGAATAATATACTAATAAAGAAAAGCAATTACAATGGCAATAGCAAGAGCAACTTACGGTCCACTACTGTGCTACTTTCCAAGGTTTCAACTGTTATTTCTCATGTCAAAATACAAGTCCAGAATTTCATAATACGAACTGTTATTTCTCAATTGTTAGATTCCACCTCCTAGTTAGCATTGGGAAAGATTCATAGGATAGATGCTGGAAGTGGAAACTAACTGCAACTTGCAACTGAGATGGCATTGTTGCATTGTAATGGATTCTCAGAATACATCAAGATGGGATTGAATTCTCAAAATCAGTTGTATACTGTATGCATCATTTTGAATCAACCTGATATCCAAAATAGATGTGCCGCAGTAAAAAAATAATCTGAATACAGCAACATTGACTGCCAAATCTAAATCAGTATTGGCAATTTCTCAAATATGTGCTCCATAAAGTATATTGCACACTGTGAAAGAAATATAGGGATTTTGAAAAGGTTAAACAGCAGCATTATTTTGTAAGTCCTCATTGGAAATGGCATCATACTTTAATGTTAGCTTTTTCCATCTGATTTGACAATTTATACACCTCTATAATCTCCACCGAGACATTCCTTTATGAGGAAAAAAAATTCCTGAATGAGTCATAAAGCTCACCCAAGCAAAGAAATTGAGGTGATGGAAAAAGAGAGAAATGGTAAAGACTATATTTCATCCTACCACTTAAGCACAGTAAATGCACTTCACCCAACATAGAATAGGCAATACAGTAATCTCCTGATAATTAAATCCTGACTTTGGCTTCACATATCACTACTGCTTAAGTCATCATGCTGTCAATATACCACATTTCATAGAATCATAGAATCTTACGGCACAAAAGGAGCCATTCGGCCCATCGAGTCTGTGCCGGCTCTTTAAATAGAGCAATTTAATTAATCCCACTCCCCAGCTCTCTCTCCATAACCTCGCAAACCTGACCTAAAAGTTGTTATCGAATCGGCCTCCACCACCTCATCTCCCCTCTACTTCTTTTTGAAACTATTTTAAATCTGTAACCATGAGTCACTGATACGCCCACCAGTGGAAACAGTTTTTCCCTATCTGCTCTGTCGAATCCCCTCATGATCTTAAAAACCTCTATTAGGTCTCCTCACAATCTTCTCTGTTCCAATTTATTTATGTATTGATACATATGGTTAACTTACCACTCCTGATAACTTGTCGCTGAGCCCTTTTTTACCTTAGAGTGATCCTGTTATCAGGAGTTTCCTGCATATTAAATCAACTCATATACTAACTATACTTCGCTATATTCCTTTGTAAAGGAAAGGAAAGATTTGATAGCTGTATTGTTGTCCTGTAGCTCACTGGTTAGCACACTCGACTCACAGGGTTACGGTTAGGGTTAGGGAAAGTTCAGACCAACGAACCTTCGGACTAACGAACATTCGGACTAACGAACCTTCGGACTATCGAGCTGTAACCCTGAGCGGAGGAGGCGGGCAGGATAGAGAAATTGCAGAAGTGTACAACTTGATGGACAGGATTCTTGTATTGAACATACTGTGTGCAATCTAGTAACTCAATACAACAAGATGAATCTTTGTTCACTGTTTTAATCAAATTATGTTTTGTTTATATACAAAGCATATCAGATGACATGGCTTCAGGAGGTAAAATCTATTATATAGACTATTTTTTACACAGTGGTGAGGATGTGGAACTCACTGTTAGAAGCTATGGTTTAAGCCGAAACCCTTACTTTAAATAAGAGAAAACTATCCATACATGAGGAAGAAGGGAATAGAGGATAAAGACGAGGGAAAATAGGAGCACAGATGTTTTCGGCCAAATGGCCTATTTCTGTGCTGTAATGTTCCAAGTAAATTTATATAAAAATCAGATTATTATTACTACCCGTAATACACTAGAATATGCAATCAGTTTAAATGGTGTATTTTACTGTTTGAAATCTCAATTGTCTTCATTTCTGATGAATGGGGAAGTGGATGAAGTCAATCAATTTTCAATAGATAAATCATGGCCTGGAAAAATTTTGCTTTCATAGCTGTCTCTGGTGGACAGGTTTAAGCTGTTTCTACTCAGTGTACAAATGTGTGATCACAGCTTCTGGCAGGGTTAGATTGTGATGAAAATCATCTTGTCTTGTACAGGACGTACTGGGACTTAATATGAACACAAGAGACAGCTGAAAATCACAAACACTTTGCAAGTGTAGTGTTTTTCAGTGCATTAAGTTCATAATTGTCACTTTGCCTGACTGACTTTTAGAACCACAGCAGGGACAATACAAAGCTCATACAGGTGATTTGAATTTCAATGAATTTGAAAGGCAAGCCATAAGCAAAAAATTGTACGTGGTTGAGTAAACATCTCCTTGACAACCACAGACATTAGGCTGGTAAACACTGGGAGCTAAAACAACCAATAAAACAAACCCCTCTGGGACATCTTGATGAGAGCTCATAATAACTCCACATCTCACTGAAGTCCCTAGTAAGCTAACCATATTAACTATAATAATAATAATAATCCTTGCATTTGATATAGCGCTTTCCACATCTTATCAACGTCCCAAAGTGCTTCACAGAATATACTGTAAAGTGAATTGACTGTATATATTTGTGTCAGTAACTGGGTGTTACTGACACCAGAGATCTTAAAATATTTCTCCCAGTCCACTGGTCTACAATCCAGCAAATTGTCTCCCTCATTTCCCCTACGGTTACTACATTTAATTGTAACTAAAACATTTTCGGACACTTCAACATGATAAACATCCTCCCGCTGTGAAAGGCTCTAAGGCGTCCTATAGCTCAGTGGTTAGCGCACTCCCTTTGCAAGCAAGAGACCTTGGTTCAGTTCCCAGCAGGCCGAAACTTTGGACAAGTTTCCTTATTCCACACGCCTATTAATAATCCTACAAAAAAAACAAGAATAATTTGGTCACTCAATCCAAACTTTTTGTGGGTCACTGCTGTGCGCCATTGGCTGCCGTGTTCCTCCCACAAATATACAATCAATTCACTTTACAGCATATTCTGCTCAATACTTTCAGACGTCTAGAAGACGTGAGAAGTACTATATCAAATGCAAGGTTTATTATTATTATGTATTGTATATGTGTACTGTTTCCTGTTTATTCCACGTACAAGAATCAAACTTGTAGTGTTTATCCGACAAGACTGCCTGGGACCATATGTACCACAAGGATCACAGAGAACATAAAATCTTTAATGTCTGTAAAAGAAATTACGCTGGAAATGATTAGTATCATTAATATCCACCAATGCATGTTTACTTCAAATCGCAAACCCTTTCTCTCATCTAATTACATTTAATATAATGTCATAAGACACCAGAATATCTCAAAGCGCTTCACACACTCCTGTGCTTTGAGCTCCTGTGGCTCAGTGGTTAGAGCACTTGTCTTGCAAGCTGGGGAGACCAAGCTGGGGAGACCTGTGTTCGAATCCAGGCAGGTCAGGGCGAAACCCTGGGCAAGTTTCCTTACTCCACACGCCTAATAATAATCCCTCCAAAAACAAACAAACACAATAATAAAAAATTGGTCATTTCAATCCACGACTGTGTGTGGGACATTGCTGTGAGCAATTGGTTGCCACGATTTGCCCACAAATATATGCAGTCAATTCACTTTACGGTATATTCTGTGAAGCGCTTTGGGACGTCGATAAGATGTGGAAAGCGCGATATCAAAAGCAAGGATTATTATTTATTATTATATATGTTATATTGAACTGTTGTGACTGTTTTATCTAGGCAAATATGAAGAAGTTCCACCTGGGTTTAGATTTACTCTATTTATGGAGCATTTTAGAGAGTCCAGAATTGACTAATTTGATTGTCGCCTTGAAATTGTATTTACTTTTTGTTCTCCTGTTTTATATTTTCTTAATCTACAGGTACAACATGAGCACAAGGCACTGCAAACACATTTTTGTACATACTGTACAGTATTTGTATTCATAGCTCACCTTTCCTAACATGCAGAATAGTGCTTTGTAATTTTCAGCAAGGGAGAATAGCACATCATTGAATATCTTATCGTTTCATTGCAGCCTCTTTGAGATATAGACGTCAGGTGTTGAGATATAGACCTCTTTAAAGGATATATTGATTTGCAAATGCCATGGGATTCATTTGTAATTTTCTTTGAAATATGTTTTTGTACCGTCAAAAAACAATCAAATTACAGACAAAAACAACCATTGAAACTACAAAAAACCTAATAATGCTGATAATGGAATGGTTTGTATGTCTTGGAGCCAACATCCCTTTTGACTGGAAGCTTCGTGCCTCACATGTTAAATTGGAATTCTGCATTTCTAATAGTCAACAAAAGATGAAGGTTATATTGTGCTTCAGATCACCAGCCACTGATCGCTGTCCAATATTCACACAATAGAGAAATTAAGCTGTCATGCCCCCAAAGCCCCCTGCTGTACACTTTTACACAATTCTGCTTTATTCCATATTTATATTAGCATAGAGTATGCAGCTTGATGTCAATTTCCGTGCTGAAATTAAATTGAATCTAATGGAGCTATGATTGATGAAATGCATATGACTGAAATGCAAATTGCATTTTGCAACTGAAATCCACTATATTACGTATTCACAGAAATTGTCCTATTTGTTCTCTGATGCAGCTTTCTTTAAAGATACACTCTCCAAAATTCAGAATGATCACACACACACCCAGAGTAATGGTGATATCTCATTTGTAGATCACTAAATCGTGCATTATATTTTAATTTTCTCGATTTTAACAATTGAATTAGCCTTGCACCTCCTGATCTGTCAACTGAATTTGACACTATTGACCACTAAATCTGCCTCCAGCATTTCTCCTTCAGCTTTCAGTGCTGCTTGTCCCAGTCGTGTTCAAATCCATTTACTCCCTGGCACTTCCCTACCTCTCCGACATTCTCACTTCCCAATCCACCACCCGGCATGTCCACCTCCGATCCACCATGGGTGGTTTCGGCCACTACTCCCAAAACTGTAGAATATTCACCCTTTTCAAGTCCCACCTGATGACCTTCCTTTTCAACCATGGTTACAGTCATCTCCACTGGCTCAGAGTTCAGGCTCTGCCACTGTTAAGCACTCTGAGATGCATTGGAGACCGCTATAAAATTGCAAGTTGTTATTGCTGTATCATAACTACTTCTCGTCTAATGGCTTCTTCTCCTGTCCCTGAACATTGAAGTCGAGCCCTCCTAAGGTTTCTATCCTTGGTCCTCTGCTGTTTTGTATCTACATGCTCCCTTTTGATGACAACACCTACAGTTCATGGGATTCCACTCTGACATTGCCTGCAAAATAGAATCAGTTCACTTTACATACATATTCTGTAAAGTGCTTGGAGACATCCCAACAATGTGATTAGATGCTATAATCAAATGCAAGGATTATTATTATTACATGGATGTCATCCAGCTCCTTCTGATTCCTCATTGACTCCATGACCACTGATGTTCAGCCTGCCAAATATAAAATCCAGGACAAGCCTTAACTTTCTTCAAATCAGCTTCAAGAAAACGGAGGCATTTTGTTCAGCATTACAAGCTCCTCACCTCAAGTATCGACTACCGTGAACTTGTTGTTTGTTTTCTCTGACTCACAGAGCCTATGTGGAACCTTGATGTTTTGTTCATCTCTCTCAACAAAGCCAAAACCCTCAGCCCTGCCTTTGCCACCTCCAGACTCAATCTGTGACCTACTCATCAGCCTCCTCAGCTCCAACCTGGCTCCCTATCCCCAAAAGGAATGACTTTAAGCGATTTATGCTTAACTTGAAATGCCTTCATAGACTTGTCCCAACCTTCCAAAGCAATTTACTGTGATCATACTCCTCCCTAGCTGCTCTCTCCCCCCCCCCCATCAACTCTGATCTGCCCAGCAAGCTTCACTCTACCATCAGAAGTTGAATGTTCAGCCAGTTTGCTATATCCTTCCAGGCATGTCTTCCCAAATCCCTCCACCTCGCCTCACCCCCTCCCTTTCAAATTCTTCTGTAAACTCATCTCATTGACTATGCTAAAAAAAAACACAAAACATTGCAGATGCTGGAAATCTGAAACAAAAACAGATATCACTGGGAACACGCAGCAGGTCAGGCAGCATCTATGGAGAAAGGAAAAGTGAGTCAACGTTTCAGGTCCACGACCCTTCGTCAGAAGCCAGCGATTTCTGTTTTTGTGTAATTGAAGTGAATTGACTATATATGTGAGCGAAACGCAGCAGCCAATTCTGAACAGCAGCATCCCACAAACAGTCGTGGATTGAAGTGACCAATTTATTATTGCTTTGTTTTTCTTGAGGGATTATTATCAGGTGTGTGGAGTGTCAGGAAACTTACCCAAGGTTACACCCTGACAGGAATCAAACCCAGGTCTCTCGCTTGCGAGGTGAGTGCTCTAACCACTGGACTCCACAAATGAAGTTTAACTCAGATAAATGGAAGATGCTACATATGGGATATCCAAAATAGGAACCACGAGTACTCCATGAATGGAATATATGTACCAAGAGGGAAGGTGAAAGAGATCAAGGGGTATTAGTTGACTAATTGCTCACTATATCAAAACAGTGTGAGCAATGATAACCAAGCCAAATAAATATAGGGCTATATTGCTCAATCAGTTGATTATAGATCTTCAGGTGTCATATACAGGCTGTAAAGTGCTTTGGTACTGATTCGTGTTCTGGTTACTGCGCTACGAGGGCTCATTCCTCGAGGCAATGCAGAGGAAAGTTAAGCGCGAGCCCAATGTTAGAGCAATGAGCTATGAGCAACAATTAAGATAAGCAAATTAAGTTGTGAGACAAGACAACTCAGAGAGGATCTCATGGAGATGTATAAAATTTTAAAAAGCAGATGGTTCAGTGATGAGGGCATGGTAGAAAGGGTGTTCTGGAGATATGAGATTGGATGGGCTGTCAGACTTCTTCTTCCAGACCAATCTTGTGATCAACAGCACTGTATTTATTACATCCTTGTTCACAGTCTTTTGTTGGTTGAACCAACTGATAAAGGGATCAGGGGATCAGGGAAAATGCTCCCATGAAATAGCTTATTTAACAGATGAGCAAAGGTTTTGAATGAAGATTGTTGTGTGAAGTTACAGTTGTTATCTATTGGACAATAAAATGGAACTTGTTGGTTCTTTATGGATAGCTGTTTTCTAACTTGTTCTATTAACAATAAATATAATAATTATTATTGTTCTATTTATAGAACAAAAATAAGTTACTAGTCAGTTGTCAAAGTCACAAACTGAATTCACTTATTGAGAATCAAAATCCCTTGTGTATTAATTGCAGAATTAATGAGACTGTTCCTGGCAATCATTTATATTAGAAGAACAATTTGTTATAGTAGGATATTATATATATAAATCAGCACATGCTGGCACTATCATATAAAGATTATACAGTCAATCATTTGAACCATTCTAAATGGCTCTGAAAAGTCATTAAACCTATGATAAATGCAAACATTTTAAATGGCTCAAATCAATTTAAGGTTTATTTATTCATTTCTACTTCTTTTTAGTTGAAACTAGTGAAATAATTAGCATTTTGTAACATTAAAATAGAACTTTGTTAATGCAGGGTCGCGAGAGCAGTGAGTCAGGGTCAAACTGAGCTACTGTGAAGCATTCCAGGACACTACCTCGCATGAAGGGTGCTATATAACAATGTTGTTGTTGTATGAAATCAAATGATTCAAGAACCGACAAGAAGGCTATGATTTAGACATGACATGCATGAACGGTTGAGTGGATACACCAGTGTAATGCTCTGATCTCACTTGGTCAGTTACAAATCTCAACACTGTACTACATAATAACCACCTTAAAATGTTGATCCTTATAATTTTGTAATTAATCTTCTTCCTAGTTTTCAAAGTTTAACATGATTCAACCTTCAGTAACATAATTCTTAAACTTCTTTCAAATGTTATATGTTTTCGTTCCTAGCAAGGCACCAGTCAACATCTGGTTAAGGTTTGATCTGCCTTGCTTGTTTCCTCCTTCCAATTTGCATGGATTGTGAGGGATCTCGATATTTTATTTGACCATCAAACCTTTCATCCGGGCCACCAAGTCCACTTTCTCACACCTCTACAAGCTTGCTCGCCTTTACCAATACCTCACGCTCAAAGCTACGAGCAATGATTAGTTAAGCTCTTCACTATGAGAGAAGATAGCTCAGAGGGAATCCTATAGGAATATATGAAATTTTGAAAGGAATTGACAAAGTAATTGAGGCCAGGGCACTGGATCTGTTTAATGCTGATGCTGTGATGGGAGTGAGGATTCTGCAAGTTCCACACTTAACTCAGTAAGCCCATCAGTTCCATTCCTGTCAAATTGTACGTACTCCCTAACAGCCATCGGATCCAGTTCAAGATCCTCATCTTTACCTTTAAATGTCTTCACAATCTTGTCTACGAACTCTTGCAACTATTTTTACCCTCCACCGACCCGGTCATTCATAACTGGGCAAATTTTCAGCCAATCTTCCATGCTTTTTTGAACACTCTTCCAAAATCCCTATGCCTCGACCCCTCCTCTCTGCTTTCAAAACCATTTAAATATCTCTCTTTGTTATGCCGCTGGTCACCTTACATCTCATATTCAACACCCATTCGGGGGCTTGTTTCGTTTTGAGCAATTCTGCCTCAGCGAAAAGTATTATAGAATTTCAGATTTTATAAATGTTTGCTATATAAGAGACTTTATTCACATTACACTGATAATCTGAAATCTATTTAGTCATATTTATGTCTGCATTCTGCAATTAATTTAAGAATCAGAAATAGTAATGAAAAACGGTCCAAGTATAATTGCACAGGTCAAGAGCAACGTGATTTTGACAATTAGTCATTGCAATCTATGTTTTAAAAGAATGTCATCTTCAAACCAAAGGTCGAATGTTTGAATTGTATAACAATGTCTATTACTCTTTTGCCGAGCGATCGACATAGTGCTCCGCCACTGTGAAGTGCTCTGGGATGCTACGCTGTGTGAGAGCTTCTATACAAATGCAAGTTGTTGTTGTTTGTATACATGAAAGGCGCTATACAAGTGTAATTTTGTGGTTGTTGTTGTTGTTGTATTACCCATACAAAATATTGCAGATGTGCTTTACTTATCTTTTTATTAATGGAAATAAAATATAAGAAGATAGACTACTGTCATATTTAGAATAATATTAATCTTTGCACTTAGATATAACACCTTATCACATTATTGAGGTATCTCAAAGCACTTCACTGAATTTATTTTCAAGTGAAGTGACTACATTTTGGGGATGAAACGTGACAGCACACAGCAATGTTCCCAAAACAGCCATAGATTTGGTATCCAAATTATTATTATTTCTTTAGGGATTGTTACCCCCAGAAATTGATCCGCCATTTGCATAACAACTGGGTTCCTACTTATTGCAAGGTAAACAGAGGCATGTGGAAGAAGGAAACTTGCCTAAGGTTTTGCCCCATCTGGGAATTAAACATGGGTCCTTTCTCTTGCAAAGTGAGAAAGCTGACCAATACAGGACTCAACATATGAGCACAGAATAACAAGGGACTTGTGAATCTTCACTTTGCAATCCTGTGGCATAAATTATTTCCTAGAATTAGTGCTATTATTCAAACCTCCATGGAAAAATGTTTTGAAATTGAAATATAAATTGAGCATGGTGATAAATAATGCTTATGTCATCCAGTACTTAATGCATCACTATACTGTTCCCTGTGGCTTCCTCCCTCCCCACCCAGTAAATACTAGAGGGGACAGATTTTACTTTACAATAGAGTACAATCCTGACAATTGAATAATTCAATAAACAATTAATATAACCAGACTAAACATAAGAGGAGATTCACAACCATATTCTATTCCATAAACTGCCCGCCCATAAAATCTATTCTATAAAACTATCCAATATTCAATTACCTAAATTTCACTGTATAAATTTACATTTATATAGCCCATTTTTAGTCAAGTGGATGTACCAAAGCACTTAATAGTAATATGTGGACATTCAAACTGTGTAGTAGTCGAGGGTGTTGGAGAGGGAAAGATAACTGAAAGGGCAGGCAATAAAATATATCTTGAGATAGCCCTTGAACAAGGTGAAAGAGATGAAATGTACTGGATAGTCTTTTATATGGCATTTTGTGGGTTTGAAGAAATAATAGACTCGCTTGGCTGAATGACCCATTTTCTTTAAGCATCAAAGCTTGGGGTACAACTACTTCAGGAGTCAATAGCAGCAACATTATAGATACTGCAAATATCACACCTCCAATTTGTTAGCTACAGCCACAAATATATGAATTAAAGCTAAATCCTGAAGGAATCCCCTATAGATTCTTGATTATTCTGTAAAATGTACATATTAGCAAGACATGGAATTGATAAACACTTAATCCCCTTTTCAATGTGTTTTCTCTTTCTTTGTTATCTACCACCTCTTTCACACCCTACATCTCAGCTCATGAGTAACTGATTTTAGTTTTCCCTTCTAAAATCCTTGGAGAATTTCCGAGGACTTGCTTCCAACATTTCCATCCCTTCAAACCTGGGAAAATTAAGGTCAAAACTCCACTCTAGCAAAGCACCACCTCAAGAAGCAACTTCGCATTCAACCGTGACAAAAATAAATGTTACAGATTTCATCATTGCTCATTCATGGCGCAAATCACTCAAATGTTGTAGACTCAACAACATTGCATTATTTTTAATCTCCATTTAGTTCTATTTCAGTGTCCAGTCAGGAGTATGATATTTTTTAATGTAATTTCCTCCGTCCATTAGAAGAACGTGTTCTGTTAAGAAGGGAGAATTTGCTCCCATTGCACACATTGCACACTCAAGCAGAAAGTTAAGGACCTCATTTCTTACCCTTTGAAAGTGTTAATCTATCTAAATAGGATATTTAACAGTTAGTTCACCAATCATAAAGTCTATATACTTCACAGTCCAAAAACACTCTCAACTATTTCCATTATCAGAAAAATAAATCAGATTTTTTTTTTAAATTGGATTCTACAGACAATTTTTTTAAAGCAATACTTATATACACACTTCACACACAAAAATTGAAGCCAGGACTGAAAGCCTTGGGAGCCACACAAATGGAGATTAGCAACGGAACATGTTCTAAATATCTTTAAAGCACAAGCCCTGCAAGTATTGCACAATTCAACTGAAAGGTATAGTACATTAGTTTGTGTATCAAAGTGCCCTTAACTTTATGGTTAAAACATTTATTTTCCTCCATCAACATTAAGGTAGGTTAAGCCCTTAAAGAGAGTTTGGTCCAATGCAGACATAAAATGAGATTTTAGTTTTTCTGCACAGAACGTACCATTTCTATTAGGGAAATAAAGTAGTTTAGTCAAGAGTGAAACCTTAACCAGAGCACAGTGATGGAATAACAACAACAAAAGCAACAACATTACACTTGTATAGCGCCTTTGACACTGGGAGGACCAAGGTGCTGGACTGGACAGACAGTATTCTGGACCTGAGCTGGGGATTGGCGAGGGTGAAGAGCAGGGGGAAAGGAGGATGCATCAAAAGCCCAATCAACAAAAGTAAGATTATGGTCAAGTGACGTTTGGGCCTCAGTGTATTTAATTGTGTTCAATCTTGAATAATACAGCAACAATAACTTGCATTGATATACAGTAAAAGCCCGTTTATCCGGCACCCTTGGGACCTGGCTAGTGCCGATTAAAGTGCCTGCCTGATATTCGGCCGAAAACGTTAAAAAAAAAACCCCGAAACATTTTTTTTCAATGCATTTTTCCGGATAAATTCTGGTTAATCAAATGTGGACCCTTTTTTTTGCGATGCCGGTTATACCGAAGTTACGGTTGATCGGGTGCCGGATAAACAGACTTTTACTGTAGCTCCTTCTGACAGCTTAGTGTCCTGATAAGGCTAACACAATATTTCAATGTACAGAGAGGAAAGTTACAATCGCAGAACTTTGGAGTGAACTTAAAAATTTGGCTAAGTAAATTGTATTAGGCAGGCTTAAAATTGAGCCAGTGCACTCCAATTAAAATAGTAGAAGAATTCAAAACTCAACATGAATCAACTATATCATTCTGTGCAATCAATCAGATGTCCAAAAAATAGGATGGTCAAAAACTATAGTTTGTACTACAGGATTGCAGTGCTTATATTCCAATAGTTTTCCCTTCTAAAATCCTTGGAGAATCTCCGAGGACACATGTTGCCATCAAATAAATGGGAAACATTACATGCACTTACTATATAGGGCGGCGAGTACAAGGACAGGTTGCTGGACTATTGTTGATTGCTATTGTTTCTGTTGTTAATATTATTGCTGTTATTGTTGTTGTTGTTATTGTTGTTGATTTTGTTGTTTATTGCTGTTGTTTGATTCCCCCCCCCACCCCCCCCTTCTCCCTGGCCTTCCCCCCCACACCCCATCTTCTTCTTTCCTCACTCCCTTTCCCCACTTTCTCTCCCCCCTTTTCCCCTTCCCTCCCTCTTCCCTCTTACCCTCCTTTCTCCCTGATCTTGCCCCCCACCCACCTTTCCTTCCCTTTCTCTTTTCCCCCTTTCTCCCCACTCTTCCTCCCTGACCTTAGCCCCACCCCACCTTTCCCTCCCTCTCCTCCCTTGCTCTATTTTCCCCCTTTCTCCCCTGGCCCCATTTCCATGACCTTTTGTGGGACACTGTTGTGCGTAATTTGGCTGCTGCGTTTCGCCCACAAATACACAATTGGCTTTCCTGCTCTCCTTCCCCCAATCCAACCCCTCCCCTTGCCATCTTTCCCCCCAGTCCCATTTCCATGACTATTTGTGGGACACTGCTGTGCGCAATCTGCCGCATTTCGCCCATAAATATACAGTCAATTTTCCTTCTCTTCTTCATCCTGCCCCGACCCCTCCCACCCTGCTCTTGTCCCTACCTAACTGTACAGTGCCTTGAGACGTCCTCTCGATGTGAAAGGCCCTATATAAATGTAAGTTTTGATTGATTGTTTGATTGATTGATTGATTGATTAATTGAGTTATCAATCAATTTAACAACAGCAACAACAAACTTACATTTGTGTATTGCCTTTCATGTCGGGAGGATATCCCAAGGCTCTGGATAGTGTTTTGGACCCGAGCTGGGGTTGGGATCGGGGAGGGTGGTGGTGGGGGGTGGGAAGAGGAGTTGACCAATGGCACTACAACAAACTGTATTTACATCCTAAACATGAAAACCAAATATAAATTCAATTTAAAATTTGATTATTCAAGGTTATTCGTCTGCAGCGGTAGTAGTATGAGTTTGTTTTATGGGTTTATTGTTGGGTTTACAGGGTTTTGGGGTTTAGAATGTAGAAAATGACTCGATTGTAAACATTTTGCATTCCTGACATTTTGTTCTTGTTCTGTCGTTGCTAGTTATTTTGTCTGTCAAAATATAATCAGTGTATATTCCTTTTCACCATGTTTTGCACCATGTTTCGTAATCCGCTTTAAAAATGGTTCTGCAAAAAAACAAAGTGTTTGCGTAAAATTCCAAATGGCTGGAAGATTATGCAGCAATCTCTGCTGGATATGATCCATTATTCTTTATAATGATAATCCTTGTATTTGATATCACTTTGTCAAAACATTTCAAAACACCTTTACAAGTGGCAACATTTTCAGGAAAATATGGTAAAACACAAACAGCCATTCCTCATAGTAAGGGGGAAACGAACGATTTAGAGAGAGTAGCAAAGAAAATCTCAGTCAGAGTGAGTAAGAGAGGCAGTGAAAATGTTGTGAAAACTGCATTTACTTATTTTTATTTCAATTCCCAATTCCCTGATTGTCTCCCTTTTTAAATGCCAATAATGAATCTCCCCCTTCCACCATACACATTTTTTTCCATTTTGTGAACAACTAGCTTTAATTGGACTTTTTTTATGGAGGTGAACAATAGTTGTAGATCTGCAGTATTTGATCCCAATAGAGATGAGGCAGATTGGGATTTGAACAAACGAAGATTTTTTCCCCTCTATAAATCAATAACAACAAAATTACATTTATAGAGCGCCTTTCACATCGGGAGGGCGTCCCAAGGCGCTGAATCAAATCAAATTGGAGCCTGAAAAATAAAACAAACCTTGCAAATACTTTTGGATGGCGAGGACATAACATCTGTTTCTAAAGGATTAAAAATATGGTCACTCCAACTGCAAATGATAAATGCCACTATTTGTACATTCTTATAGATAATTATTTGTGTCACAGCTTGGGAGGATGTTTATCAATTGTTAATAGTATCCTTCATGCAAATAGTTCCATAAGGTAATACAGTATTTCAAGTAAGTATATTTTATCAGAACACAATAAAACACTGCAGTACAGTATCTGTACCTTTTTGTGGTTAATATGAAACTCTGCATTTGCAACAATGGAAGATACAACAGAAAATCTCCTTGAGTTGCGTCAGTGTTAACAGACTGAGCACTAGCATACATACAGACAATTAAATAACATTAAAGTTTTAGTGCTCCCTTTGGTGACATCGCCAGCATACACAGAAGATACATACTAGATATTACTTTATTCTTGCTAATACTTTCTGAATGTCCTTTTTGTGGTTATAACAGTATTTCTAAAACACAATAATATTGGATCAATAGATAGCTGCCTTTGCTTTTCTTTTATTCAGTGCGTAACATTTCCAGTCTACCCAGTTTCAGGTCTCAGCTAAAGGTCTTTCTCTTCGACCGGGCCTTTGGTCACCTTCCTCCCTCTGCCCCTGGCTCCCACTCGGGATCTGTTATTGTGAAGCGCTATAAGACGCTGTCCGGCGTGGAGAGCGCTGTGTAAATCAAACTTGTTGTTGTTGAGTAAATCGAAGGGAACTTAATTTACTCTAATGCGTAGAGTAACTCTAATGCGTAACTCTAATTTACTCTTGTATATTCATCTGCTCCTAGCACCAGCTGGCTTAACACTCAGCACAACGTTGGGTGGCTTCCTGATCAAGTCTGCCATCTTTTCAATTTTTCTACGCCTGAAAACACTGAAAAGCTGCCAGGTCCAACTAGAGGCACACATAAAGAAACAAAATCTCTTGGTACTCCAATTTTAATTGAAATCCCTATTTTAAAAAAATCTTTAACCAAAGCTTCCGCCCTCCTTCACCCCAATTTTCCTTAAGAACAGAACTGAGATTAGAAAATCAGCAATACTGTATTAGGATTCCAGCCAGCGCGCTGCTACAGCTATAATATGATAAACGGTGCTGCTTGATGCTCACTAAGAGCTGTCATTTAAAACCCCCAAACACTACTTTTTGTATGGGGAGGGGAGTGGGGAGATGGGGAGGGGGGGGGGGGCGCGGTGGGGGGAAGGGGTGGGGACAGTAGAACAGATGTCTATTTTCTCATCTAAAGGTAACGCATTCTTCTGGTGAAACAAACAATATTGCATGCAATGGCAAAGAAAATACATTGCGTTTGATACCATGCCTTATCATAGTGTTGAGACTTCTCAGTCGCTTTACAATGATTATCCGTAATGTTCAGTGACTGTGTATTTGTGGGCGAATGAAATCAAAAAGAACCAGAAAAGGAGATAACGATATACTGCTATTCATATATTCAGGATTAAACCAGAAGTTACTGGTCAAGTAGACAGCACTATCAGCAGACTTTTTATAAAATGCTGAGGTACAACTTTTGCCTATTTGCCATCATAATTCTGCGCTAAATGCTGACAATGGGAATTTTTTTATTTGGGATTTAACAGGATATTCTTTGACACCATCTCTGACAGTAATGTGTTTATTATTCTAATTTTTCCTCAATACAATT
The DNA here is from genome assembly GCA_035084275.1 of Hydrolagus colliei. NCBI lineage: Eukaryota > Metazoa > Chordata > Chondrichthyes > Chimaeriformes > Chimaeridae > Hydrolagus > Hydrolagus colliei. The sequence goes on along the minus strand of CM068744.1, from coordinate 7,986,520 downwards.
TGTTTTTGGAGGATTTATGTGCTTATTGAAGGAATGGATGTCAGGGCCTTTCCCGGTTTTTTGTCACCCTGTCTCTGCCTGAAGCATTCCCAGGTACAGCACACACCAACAGATATTTTTGTGGTTGCGGTAATTCTTCGCCACAATTGACTATTGAAGCTGGGATCCTGACATTTAAAAGGAAATTCAAGACGTGTTTGAAGAGAAAGAATACAGGATACAGTGAAAAAGCAGAAACTTAGATAATAATAATCCTTGCATTTGATATAGTATTCTTCATGTCTTCTGGACGTCTCAAAGCACTTGACATAATTTACTGTCATGTGATTTGGCTATATATTTGTGGCTGAAATTGGCAGCCAATTGCGCATAGCAGTGTCCCACAAACAGTCGTGGATTGAAATTACCAATTTATTGTTTTTTTTAAGGTTTATGTATCCATCTCCAGTGGAGGAGCTAGCAGTAGTGTAGGCTCAGTGGTCTGTGTGATCCTGTGAAAATAAAAACATCCTTTAACAACCTGAATGAAAAACCTATTGCAAGTAGGCACTCATACCACCTGAGAAGCACAGATATAATAATTATAATAAAATAAATCTTGCATTTGATATAGCTCTTTCCATATTTTATCAATGTCCCAAAGCGCTTCACAGAATATACTGGAAAGTGAATTGACTGTATATATTTGTGGGCGAATCGCGGCAGCCAATTGCACACAGCAGCGTCCTCACACAATCGTGGATTGAAATGACCAATTTTATTATTGTGGGTTTTTCTGGAGGGATTATTATTAGGCATGTGGAGTAAGGAAACTTGCCAATTAAGCAGTCTGGAAACTCAGAGGATATTTCAGTGATACCCCAGCAAGCCTCAGAAGTAAGCAGTTCACTAATGAGCCATCTGCATCTTACAACTTGCTTTCACTCACGGTTACCACCACACTCAGGTACCAAACAGCTACAACATGGTCTCTCAGTCGATGGACTCAAAGACCATGTGGCTAGGTCTAGGGATTGCTTTGTTCTCTTTGGTCACGTTAGGTGATATAGCGCCCTCTACACCGTCCGGCGTAGAGGGCGCTATATAAATCAAAGTTGTTGTTGTTAGATATTTCCAGTCCTAGAATAAGAGAGACTGATCTCACTTCTAATTTAAGATTGTTGGAAAAAGCTCATGTTAATAGGACTGAAACACAAAATATTATAGTAATATGAAGAACAATCAAGCTCTGTGTGATTAGCAGAGCCACAGCCAAGATTTCTGATTCAATTCGCCTTCAATTATTTTCAATGTCATTTTACTTGAATAAGGGCCAACTAATTAAAATTGTATTGTATATTGTTTTATCATTTTAAGTGCTGGTTCTCTCCCTCCCTTCCACAACCACCAACACCCCACACACACATTGGTGACCCAATGTTTCCATGAAAATCCTGAACTCTTTTGGGGAGCATATCAGTGCATATGATGGAGTGTCGTACACCACACAGGACATTAAAACTCTCTGGAACTCCATCTCAGAGCCCCTTCACCTCACCTCCTCCCTTGTCCCTTTCAAGACCCATTTCAAGACTTTCCTTTTAATTGTGCTTTTGGTCATTTTCTCTCCTCTATCCCCCCTTGGCCTCCACCCCACTCTGATCCCACCTCACAGCTTGGGTGCAAATCCTTCATTTCCAACGCCTTGAGACATCCTCCCAACATTGAGGGCAATATATAAATGCAATTTGTTATTGTTGTTCTTGTTTTTCCTTCTTGGTGAGTCCAAACAAGAGGGCATGAACGTAAAATAGCCAGTAATGCATCTTATAATGGAGTTTATAACTGCTTTATTGTGAGTATGGGGAATTCACTGGCAGATAAAGTATCAACATATTTAAAGGGAAACTTACATGCCTGGGGGAAAAGAGAATAGAGGGATAGAGAGAGGGGATTAGGAGAGCTGGAGTATAAACACCAGTTCAGACTGTATGAGCTGCATAGTGTGTTTTCATGCAGTACAGTTTCTATAATTCTATATAACATCACCAATTCACTCAACATAACCTAGTAGTTTTTAAAGGATATTCACTATGGAAGTGAATGATTTGGTCTTGAAACATGGTAATGAATTCACAGATAACACTGAAAGGTTTATTATGATCAAGAACCTAGACAGGGAAGGATGCCAAACCCATACTTGACAGAAGAAGTAGTCATCTCTCGCATAATTCCATTAGGGTATTCACCAAAGTCGTTCATATTGGTGAGTCTTTCTCACTGGGAAAATAAAGATCCCGTCAAGTCAAAATAACCACTTTGTCTCTTTTTTAAATACCACTCTTAACAGAGAAGTGGCACCAACCAGTGTCCACAAATATTGCTATGCATCACTTTTCTTGTGTCTGTATTTCTCAATCCATTCCACTGACTACCCAGAGGATTATAGTTCAAAATCCTCCTCCTTGTCTTCAACACATTCCATGGCCGACTCCTCCCTATCTCTGTGACCTGCCAATTCCATATCAACCTGTCCACTCAGATCAGATCTCCCCCTCCGCGGGTCCAAATCTCTCACTGTCCAGAGGCTTGGGATGTCCTCCCAATGTGAAAAGCGCTACACAAATGTAATTTGTTATTTTTGTATTTAGTTATATCTACGCATGAATGCCTCAACTTTTGTACATGCGTGTTCAAGAGGGAACTAAGTAGATATCCAAAAAAGGAATACAGGAAATAGGAGTATGGGGAAAGGGTAGGTAAATGGGGAATAAAAGGATCACTCTTTAAAGAGTCAAAACAGAAATGATGAACCAAATGGCCTTCTTCTGTGCTATAAATGTCTAGAATTGTATGTTAAGCATTCAGCTCTGAAACAACAAATTCCTTTAGAAATACACAACACCTTAGCATTGTTCTCTTTTATGGACATAATCTGTTCACTTTAAATGCTGAATTTAAATGTCCAATTTTTTTCATTAATTGGTAATGATTCATAATTTAACAACCAGGAAGAGTTTCAGTGCACTAACATGATTTTCTACTTAACTGCCTACACTTAGGACCAGAGGAGATAATGCAATTAAGTGGATTACCCAATTAAGAAATCTCCAGTGAATGGGTTAGAAAATTTGATCCACACTGGGAAAGCATCACGGATTTTCTATTTGCAGAATATGTAAAAAGAGGAAGTGTTGAAATATTGGCAGGGTTTCCATTTTAGTCAATTTCAATATTGCACTCTTACTCTGCAATTTGGCACTTTGTGTGTTTCTGTCTGAAAAATCAATGCAGGTGAATTGATTATATTCAGGGCAAATCAAACAGATGAAGCATGTCAGTAAATATTATAAAAACAACTAACTTAGGTTTATATACTGTAGCAAGCTTCACATGGAGTGGTATCTCAAAGGGTTGAACAATGACGTATGATGCCAAGCCAAAGAGAAAGAGGAAATAACTGCAGGTATGGTCAACTTGGAAAGTCTTCAGGTGTGATTTGAAGATGGTCAAAGCGGGGAAGGACTGAGGCAGGGAGTTCCAGAGGTTCACTGCATAGTGGCAGAAAGCACAGCAGAGGAGATAATCCTTCCATTTGATAAAGCCTATTGATGTCGCTAAGACACCACAAAGCGCTTCACATGATTTACTGTGAAATGTTGTGTCTAGCCTGCACCAATAATGCCCCAAACAACAAATAAGACGAACATCCAATTAGTTTGAAGTCAAGAGTTAATTTGTTTAGGGAAGGAATGGAAAGTAGATAAACTGGGAGAAAGATGACCCTTCTTTTTGCAATAACAAGGCAGGGCAGGTTTTTATGAACTCCTGAATTAAAAGGCAGACAGAACTTAATTGATAACATAATCATTCATACACGAGGGAGAAATCAGTAAAAGGATATAGGAGAGGGAATCAGAAGAGTGGAGGCCCATGTAGAGTATAACCACTGGCAGTGACTAATTGGGCTGAATGGTCTGCTTCTACACAATTGAATGCAATCATAGAATAGAAAAAATAATGAAATTGTACTTTGTGTATAAAGTTATGCCAGCAAATGTGTGGCAAAAGTATTACATCTATTAATGCTGTTGCTGGAAACCACTCAATTGTGAATTACTAAAAGATGGTTGGTAGGAAGTAAGGCAACAACAACAAAATTACATTTATAGAGCGCCTTTCACGTCCCAAGGCATGTCTCCCTCTATTCACATGATGTATGTTGCACAATCTAATCAGAACACACATAATGCCTAACATATTCATAGGATCCAGCAATGCACAGTCTAACAAGGTCAATCTACAGAATGCATGACACATTCCTCTATTCATAGGTGTCTATATTGCATGACTCAATCAGTGCAACCTACAGAGACGCCTGGATTCACAACCCTAAGTGCTGCAGAACTCAATCAGTACAACGTATAAAATGCATGACATTTCCTTCTATTCATAGGTTCCAGTACTGAACAACCCAATCAGTATAACATATCCCCTCATTAACAACTCAAAGTACTCTGTTATCTCAGGCCCAAAACACCTCATGGTTTTAGCCTTAACCGATTACCTTAAAAATTAAGATTGTACGTCATCTGAAATTTGGAAATATGGAAAACTAGCTTCCAAATAGAGATTCAGACTTTCCTTCCATTTTTTTCTAAAATTCTGCACAATTTTAAATATTAAGCCAATGCCAGAGGAATAATATTCTCCTGTTGTGTAAGACACTATGTAAATCTGAATTACACAGTGGAGTCCTGTAGCTCAGTGGTTAGCTCGCCTCACGAGCAAGTGGACCCGTGTTTGATTCCTGGACAGGGCGAAACATTAGGCAAGTTTCTTTACTCCACATGCCTGTGTTTACCTTGCAGTAAGCAGGAACGTGTTTGTTAGTGAATTGCAGATTGTTTTACTGAGGTCAATAATTCCTTAAAAATGTCACTCAATTGTCACTTGTGAGACACTGTTGTACACAATTGACTGCCACATTTTAACTGTAAAGTAAATTCACTTTACAGTATATTCTGTGAAGTGTTTTGAAACGTCTTGAATACTTGATATGGCATTATGTAAAATGCAAGATTATTATTTATTACATTGTATTGTAATTTCAAGCCAGTACAGTGCACAATTGGTCTGCACACAATAAACACTGAAGAAAATGGACTGACATTATGTTTTCATGATTTTATTTCATCTTAAATCTCCAAGCTATACAGAACTGACACCATCATCTATTAATATATTGAGCGAAACATCACATATTTTAAATGAAACACTGAAAAATTTGGCGCATTAAATACCACTGATAAATAAGTTGTTGGGAAGAACTTCTTCCAGTAAGTATCACTTATAAACAAAATGCAAAAGTCTGCAGATGCTGAAAGTCTGAAACAACAACATAAATCATTGGAAACACTCAACAGGTCAGGCAGCATCAATGAAGAAAGCAAAGTGAGTCAATGTTTCGGTTCCACGACTCTTCGTCAGAACATTGACTTACCTTCCTTTTTGCGTAGATGTTGCTTGATGTGCTAAGTGTTCCCAGCGATTTCTGTTTCAGTTTAAGTACCACTCATGGTACTTACTGGCAGAAGGTATTTTACATCAGACCTAGGAGGGCTTGAAAGAACATGAAACTGGACTGTGAAGCACCTACTCCAATGTACTTAGAGTTTCAATTACACCATTATTGCATATGAACTCGGAAATCCTCTCTGCTGGTCTGCTGCAGATTTTCTTCATGAACAAGGGAATTTATTCTTCTACTCCATGTTCCCCGCCCGAACTGCCGGGCTTTCAGCCTCTCTGCCCCCACACTCTGGAACTCCATCCCACAATCCCTTCGCCTCGCTTTCTCCCTCTCCTCCTTCAAGGCCGGTCTCAAGACCTTCCTCTTTGACCGTGTCTTCTGCTCCCCTCCTAACTCTCCCCCCTCTCCTACTCTCCTTCATCCTATCAAGACCCCCACCCACACCTGCTCGGGTCCCAACCTTACTGTTCAGCTCCTTGGGACGTCCTCCCAATGTAAAAGGCACTCTATAAATGTAATTTTGTTGTATTTTGTTGTTGTATTCCTTATGTTGATATTTTTATATTTGAATAGAAAATTGCATTGATTTGACTCAGGCAAAGAATACGTTTTAGAAAAATGCACAACTGGTCTGTATAGATGAACTGTATCTGCACGCTGCTCACCAGGAATGGACGAGCCTATGATTTTAATGGACAAGTGAAACAATGACTTTCATACAGCAAATCATTCCATTATTGTAGCACTTAAAGATGGCAGAGGAAGGAGAGATAACGTATCTAACTGTCTGGCTTGGTAGAACTCTGCTGATTGGAAATGTATTGCTCTCTGTTTCTGGAACAAGTGAACTGGATCACCTATAAATAAGCAGTCAATATACTTTACTGTAAATCTTGTGAAATGCTGAGACATTCTGTTGGCATGGTAAAGGTACTACAATATATGAAATACAATGATTATTATGATTTTCTTATACATTCAGTAAATTAACACTTTCTGAACTCACTAAATCATACAGCAATAAATATTTTGTTTGCATTTGATATTGTCCTATCAGAGAGGAAGGATTTCTCAAAGCACTTCACAGGATTTTTACTGTAAGTATAGTGACTGTATTTTATAGGCAAATGCAACAGCAAATTAGTGCTCAGCAATACAATACAAACAGCCATGAAGTGAATGACCTTATTTTAAAATGTGGGGAATTGTTGGCCAAGACACAAGGAGAAACTCTGTCTTTTTAAGTAATGCCCTGGGATCATTAATGTCCACTAGAACAGGCAGACAGGACCTCAGTTTAACATCTCATCTGCAACAAGGCCATCCAACAACGCAATGCTCCCCCAACTCTGCGTTGGGAGTGTCAGCCTAGATAGTGGTTTCAACCTAATTCAGCCTTGATTGTCAGTAATTTGGATCCAGGGACACCACTGTAAGATTCACAAATGTACATTGGCAAAATACCAAGCTAAAAGGGAAGGATTTACCATCCAAGCTGTGTTCTCTGAAAGGTGCATGCATGCATAGCTCACAAGAAGTGATGTTGTTTTGTCGGTGGTCATTTTGATTAAATAGTCCATTATGGTTGTGTTTACAGACTTGAAACAGGATGTTATAACAGGGTTCTTCTGCAAAGAATATTGACATTTTAACCAGACCTCTAACTATGGATAAGATGATTGAATGTGATATGATTTTTTTTCAAAGTTAGTGATTACGAATGATTGGAAATGTGTCAAATCTAAAGAATTCTAACACAGGAATATTAAACACTTTCATTAGAAAAGCATATACACAAGCAGAATAACTGGATATTTAGACTGATATCAATTCATGTTATTCAAAAAATACATTTTATTCATTGTAAGAATATCATTGATTTGCCTTATAAATAATTGACACTGATATTGTGATTACGAATATTGATATTGTAACTATGGTTTCTCACTATTCTCAGAAGAAAATAACTTAATGCTTTGTTCCTTCACAGACACTTATCGCATCAAAACATCCGTAGTTCAAGTAGTGACTGCAGTGCAGTGACTGTATAGTGCATTATGTGGACACATTTGCTTCTGAATCAGAAGGGTGTAGATTCAAGTGACACATCAGGATTATAATCCAGATTATTTTAGTTTTGAAATAGTGTTGAAATATGAAATGCTATAAATTGGTTATACCATTATTGGGCATGTGGAGTAAGGAAACTTGGCCAAGGATTCGCCCTGCCTGGAATTGAACCTAGGTTTCTCAGAGTCCTGTAGCTCAGTGATTGGTGCACTCACCTTGCAAGCGAGAGACCTGGGTTCAATTCCAGGCAGGGCAAACCCTGGGCAAGTTTCCTTACTCCACACACCTAATAATAATCCCTAAAAAAAAACAAGAATAAATTGGTCAAAGAATAAATTGGTTATTTCAATCTACGACTGTTTGTGGCACTCTGCTATGCGCAATCGGCTGCCACATTTCTCCCACAAATATACAATCAATTCACTTCACAGTGTGAAGCGATTTGAGACGTCTAGAAGACGTGATAGGTGCTATATCAAATGCCTGGATTATGATTAATCTGCATGTATCTCACACCATTTAAATTGGATTTTTGAAGCTGCAGAGTTTTTAATTGGTGCAAACAATTGGTTTCTTCACATCAATTTGGGAAGACCAGAGGAGCTTGTTTCAAATTATTTTGTTCAGTGCATTATCAGGGATCTTTTCAACACAGAATGGAAAACCCGCATTTTCTTATAAAGCCTGCCTCCCTCTTTGGACTTGAATGACTTACAAAACGTTTTTGCACAAATACTGTAGTTCGTGCAGAAATGATACAATATGATAGTTAGATTCACAGCACGGAATTTCAATAATAAAACCACAGTGGGGGATTTAGCACTTTCAGCCTTCAAGCCCTAAGTGACAGCTCTATGTTTATCCTGCAAGGCAGAGTGTCTGTGCTGGACAATTCAACGTTGAGCATGCAGCTGCTTTTATGACACAGATGGGTTTCAGTGAGTAATAATGCTCTTTATCATAAGTGGAAGAATGGAGCGAGCATAATGTCACCTATGAGATGCTGAGTGGTTTCAATGCTCACTGTCTGTACTTCATTTGGGCAGTGCAGGTCCATTAACTGATGATTCAAATATCTATGCAGCAGGCTGTACCATAATGGGCTGCAAACTGGAGTTTTCTCTCGGGTGACTGACTGATATTGTTAAACACTGCATTTACAGATCAGTCTATACATATGTTTGTTATAATATCCCTATACTTTTTATAGCACGAGTCAGGCAGATCATCAGAAACCATTCAAAACAAATCCCTCACACACACAAACACACACAGAGTTAGTAAATCAAGAAAGGAATTACATCACAATCTAGCAGAACTGTTCTGTAATCCTGATTTCTGTTCTTCCTCCAAAATGTAGATGACTTTTGTGAAGCGCTCAGAAATGCTGTCTGGCATGGAGGGCACTATCATGTTGTTGTTGTGACTTTACTGAAGACTTGTCATTTTGGAACGGTCAGAGAATCATTGTCTAAGATTGGCATGAACTGTCTCATCTGGATTCTGCTAAATTGGATCCTTTCATTGAAAACATGGAGGTAACTGGAAACTGCATGTGTACAACCTGAAAGATTCTATGTTGTGTTTGGCTCTGTATGTATACATTGTTATACAAATAACATTCATACATGTTGTCCCGAATTGCTGGGGTTATCACATCAGCTGCCAGCAGGTTCATGCAGAATTCTTCACAACTCAAGATTCCCATTGAAAAATGCATTGAATCCTTATTCTTTCTGTTAGTAACAAGTCAAACTGGCTATTCACAAGCTAATAAAACTCATTGAAATTAATACCTATTTATGTGATAATGAAAGTGACAAGTAGGAGATTGTGTGAGTCAGTTGCCAATCTTTGCCACATGATATCCAATATCCTGTAAATTGGATGCATTCTGCTTCATTTAGATATCATCAGTTTCCTAAGAAGCTTCCTACAGATATTATCACTTGGAAACAGATATTTACAACATTCAGCCCCTCTTATCTGTGTTGGCTCTTTTAAAGAGCAATCCTTTCAGTCCTATTTACCTGCCTTTTCCTCTCAGCCCCAGAGTAGGTTCAGAGTAACTAGATAAACCACTAAGTGGTTTAAGACATGGTAAAAACAATGTTCATGGCTCCTCACATTGAATAAACAGATTTAAACTAACCTTTCACACACATTGTGAACACTCCTGAATCACATAGTGATCACTAGAGTCATGGCTCGAATTAAACATGAAGTCAGTCAACATATTGTCATGCCCTCTTCACACCCCTCACAATCTGCTAGCTCTTTAATTCTCTTTCTCATCCTATCAACCTTTCAAGCTGAAGATCTAACAAGTAGGGTGGTACAAACAGCAGGAGGTTTGACAGAGAATGCTTTCAATGGCAAGCTAAGTGATTTTAGTTGGTTAAACTCAAGCAGGAATCCAACACACACTCTGGATTCCCCAAACCTTGGCTCTTGTGAACCCACTCCTGGAACTCTCTGGGATTAGTAAGCAGGATATGTCCCTCTAAAGAGAAACAGCGTGCATTTGTTTCCAATAAATATGTTGGGATTTTCTAGATGTAAGTGGGACTGATGGGGATCTCTGTTCGGTTTGGATACTCTTAAGCATAGTTAAGGGTTTCTGCAAGTGTCAGTCACCTGCATGACCAAAAACAAATTCTCAGCTGTTTTCATATCACCTTGCTCCACATTTTATGTTCTGTACTCATTTGCGCCTAAGTCTCTGAATTTAACGTTACTGAATGTCTCTCCATTTTTGCTGGCCTGGTTGTTTCTCTAGCACTGCTTTCCGTAATCCTGTTTTTGAAACTAACCCTCTCTCTCAACCCCGTCGCTCGGAAAATCGTCTCTTTTCCACCCAATTGTATCCACATTCTCTCATCGATCTTATCGAATTCTGAGATGTCACTTTGTCTTCTACCAAGGAAACTTTTCTGGAGGTCCCATTTCCTTGGGCTAGCTCCTTGATCTCATATCATTCCACACTTAACTTTCCTCAGGAAATATCTGGTCATGTTTGCTTAAAGATTCTGGCGGTGTTACTCTCTGAGATCATTTCCATCTTAATTCCCATCTTTTGACATTTTCCCTTGCACGTATCATTCTTCCCCCCCCCTTATCAGCAACTAAACACCTTGATTTATCACCTATTCGCCCGCATATATACAGCCAATTCACTTTACAGGACTGTACATTCAGTGAAGCGCTTTGAGACGTCTAGAAGATGTGAAAAAGCTCTATATCAAATGCAAGGATTATTATTATTATTATGTTGGGATCTTGCTGCATTTCACAAACAGCACTCATGAACTTGCTCTCTCTCTTTCTCTCTCTCTCTTTTCTCATTCCCTCTCTCCCTTCTCTCCATGCACCCTCTCCTGTTCCCTGCAGCCACTGGCATTCATTCACCTGTGGGCTTGTTGATCATTAGGACTCCTGGACCCTTTTGCAACGAAAGTTGCCAAGGTGGGAGGGAGAGAGGGAGGGAGTGGGCAGTAAAGTGTGGGTTTGAATGGACAGCGAGGGAGGGGGGGGGGGGGGGGGGAATAAAGACAAGACAACACAAAAAGTAAAAATAAAATAACATTTCAAATGAAATGATAATTAAATTAAATGAAACAGCCACTTACTTGCAGTCACCAGGCGGAAATCACAAGTAAATAAGACCAGCATTGCCGAGTTCAAATACAGGGCCATTCCCAGTGCAGATGAGAGACACACGCTCTGTCCAGAGGCACCGAATAACACATCAAATCAAAGCCTCCTCACTCTCCCCCACTCTCCACCTCCCAGCCCGGGCAGCGTTACTCTCCAAATGATTTCAAGAGGAAAAGGAGGCGATCAATATGTTTTGTTCTTCTTTCGTCTTCCATCGGATCCCATTGATCCCGAATCGGTGAGAGCACCGGGAGTGTGACCTCAGGGATCTCAACCTGAGGCCAGGGGACGGGAGGGGAGGGAGGGAGGGGAGGGGAGGGGGGAATCAGGTGGGTCTGAAAGTTGGCTAGTCCTGGGCTGAAATGTATACAATTATATACATATATATATATATGTCAGGATCAGTCTGACAGTCTCACATCCTAACCTAGCCTCTGCAACTCGGATTGTGTGGATGGAGTAGGATTTACAAGACTGGGATTGTTAGGGAAATCAGTCTCCCTCCCTCTCAGATAGTCAGTCAGTCAGTCAGTGATGCCTCCAAAGACTGACTGATCCCTCGCCTTCCCTGTGATACAATTATATCATTGACATTTAAAAGAAGAAGGTGTGTGTGGCGATGGCAAGACTGTGTGTGTGTGTGTGTGTCTATGTGTCCTCGCTGAGAGCTTGAAGTTGCCTGTGATAGTGAATGAAGCTGTGGGCAGGTTGTTGGTTAGGAACAGCCTGCCTGCAGATGGCAGTGATTGGGTTGTGAAGCTGAGGTCCTCTGCAGCTCCACTCAGGTCATATCTAACCTCAGAATTAACTATTTCTTTATATATTTTTCTCAATGGTGGCGTGGGTCCAGCCGTGCCAGATTGTCGAGATTTTTACCGTATTATTCTTATCGCGGAGTCCTGTAGCTCAGAGGTTAGGGCACTCGCCGTACGAGCAAGAGACCTGGGTTCAGTTCCGGGCGGGACGCAACCCTGGGCGAGTCTCCTTACTCCACACGCCTAATAATAATCCCTCCCCCAAAAATGGGTCGTTTCAATCCACGACTGTTTGTGGGGGACGCTGCTGTGCGCAATTGGCTGCCGCGTTTCGCCCACAAATATACAAGTCAATTCACTTTACAGTATATTTCTGGGAAGCGCTTTGAGGCATCGAGAAGACGTGAAAAGCGCTCTATCAAATGCAAGAATTATTATTAGTATTGTTGATGCAATTTGTCCTGTAATGTGCTAGCATTTCAAAATGTAATGATAATTTGATTTCAAAAGGTGGAATTCGATTTTCAAAAGGTTTCTTGAGGGGTGAATTGCCTGCAGGGCATCTTAATAAGGCAGCAAACACAGGAGAGTCATTTTCTCACTGCATCACTGAGTATATCTGCAATAATTTGTTTTATATACATGTATATTTTATAATATTGGCTTTTGCAAATGTTGTGACCCCTTAACCCCCTGCCAACCTGTCCACCCCCTCCGCTCAGCAGGCTCCTTCCTGCCTGCTCCACATCCCCCAACCGATCCACCTTACCATTGGCGGGCGAGCCTTCAGCCGCTCTACCCCTAAATTCTGGAATTCTATCCTGCATTCCCTCCGCCTCACCCCCTCCCTGGCCTCCATCAAGTCCCGCCTCAAGACCCTCCTCTTCGACAGTCCCATCGGTCACCAAATCCCTTCCTCTCCCTCCACTCTCCCCGTCCCCGACCCCAGCTCGGATCTGAATCATTGACTGTCCAGCACCTTGGGACGTCCTCCTGATGTGAAAGGCACCATACAAGTGTAATTTTGTTGTTGTTGTTTGTAGTCCATCACTGTCCCAGTAATAACATTTCACGCACAGTATAAATACTGCAAAGGTTTGGTGACTCACTGGCAAGAGGAAGGGGAGTATAATTATTATTATTAGAAAGGGAAATGCGACAAGGGAGCGAGTTACTTACTCGTGCATTTCCGCACCACCTTCCAGCCAGCCACAGATACTGATGGAGATCAATCATGTATTTTCAGCCTTGCTCTCAGGTCGGAACCATAACACTTGGGGGATCTTGTTCCTTACCCTCTTGGCAGTGTATTTAGAAGTATACAAAGGGTACTTTTTTTGGTAACATTCAATGATGATGCATTTCATTGTAGCTTACGATGAGTGGCAGAGATTTATAGCATTCCAAGGGAATCGTTAAGCAATTAAGTCGTTAGGCTGATGAGTGTAACGCACTGCATTAGTGGTGTGGTATGAGCTAAAGATATGAAGGGTTGGACATGGTGAAAGGATATATGTTGCCAACGCTGGCAAGTGAACGGTTTGGGATATGATTATTGACCTGCAAATATCCAATCAATGGGATGCTATTAGCAGCAAGATTAATCATATGCTGGAAAGCAATGAAAAAACTGACTGTAAATCGAAACCAATTAGTCTAATGCTGCGTAGATCATTACTGTGGCCATATTTGGAATATTGTGTGCAATCAATATTGGCACCATCCAATGTAAGACAAACAAAAAGGTAAACACTCATTCTGTGAAGCACTTTGAGACGTCGATAAGACGTGGAAAGTGTGGAAAGTCACAGTAATAACCTCTTTGGAGGATACAAAGACCAGCAAGCAAGGTGATTTTGAGTATCAAGAATTTGAATTCTGAGCAAAAGTTACGAAAAGTGGATTTGTTTTATTTAGAGCAATGTACTCGTTACTGAATTGATGATAACCTAATTCAAGGTTCTCAGATTTTGAAGCACATTGACAAAGATGTTCTTTATGGTAAGGCTTTGAATACAATACAGTAAAAGCCCGTTTATCCGGCACCCTCGCGACCTGGCTAATGCTGGTTAAAGCGCCTGCCGGATATTCGGCCAAAAACACGAAATAAATAAATAATTTTATTAAAATGCATTTTTCTGAATAAATTCTGGTTAATCGAATGTGGACCTTTATTTTTTGCGGTGTCGGTTAAACGAAAGTTACGGTTGATCGGGTCATGGATAAACAGGCTTTTACTGTACTATGTTTTAATCCAGGTGATATCAAAGATCTCATGGCACTCTTCAAAAAGAGAAGGGGTTTTCTCCTGGTCTCCTGACCAACAATCTTCCAAATAAAATTGGTCACTCATTCTATTACTGTTTGTTGGGTGGGGCATTGTTGTCCGCAAATTAGTTGCCCAGCTCGCTAACAAAATACCCCCACTTTAACACAATATGCTGTAGAACACTTTGAGATGACTTGACGATGTGATAAAGCGTTATATCAAATGTAAGGATTATTGTTATTTTGATTCGCTAACAAAATATAGCCATTGCAGTTCAAAAGCACTTTGAGACATCAACGGTGTAGCACTAAAATATTAGCCTAACTGTGAGCACAAGTACAAGGGGAAGTTTAAACCTGCAACATTAAGTCCCAGAGGCAAGAATGCTACCAATTGATCTAGGCTGACACTAATAAGGAGCAATTACAGGTTAAGTAAAGCTCAGCAGTGTGTGCAGACTAATTCACGCTAAATATTTCCCTAATAAGTGCTAGAAGTAGTGACTTATCAAGAAACATTGCTAGGGCTCTTTTGTCAAATAATAGTTTTTATCAGATACTATTTAAAATAATCTAAAATATTATGAGTAACCACAATTTATTTGTATCCATCTTCTTCAAATACCTTGTAACGTCTGTCATTATAAAACCTCTCAGTAATTGTTAGATGAGCACATATAGTATGTCCCATTGTACCATATTACTGTACTTATCCCCATGTTTCCTTGCATGGCTGTGTAACCTAGCTATGATTTATACTAAATTAAAAACTAACAACATACAAAATATTTGAATCGCAATTGTTTTGTTTACAATCTAATTTTTTCATCTTCAATTGAACCTAGTTTCTATAATACAAGTCTGATCCAGTTTGTAACCTTCTTGCATCTGGATCAACACATCATAGGTCAACTGTATTAGGAATGAAACACCAATAGTATCTTTCCATGTTTTTTTTTAAAAAAAGATTTCGCAAGATTATTTGAGAAGAGAGGGAAGTTTCTCCCAAAGTTCTGCAAAATAATCTAAGCCGATAATTAGCAAAATAAATTAGTTGTTTACTTCATGGCTATTTGTAGGACATTACCGATTACAAATTGATTGCTGTACCTGTCTTCAGGTAAACAGTCACTTGACAACAATTACTGTACCATGACATGTTTTGATATCATAACTGCTTTGTCAATTGCAAAGATTAATCTCCCATCAGTGTCAGCCAATCCTGCCTTTGTACTATTTTCTCTCTTGGGATGCTGTACAGAATTAAACTTGCACTGTCTGCTTACTTTATACTTCTCTGTCATCTTGCTTCATGACTCATGGCTTGATGAGCGTTGCTTTTGCCAAAAAGCCTTTTCCTCGTACTCTTAGTTAATCTCAGAATATAAATTTGTGTTTGGCAGCAGAAGACCTTAGACCCAGTAAACCTACTAATATTCATTATTCTCAACCTCAGGAATAATTCTAGTTCCCTTTTGAGTGTATTTACACTGTCAGCTTGATGGGTTTCCTGGTATCTTATCTGCAAGTAGATTACTCTTTGTGCAATATTTGCAATATTCATTGTGTTGTTGTGATATCCAGTTCTTAACGAGGCCAGTTTATAAATTTCCCAACATTTCAAAATTGGATATCAGATTTTATCAGCTTAGAATCTGTAAAATTGATGATGATGATAATAATAATTTCATGTGATATAGCACATCACATCATTGAGACATCTGAAAGTGCATCACAGGATAATGTGAAGTGATTAACTGCGTGTTTTGTGGGTGAAACCTGACAGCCAGTTGTACACAGAAATGTTCCACAAACAACCGAGGAGTGAGTGACCAATTTATTTGGGGAATTGTTGGCCAGGAGAAACTCTTTACGAATATGTAGTGAGATGCGATCTTTAACATCCATCTGAACAGGCAGATGGGACCTCTGTTTATTTTCTCATTGGAAGCTTATAGAAACATGGAAACAGAAGTAGGCCATTCAGCCTTGGGCCTGGTCCACCATTCTATAAGATTGTGGCTGATCTGTACCTCAAGTTCAATTACCAACCCTTGCCCCATATCTCTTAATACCATGACCTAAAAGTAGAACAGCACCTCCAGCAATGCAACACTCTCCAAGTACTGCTTGTTCATCTTAGACTCCGTGATTCCAAATCCCCATGTGGGGTTTGAACCCAGAACCTTCTGAATCAGACGAGACTAATACTACTGTGCCAGGCCTCATTTTTCAGAGAGATCAAACCCAATTTCTTTTCTCATAATATGAATTCCTAAGACAGGTACTACCGGGGTCACCCAGCAATGTAACCGTTCAAGAGTATTAATCTAATTCCTAAGATTTAATGAGAACAATTCCATTGGATATTTTAGATAACAGTTGAGAACAGCTTCTGCAGCAATGATATAATTTTTTTTCGATTTGTACTCTTATCTCTCTGCTGTTACATACCAGTCCAGCAATTTAGCTGCATTTATTTTATTAGAAAGCAATGGATGAATAATTTAAACATTTAAGTTAAAATCCTAGTGAGTCTAACAATATTTTTCTTCAGTATTTTGTCTGCCTTCTATATTAATATAATCCACCAATTTGGAGATTTTTCATAGAATGAGCTCTGCCTTAATTGCCAAATATGCTAAAAATTTATATCAGTCTGACTCAGTTGGTGGTACTCTTAACTCTCAGTTAGAAGTTGTTGGGTTCAACCTCATGTTGGCTTTGAACTCACATAAGTGTCGAGACTGACACTCCAGCTGCATTGTTGAAGGTGCATTAATCATTAAACTGAGTTCCCATCTGCTTGTTCAGTGGGCTATTAAAGATCTAACGGCATCACTCAAAAAAAATGGAATTTTTCCCAACATCCTAGTCAACAATCGCCCCACCAATAAAAATTGGTTATTCACTTCAATACTGTTGACGGGACACTGCTGTCTGCAAATTGGCTGCTGCATTTGCCAATAAAATACACAGTAATACAAGTTACAAGATATGTTAGAAGATGTTCAGCTAATGTGAAAGGAACTACATAAACATAAGGATTATTGTGTTGTTAAAATATTCCCATATGATTTGAAAACTTGAAAACTTCTTGCTGTTTGTAGCCTCCACAGTAAATGTGTTCAGATCTTGTTATCCACTTCCAAACCTTAAAAATTTATACCACCACAGTTATTACTACCCTCTTTTCTCGGTTTTATAACCGATTTTCTATTAAGCATCATCCCATACCTCCTATTAATTAAGGGAAATTATATAACTTTGAAACATTGATTGTCTCTGTATTTCTGCTCTGAGTTCAGCTTCATTATTGGAAGTTGGATTTTAGTAATGTCTCATTTGTGACATTGTAGTGTGTCAAATATTTTTCTAATATTTTCTAATTTTTCTAATATTTTTCTATTTTTCTTCTCTCCCGTTGGTATACGATTTGCTCCTGTTACTCGCCTATAACCCACCCACATCACCATTGTTCCTGTGTGAGCCCTGACAGTGAGTATGAGTGGACCACCTTACAGCAGCCAAGCCTTGACCACCCCCACTTCACTGCCATACACAGCTGTGGATAGTGGAGGGTGGTGGAGAGAAGGAAAACTCTCTTGTTTTCCCCTCCCTAACATGGGAAGGTCAGAGCCAATTTAGCCTCCCCATGAAATCCTTACTGAGACCAATATGCTGCAACTCTACTCAGCACACCATAAGAGCTACCCGGGATTTCAATAATCACAACAGAAACATTTGTTTTAGTCAGTTCGGATATCAAAATTGACCAATCAGTATAACAATATAATCTCAAAACTAAAGTAAATTCCAATGCCACTGTCAAAAAGATTTATCACTGTTTTTGTTCACGGAATGGATTTTCACACTCGCTGTAAAGCTCTGAACCCATACACAATTAAACATTATCCATGCTCACAGCTCATTTCAGAGTTACAGAAAAATGAAAGATGTGGTGAATCCTTCACCATAAATACAATAAATCATATTCCACTCAAAAGAAAGTCAAAATTCACCCACAGTCAATTTTCCTACTCTCCTTCCCCCTACCCCGACCATTCTCCCCTTGGAGACGTCGATAAGATGTGAAAAGTGTTATATTAAATGTAAGGAATATTATTTTATATTAAAAAAATCTCTTTAATGTTCTGAACCACAAGAGAAATGATAACTTTGTTAAGTCTGGTTTGTATACAACCACAACAATTTGCATTTATATAGTGCCCTTCACGGTGGAGTGCAGACTTGGGGCATATAGTGTTTTGGCAAGGTAGGAATCTGTCACCTCAATGAGCCCCAATATAAGCTTGAAAGACAAACATTATTAATCATATATTTAAATGTATTTAAGATTAATACTATCAATGTGCTGCTGATGAGAAAATTCATATTTCTACTCGATGGATAAATTCCAAATGAATCAATTGCTGTTGGGTATCTGAGAAGCAAAGTAATGAAGCAGATTTGAATGTTTATGGGTCAGATGCTGATCTAGAGCAATTTAAACTGTCTGTTCAAGCAGCCCATTCATTTGAACCATGCATCAAACCCAGATAGGCAAAAATATTCAACTATAGTTTGAACTATAATAAATCATTTGAAATTCGAATATAAATGCCTTTCTACTAATGCATAAGTATTTAGCTTTCCCACGTTTGAAATATGGAATTCATAAGTGATCTTGCTGAAGTACTGCAGTTGATATTCTGCGTGTTCTTATTTAACAGAGGATACACAATAACAAATAGTGGATTATTTCATTTACTCAATAAGATGTATTAAATTTTACTATGATTATCCTCTCGAATAGGATTGTATTTTCAATATCATACAATTGAGTTATTTGGTATTATGTTGGGATATAAATAAAAACGTTTACCCGCATTTAATGTGTATTCAAGATCTCGGCTCATTTAAGAAAAAACATTTGATACAGTTGTGGAATAATGGTAGGCTAGGTAGTCTGGAACCATGAGATTAAATGAACCAAAGGAGCTTCTTCATCTGGCCTGATTTTTTAATTTAAATTAATTTACAGGAACTGATTTAAATATTATTCATTCTTTTGGGATGTAAGTCTATTCTGCTATATTTCCCAAGTTTACCTGATAGTAAGTCAGAACCCAGTGGTTAGTTGAATGGTGGATCACTTTTCCAGGGCGAATAATTTCTTTTTTTTAAAAAATAATAAATTAGTCACTTCAATCCATGACTCTTTGTGGAACACTGCTGTTCACAATTCTCATTCCCATATTGTGGCCACAAAATAAACAGTAAATTTACTTTACAGTATAAGCTCTTTGAGACACCTAGAAGACCTGAAAAGCACGATATCAAATGCAAGGATTATTATTACTAATTGAAATTTATTTGGGAAATCTCTTTCAAACAACAGACTAAAGCATAATATTTCCTATATACAGTAATATGTTCTAGCTGCACTAAGTTAGCAGTTTAACATGCAGGTTAAAATCCCATTATGGTAGTTTACAATGTAGCTGGGATGGAAATTAGAACTTAGATATCCTTGGTAACTGGTGGTCTGAGGCCCATTTCAAAGCCCATTTGCTGAGAAGAGCAGAAAAACTGGTTGCTTATATTTCTCTTTATACTAAATATTTTATTCCATTCATTGATCTATTTGACAGCTCCAGTCCATATGTTTTATAACTATCTGTTGTATTTAATGTTCGATTGTCAAGTTATGAGCTTTTTTAAAAAGAAACGCACAATATAAATGCAAGTTATGTTTTAAGCAAAGTAAAACATCAACAACAAAATTACGCTTGTAGAGTGCCTTTCACCTTGGAGGTCTCCCAAGGCACTGAACAGTTAGGTCGGGTCCCAAACAGTAGGTGGGGGGTGGGTCGGGATAGGGGGAAGGAGGGTAGGAGAAGGGGAGAGTTAGGAGGGGAGCAGAGGGCATGGTTGAAGAGGAAGGTCTTGAGACCGGCCTTGAAGAAGGAAAGGGAGGAGGCGAGGCGAAGGGATTGCGGGATGGAGTTCCAGAGTGTGGGAGCAGAGAGCCTGAAAGTCCGACCATCGATGGTAGGGTGGTTCAGCCGGGGGACGTGGAGCAGGCCAGAGCCCGCTGAAGGAGGGGACGGGCAGGCTGATAGGGAGATAACAGGTCGGAGAGATAGGCGGGGGCAAGGCCATGAATGGCCTTGAAAGTGAGGACGAGGATGTAAGTCTAAAAGAAAATAATCTGTTAATATGATTCAGTTATTAATAATAACTTTTACAGCACCTTTCAACATCGGGAGAACATCTCAAATTGCTTCACAGAATTTACTATAAGTGCAGTGATTGTGTGTTTTGTCAGGAAACACCGCAGCCAATTCGTGCACAGCAATGTCCCACAAACAGCCATGAAATGAATGACCAATTTTGTTTTTAGATTTGACAGTTGAGATTTCATCTCATGCATGAATTCCATGAGTAAGCATTCCAAGTGTCTGCAATTTTATTCGTCAGAAGAGGAAAATGTATCTGCTCTGATTCGCTGCTGCTATAATATGAGTTGTCATATGTTTATAGAGTACTAGCTGTACCTATTGCAGCTATGCTGGCAACCAGTTTAATTCAGTCGTCCTTCTCTCTTTCGCATGACATTTTTATTTGTCCTTGAAAGGCTTGATCTTCGCTTCCCAGGCACCTTTATCCCTCCCGATGTGAAAGGCGCTTTATCAAAGTAATTTGGTTGTTGTTGTTAATGTTAAGAAAGTGTCCTAACCAACTTGTTAGCATCCCCTGTTCACATATTTACACACCTATCGTTTTGGGGGAAACTCCTGTGAGAGGACTCCTGTCAGGAGGACTCACTGGAAGGATTCCTGTGGGAGGACTAAAACACACACAGATAAGACATTTCATCTTTATTAGTATAGATGCATCTCTCTGGAAAGGTTTGTGAGTCCCCCCCCCCCCCCACCCCCCACACACACACACACACACACACACAGACAGACGTTTCATCTGTATTAGCGTAGAAAGATGTTAAAAATTCAATTTCAATGAACCCACTGCTAAATATGCTAACAAAGATTCCTGTCCTGTTGGCTCTCAGCGGCTAAGGGCTAAGTAATTGCATAGAAATGGCATCACATAATGTACTTAACGCAAAGCAGTGTACCTGGTAACCTTCCCTCAGTATTTGTGCAGAAGCTACTAAATAGACGTGGTAAATGGTTGTTAATGATGAACATTTATTTGTACTTTAAACAGAACATTTAAATTTAGGCGCTGCTTTTGTTATTCCACTTTAATGATAATCTAGACGTCTCTAGACGTCTCAAAGCACTTCTCAGAATATGACTGTATTGACTGTATATTTGTGGGCAAAACATGGCAGCTAATTATGCACAGCAGGGTCCCACAAACAGTAGTGGATTCAAGTGACCATTTTTTTTCTTGAGGTATTATTATCACGCATGTGGAGTAAGGAAACTTGCTCAAGGTGTTCGCCTTGCCAGAAATTGAACCCAGGTCTCTCATTTGAGAGGCGAATACTCTAGCCACTGAGTTACAGGACCCCACACTGGAAATCCACGCTATGAGTAAGCGAGGACAATTGACATCTCTTCAAAAAGCATGGATCACAACGTTTAGTGTTGCTTCCTGGGCGACATGCGTGAACTGATGTCAGTGGCAACATATTTGCACTTTGCTTTTACTGTATCAAGGGCAGTAAAACATGGGACCCGACCACTCCACCATAACCAGGTTTCCTTGAAGTAATGCTCACATATTTAACATTGTTATGCATATTCTATTAACATTTATTGAAGCACATCTGTGAAATCTACAAATTTGTTCTATTATATAAGCCCTGGGATTTATTATTTTATGGGTCATGGGGTTCAGTATAGCAAGTTATATTAATAATGTTGCACAGAATACATTAAATACAGCCTTTGTTTTAATGTGCAGTATCAAGTGGATTGGTGTCTGTTAAGGTACAGTGCCTAGTAATTCCACGTCAGGGTAGAGTTATGAACAGCAAATGGATGCTTTGCTGGAGATAGAAATACTGTAGACGGTTGCACTGAAAATGAGCAAGCAGAGTAGGTTTGATTTAACTATGCATGAGGCAAGCTTTTCACTATATTTTTATCTTAGGTATCAACCTGCTTCCGGTTGGTAGCACTTTGCTTCTGAGTCAGAAGATTGTGGTTCAAACCTACCTTGGGACTTTGAACTTTGGCCAGGCTGGCACTCCAATGCAATCCGGGGAGCACTTCGGGTGAGAAGTTAAACCAAGGTCCAGATCAGGTGGATGTTAAAGATTTACTGGCACTATTCAGAAATAAAATCGATCTTTTCCTCAGCTTCAGGCCAACAATCCCCAGATAAAACACAAATGGTTATTCGCCACCGGGATTTTTGCAGTATACAAATTAGATGCTGAGTGCATCTAAACAATACAGTTACTAAACTTCACGGTAAATCCTGTGCATCTCTTTGAGACATTTCTATGACATGACATGATAGGATGCTATATTATGTACAAGCATAATCATTATATTTACTTTTTTAGCACAACTAACTAATAATAATAATAATCCTAGCATTTGATATAGAGCTTTGAACGTCTTCTAGACATCTCAAAGCGTTTCACAGAATATACTGTACAGTAAATTGACTATATTTGGGGCGAAACACGGCAGCAGCAGCTGAACTCATACCCCTTTTCTTCTTCTTTCCTCCCTCCCTTTCCCCACTTTCTCTCCCCCTTTTCCACCTTCCCTCTTACCCCCCTTTCTCCCTGATTTTGCCCCCCACCCACCTGACTGTACAGCGCCTTGGGATGTCCTCTCGACGTGAAAGACGCTATATAAATGTAAGGATTGATTGATTGATTGATTGATGTCCTCAGCAATGTGAGATACATAACAGGACATAGCAGTGTCTCACAAACAGTCATGGATTGAAGTGACCAATTTTTTTTAGGCATTATTAATATGAGTATGGAGTAAGGAAACTTGTTTCACCCTGCCATAAATTGAACCCAGATCTCTTACTTGAGAGGCGAGTGCTCTAAACACTGAGTTAAGCTTGTACTGGGTAAATTGTCTTATTTTTGTGCACTCAAGGTTGATTGATAGGTGAAGAAATATAAAATGCTGAAAATTCTGTTAATGAAAGGCAACGCAAGCTTCCAGCAACTCGTGCGTGACCAGAATTACTTCTGGCAAACTGTCTCCTCAATAGAGGTTTTTTTGAGAGTTGCAAGCTACCTAGCTGCCATGAATGACAATGAATAAGATAAGAGCATAGTGATTCAATTGTCAACACAGCAGTCCTGTTATATATCCCACATTGCTGAGAACTCAGGTATAAGTTCAGCCATGTTAAGGACAATTAAAGATGCTTGTCGATGCTGGAAAGTAAATTTTAATGATTTGTTCAATTTCCATAATTGTGTTTATTTCTGCAATATTTGTTTTATCGTGTTTTCAAGTCAGTGTTTTTCATTCATGTCTCTGGCAGCTTATTTGTAATAGAATTTGGAGTAGCAATGTTGTCAAGATGAAAAGCTAGTTAATTGTTGGGATCGTGAGACTGGTGAATACACCGTTGCCACTGCCTTTTATGGTTATTGCTGCTCAACCTAATTAAAAAGGAGTTTGTGTTTTTTTGTGACACTATAAAAGGGTGCCACAATTAAGGATGTTAACAAGGATTAGACTTGTTTTGAGTTCTAGCCCTAAGTGTTTATTGGGCACCAGCCACAGGTTAATGAACATGAGTGTAGAGCTGAGTGCTGGAGCAAAGTAGAAAGAGTCTTACTTTGGAGAAGATGGATGTGGAAAAAAAGGTAAAGCTTCATTTTTTAAAAAAAAACTCCTTTTAAATGTTAAAACTGTTGTGCAAATTTGTTTTCTGGATGTGACCCATTCTCTCCTTTGGGTCTGATTTAAAGTTATTTTCTCATTTAACTTTCTATAAACACTAGAAGCCAAATCTCTAAGGTAGTCCTACCAGGAAGTTAGCTCTCATCAGTGCATGGCAATGTGTGATTCTATGGTTTGAACTGGCAAAATTCCAGCAATGGCTCAATACACTCTCTGTGATCTTGCGAATCTGTGTGTAATATCAAATCCTTGTATTTGATATAGTGCTTTTCACATTTTATTGATTTCCCAAAGTGCTTCACAAAATATACTGTAAAGTGAATTGACTGTATATTTGTGGGCGAATCGCGGCAGCCAATTGCGCACAGCAGTGTCCCACAAACAGTCGTGGATTGAAATGACCAATTTTATTATTGTGATTTTTCTGTATGGATTATTATTAGGCGTGTGGAGTAAGGAAACTTGCCCAAGGTTTCGCCCTGACCTGCCTGGATTCGAACACAGGTCTCCCCAGCTTGCAAGACAAGTGCTCTAACCAGTGAGCCACAGAAACTCCACGTAAGGATGAGGTAAGCAAGGTGCATCCCTCTGGCAAGTTTGTACTCTCTCCATTTTGCAATCCATAAATTCATAGAATCTTTAACAATAACAACAATTTTACTTTTATATCATAATTTTAACATCCACCTGAACTGGCATCAATTCCAGTTTTCATCCATTATATATAACTTGCTGATCATATAACACTCTCTTCAATACTGCATTGGAGTGTCTGTCTGGACAACCAACAACAAAACTACATTGGTATAGCACCTTTCACATCGGGAGGAGGTCCCAAGATGCTGGAAACGCAAGTACCCAGAAATTGCATAAACAGCTCAGAGAAGACAAATGAATGTTAACTCTCCCCTTACCTCCAAAAATGTATATTAACTATTGTGGATAAA
Source organism: Hydrolagus colliei (assembly GCA_035084275.1). Taxonomy (NCBI): domain Eukaryota; kingdom Metazoa; phylum Chordata; class Chondrichthyes; order Chimaeriformes; family Chimaeridae; genus Hydrolagus; species Hydrolagus colliei. The sequence goes on along the minus strand of CM068744.1, from coordinate 7,961,448 downwards.
ATAAAATATGGATGCAAAATTACTAAATAAGGCAAAGATTTAATCACCAAGCTAATGAGTAGGATTCATTCTCCACAGGATAATTGCTACACTAGACCACACAATGGTGTGGGGGAGGGATGGGAAAGGTATATCAAAATAGAATAAGCCAGAAAATATATCAACAACATCTATACGCCATAGCCTCCACATGCAGAGTGACCTGCAGGAGATCATAGGTCTGCTACAGGAAGCATTTGAAAATGAAGAGTTTGAGAGGAATATGACCTGTTCTGCAGGTACAGCCCTCATTCTCAAGAGGTACATAATTCAGTCTACTTTGATTAATGAGGGTAAGCTCACATAACCTTGCTCAACAATCAATAAAATGTAGTTAGGCTGAGATGATGTAACGGAACAGCTTTTCTAATCATTACACTGATGGACAACCAGTGTGTCCCTTCCCTAGAATTAGACTCCTCTTACTTCAGACTAATCGAAAAATAAGAACAGTCATTTAGAATGATTCTTATCCTATTTGTAAGTCATATTTGTGGTTCAACCAAGCTTATCACCACGTTGTAATCCATTTAACACAACAAAGTTTATCTGTACATGGAACAATTTATTTTGTGGATCATGGCCTTGAAGATCGATTGGCTGCGAGCTTGCTATGTGGATTCTCATGATCTTTAGCTTGAAAGGAAGATTAAGTTCCTTCTCTTTGGCCAGATCCAAAAGGCACAGTTTTACGTTAGCCACCAGAACCACCATTCCCCATTCAGATGAAACAGAATTTCATTAACTATGTGACGAAATGTTTTTTTACCTTAACTGTGCAATCTAAAAATAATAAATTCACTGACCAGCAGAAAGAAACAGATTATATAACATTACACATGCATTTTCATACTATGTTCTTTATTGAAGGAATATTTTAAAAATGTGTTTTGAATCTCTGCCCACCGCCACTTCTGATTGTGGTGGGTAAACTGGCAGATGACATGTACCTCAAACTAAGGTTAAGTTGCCTGATTCTGAAAGGGTACAGCACTCCCCAGAGAAACTGACAGATTGTGGTCATTGGGCCTGGTAACTTCCTACTCTATATGACTCAGACCATTGCTGAGCACTACTTTCACAAACTGAGCTACCAGGGAACCTGCAAATAAGATTTGTAACCAACAGAAATGTGGGGTAAAATTCCACCTGGGTCTAGATTTACTCTTATCATTTAGTTTCAGAACGTGCAGATTTGACAAATTGTCAAATTCAGTTCAAACTTGGAAACACACTTTCTGCAGTTCGCAAAAAATACTTGCTGAAACACAGCTTCAAAATGAAAGATTGCATGTCAAGCTCTGGACCATCCGACATAGTTTGTTATTAGATTAAATGTAAACCCAGATGAAACTTCTACGATTCCTTCCTGAGATTTTTGTGGGACCTTGACAGGTGGAAAATCACAATGCTTAATGGTATCTAATATAATGCCACATGTGCATGTCAAATACACATAGAAAATTCCCATGTCTGGAACAAAATGCACACGGTCTCCTTAAAGGGACACATTCTGTTTACCTAAACGTGGAAAATAATAGTCAAGTTAGCAAGAACCAAATGCTTTGTGTGTGGGGTGTGTGTTGGGATTGTGCTGGAGTTCAACCAGATGAAATTTCATAGCTTGCTTCTTGTCCAGCTTGGATGATCCTACCCATAAGGGTTTTGGCTTGCAGGGTTTACAGGAGCTGAGTGGGATGACTCCCTGCTCCCAATGAATGGTCTGCCCTTCCAGGTCCTGTTGGTGAGCCAGACTGGCTTTGCTGCCAAGATATACTGAACTCCCTGCAAGCCTCCTAGTGGGCAACACATCTCAGGAAGAAATGCATGAGAGCATTGTATCGGTCTTCTTGTCCGCAGCTCAAGCATACGTCCCTTCCCATTAGCAGTTCCACTAGTTGGAGGTCCAGAGTTTAAGCAGCAACTGATTGCCTCACTGCAGGCCAATCAAGGTGGATACCAGGAGCTGGACCTACAAACTTGTGTTCACAAACTCGGACTCTAGTTGACAGCTTCCAGCAGCTATGACCCTAAGCCTCAGAGTTTCCTCATGTTGCTTTCAATGTGGTGGGTGCACCTTTCAGGACAGCTTGTAATGTGCTAATCACCTTGATGTCCAATTCCAATGCTGCGTACCAGGCTTAATCAGCACCTACCACTCAATCCAGGACTTCATGCAAAAAACATTCATGGTTCTTTCTAGGACCTTGCAGATGAAATTGACTGTCACATTTACCACAGAAACAGTCTGTATTGTCAGCAGTTACCAGTGAGACAATTTGAACGATTGACATAATAATTTGTTGGTGGGACACTGCTGTGTGTTGTTTTTTGTGGGATGGTGCTGTGCATAATTGGCTGCCACTCTTCGTTCACAAGACAGTCAATTCACTTAATAGTAGGGAACGGCGATATATCGGTATATCGCTAAAACCCGATATGATTTTCATATCGATATGCCGATATAGACATTTTAAAAATATCGATATATCGAAAAACGGTATATCGAGGTACAAAATCGGGATGCGAGCACAATCAACTACAAGACCCAGAATGCTCATCTCTATACACAATGCACAGACCGAGGTGCAAAGCCGCCATCTTGTATTCATAGTCCTCGAATACAATATACAGGTATGCAAGGGGTGGGGGGAGAGAGACGGCTGTGGGTGGGGGGGGTGAGGGGGAGAGAGACGGCTGGGGGGGGGGGTGAGGGGGAGAGAGACGGCTGGGGGGAGGGGGAGATAGACAGCTGGGGGGGGAGAGGGGGAGAGAGACGGCTGGGGGGGGGAGGAGAGGGGGAGAGACGGCTGGGGGGGGGAGGAGAGGGGGAGAGACGGCTGGGGGGGAGAGGGGGAGAGAGACGGCTGGGGGGGGGAGGAGAGGGGGAGAGACGGCTGGGGGGGGGAGGAGAGGGGGAGAGACGGCTGGGGGGGGGAGGAGAGGGGGAGAGACGGCTGGGGGGGGGAGGAGAGGGGGAGAGAGACGGCTGGGGGGAGGAGGAGAGGGGGAGATAGACGGCTGGGGGGAGGGGGAGATAGACGGCTGGGGGGGGGAGAGGGGAGAGAGACGGCTGGGGGGGGAGAGGGGGAGAGAGACGGCTGGGGGGGGGGGTAGAGGGGGAGAGAGACGGCTGGGGGGGGGGGGGAGAGGGGGAGAGAGACGGCTGTGGGAGAGAGGGGGAGAGAGATGGCTGGGGGGGGAGAGGGGGAGAGAGATGGCTGGGGGGGAGAGGGGGAGAGAGACGGCTGGGGGGGAGAGGGGGAGAGAGACGGCTGGGGGGGAGAGGGGGAGAGAGATGGCTGGGGGGGAGAGAGATGGCTGGGGGGGAGAGGGGGAGAGAGACGGCTGGGGGAGAGAGGGGGAGAGAGACGGCTGTGGGGGGGAGAGGGGGAGAGAGACGGCTGGGAGGGGGAGAGGGGGAGAGAGACGGCTGGGGGGTGGGAGGAGAGGGGGAGAGAGACGGCTGGGGGGAGGGGGAGAGAGATGGCTGGGGGGGGAGGGAGAGAGAGACGACGGGTGGGGGGGGAGGGAGAAAGAGACGGCTGGGGGGGTGGTGGGGGAGAGAGACGATGGGGGTGGGGGGTGCGAGAGAGGGACGGCGGGGGGGGGGGAGAGACGGGGTGGATGTGATAATATACAGATAGATAGAGATGGGGGGGGATGTGAGAGAGGAGAGAGGGAGAGAGACATAGAGAGACACAGACAGAAAAACACAGAGATGGAGAGAGTGAGAGACACAGAGAGAGAAAGATATTTACCTCCTGAGAAGATAGGCCCCGAATGCGCGCGCACCCGGAATGCGCGCGCACTCCGATGCGCGTGTGCATGCGCAGTACGAAAAACTGAAAATATCTATATTTCGGTATATCTCGATATGAGCCAACCGATATATCCATATCCGGAAAATTCCCATATCGCCATTCCCTACTTCATAGTATATTTGGAAGCACTTTGAAATATCTTAGTTACGTGATAACAAAATATATAAAAATGTAAGTACTACATGCAGAGTGAGTAAAGTGCTTAAGGTCAGCAATGTGTTGAACTAAATTGAGCTGAATGAGATATGTGGATGACTGTTTGTTTCACGCTCTGAAGTTTTTATATTACATTTTCAGTTTTTAAGACCTTAGATTGGGATTCACGATTTTAGTTTTCTGTAATCCTCAAGTCTGCTGTAGATGTTTCCATTTGAATTTGTTTTATGCCTTTTGTCTTTCTGCACTGATGTAATCTTGAGATTGAATTTCTGTATTTATTATTTCCTAGTTGAGCACTTCACATGTCAGTGAAGGCAACAAACAATTTTGAATAATATTTCAAAAATAAATTGGGTCTTTCAAACAGTTAACTTCTGATGTGAGCATAAATTATGCCTTCTTGATGTGGCAAATTTTTCAATTACCTATGGTTTAAATTAGGATGGAGTTTCCATTGATGGATTTCTCTACAAGGACCATAAGGTTTGGGTTCAGTACAGTATTATCTGTACAGTTACTTCAGTCTATTCTATCCTTGTCCACTGCCTTTTCTCAGCTTTACCTTTTTTCCTGGTTTCATTCTTACCTATCAAAATATAAATGCTTTCTATCTGTCTTCCCCGCACCATTATTTTCTTAGATCTTCAGAGCTCTATCCTTGGTCCTCTCTTGAATATCCTATATGTTTCCACTCGGCGATGTTATCTGCTGACATGGAGTTAACTTCCATATGCGATATGCAACATATCTCTGCCTCCACTCTCTATTCCAGAACCACTGCTGAGACCCACTTGCTTGACTCTTGTCAGTGACTTCTCACCTCAGCCACTGACAGCATTAATCTTCACACATGCATACTCTACCTCATAGAGCCGGTGCAGAACCTCAATGTCTTGTTTGACTCTTAACTGTCCTTTAATTTCCACATTCATGCTCTGACCCATTCAGCTCCCCCACCAACACCCCCACCTCTTCAACATTGCTTTCTGCCAGCCATTTCGCCATTACCTCCTCCCCTCTGGCTGTTGATACCCTTATTTATGCTTTAATTACATCCAGATTTGACTGTGACAACTCTCTGTTTGCTACACTTCCCACCTCTTCCATCCACAACCTATGGACCATCCAAAACTCTGCAGCTTGTGTCATCTTCCATAGTAGGATCAGCAACCCCATCAGCCCCACCCACTGCCCGGCTCCACTGACTCCCCATCCACCAGACGATTGCATTCAAGGTCCTTATCTTCGCTTTTAAATCTTTCCTCGTCTTGTTACAACCTACCTATGTGAACTAAAGCTCTACCGACTTGCCAGCTCCTTCCTTTCTTAGTGACCTGCTTCAAGTCCTTAAATGTCCAGCGCCTTGGGACGTCCTCCCGACATGAAAGGCACTATACACATGTCATTTTGTGTGTATGTGTCTTCAAGTTCATCTCAAGACCATTCTTTTTAATTCCGCTTTTGATCATCTTCCATCCCAGCTCCACCCACCTTGGCCCTCCTTCCACAAATTCAACCCCAGCTCAGGTGCAAACCCTTGACTATGCAGCACCTTTCGATCTCCTCCCGCCATGAAAAGAACTATGTAAATGCAATTTATTGATGTTGGTAGCCAGAGAGGAGCCTCCTATTAGATTTTTTGTGTCTCATCCCTGATTTTATATTGTACGCCCAATGACAAGTCTTTGTCAAAATCCCAAATCGTGCAGTAGAAATGCAAAAACTGCTAAATATATTGTCTATCAGAGAATCACTCCTCATATTCTGGTGTATTGTACAATATGAACAATGTTTACAGGTGAAGCAAATATTAATCAGTATACTTGTGACTGGAGAATAAAGTCCAATATGTACAAACAAATGAGCAGGAATAACTGCTCAAGTACTACTTAACTAACATTTTGCATTACTAGTTTTCACATAGCAATATGCTAATGCTTTACTAAGCTACTGTAAACAGACTGGAACAAAACTTTGAACTAGTGAGCAGAGCAATCTAATTATATATAATTCATTACCCTTGAAGCCTAGTCACAACATTGCATTGCAATTACTGTATTCATTTAAAGTTACTCATTATTAAGATGTGAAATAAGATAGGCACAGTTTGAAGCTTCATCTCTGTACATATTCCTCCAGAAAAACACTTACTTTGTCACTGCACTTCAAATGCCAAACGTGATGAAAGGCACTCCTTTTTAAACTAGTGCACTTCAAGCTGTATCTGTCAATGAGCACCTTAAAGAGACACAAATCAAGTGACAACCGTACATCCATTATAATTTCTCAACTTTACTGTTCCCATTTTTATCCATGTTAGAAGAGCGTATATACCTGACTAACCTCTATAGGACTTTGGTGAGGCCTCAGCTGGAATACTGTGTTCAATTCTGGTCACCACACTACAGAAAGGATGTGAAGACATTGGAAAGGGTACAAAGAAGATTTACTAGGATGGTGCCAGGATTGAGGGACTTCAGCTATGAGGAGAGGCTAGATAGGCTAGGGTTATTCTCTCTGGAGCAGAGAAGATTGAGGGGAGACCTAATAGAGGTTTATAAGATCATGAGGGGTTTCGACAGGGCAAATAGAGAAAAACTATTTCCACTCGTAGGCGAATCTGTGACTCGTGGTCACAGATTTAAAATAGTTTCAAGGCGAAGTAGAGGGGAGCTGAGGAGAATTTGTTTCACTCAGCGAGTTGTTCTAATCTGAAACGCATTACCTGAAAAGGTGGTGGAGGCTGATTCGATAACAACTTTTAAAAGGGAATTAGATCTTTATTTAGGGAGAACAGGTCTATTAGGCTATGGGAAGCGGGCAGGGCAGTGGGATTGAATCGCTCTTTTCAAAGAGCCGGCACAGACTAGATGGGCCGAATGGCCTCCTTTTGTGCCGTAAAATTCCATGAATCTATGAATCTATATGTTGGCCTCACCTAATCTCATATTTGCAGTCAGAACATGACCTTTCATATCCCAATCTAACCGTAAGTGAAACCAGTTTAATAAAGATAATCAAAATGCAAAATACCGTACTGCAGGTGCTGGAAATCTGAAACAAAAACAGAAGTTGCTGGGGACACTCAAAAAGTCAGGCAGCATCTATAGAAAAAGTGAGTCAATGTTTCAGATCCATGACCCTTCGTCAGAACCGGGGCATGTTGGGAGCCAGACGCTCTTAAGGACTAACATAGAATGGGGAGGTAGGGTAAGGAAGACAAAGGAGAAAATGGGCAAGGGCACAAGGGATGATGGATTAAAGAGGTGATAATGATGTAAAATAAAGAGGGGAGGAAAATTGCAACAAAACAGGCAGACCAGAGAAAGAAAAGGTGCGTCTGGGAACCAGATGATGTAATTTCATGGTCACGGAAGAAGGGTAAAGGGGGAAGATGAGCTGTTATGGTCTAAAATTATTGAATTTCAGTTGTGAATTCCTGAATTCCTATTTCTGTGGACTCAAAACATTGACTCACTTTCCTCTCTCCATAAATGCAGCCTGACCTACTGAGTGCTACCCAGCAACTTTTGTTCCTGTGTTTAAGATAATGATCGGTTGTCCAATTACAAAAGAACATTCAGTTAATTTATGGCTTTACTACCTGTAATGTCTAATTAGCAAACACGGAGTGCCACCTTCAATTATGTTGAATATTTTTGGTAAAGTCTCTGAACTTGCTAATTGAAGTTTCAAAGCATTTACAATTCTAACCATGGAATATGGAAAATAGATAATAATAATAATAAGCCTTGCATTTGATATAGCGCTTTTCACGTCTTCTAGATGTGTCAAAGCGCTTCACACAAAATACTGTAAAGTAAATTAACTGTGTGCTTGTGAGCGAAATGCGGCAGTCAATTGCACACAGCATTATCCCACAAACAGTCGTGGATTTAAATGATCAATTTTATTATTGTTTTTTTGGGGGGTGGATTATTATTAGGAATGTGGAGTAAGGAAACTTGCCCAAGGTTTTGCGCTGACCTGCCTGGATTCAAACACAGATCTCATGCTTACAAGGCAAATACTCTAACCACTGAGTTACAGGACAGGTAAAATGATTTTAAGGAATGTATGAGGATCGTTTGGGACATGGACTGGGTGGACTAGAGATCTATCTATTCTTACCCAAAACTTTACTCGGTTACTGTACTAAGAGAAAACACACAGTGGTGGGCTGGCTCCCTGAAAGGCTAAGGATTGTCAGGTAAAATGAGGCTGCTGAATCATGGAAAACGTTGGGTCATTGGGGTGGGGGTGAAGGGAGGTTGTCTGTCGTGGATGTTACGCAGCTGATTCCATCTCCGGGGTGCTCGGCAACAGGTCAGTGATGGCCAGAGCCTTCCCTTCCTATAACCACTTCCTCTGTTTACCGCAAATCCACTGCACTGCTTGGTCCTAGGCTTCACAAATCGATTTATAAGTGAACATAGGCACTGTTCAATATAACAAATGAATCATATTGCCTATTACGAACAAATGTATTGCGTTCGAACAAACAGAGGCTACCCTTCTGTGAACAAAAGTGATTCTTATTTCTGTTTATTTATCAGGTAGCTTGATCTCTGTTCATGTCCTTTGACCCACAGTTGATGGGTGAGACTTCAGTCCTTCTGCCCACTCTCTCTAGAACACCTCCGCCTTGCTCCTTCCCTTTCTAGTTTCAAGGCCAATCTTATATCTATCTTTTTGACTTTTTTCGTGCATTTCTCAACCATCTCCCCCCCAAGTTTGGGCTCACAGTCAGCTGGGATGTGTGACTGCTTTGAGACATAAAAGCCGCTAAATAATGTTTTTAAAATATGTTTGTCAGCAGATAAACCCAAATATTTTAGTGCAGAATGAACCCATTGATTCTCCTGTGTTTACGATGTTACATTAGCCCATGTCCATTGCCGACAATATCCTCAAACCTTTCATGGTTACATGGATTACATTTTAAAGGCAGATTGGTATTGTTTACTAGAGGAGGTTCTGAGCTTTCAAAGGGGCCTGAACTTTCACCCCTGACTTACTCGACAACTGGCATTGTCTCTACTTGACTCTCTATTTGCTAACATCGTCCTTCTGAATGACAGAACAGATTGAAGTGCTGCAACAACTGCCCATATCAATCTATTAAATGCATTCCACATCCCACTTCAATAAAAGCGTTATCAGATTTCGGACATTCTTAGAACCAGCACCTATATATAAAATCTCCTCAGGTTTTTTTCAAGATGAGTTATTGATTTTTTTTTGTCTTTTCTTGGCAGCAATCTGTCACCTACATAAACAAAAATCAATATCATTCCTTTTCTTTAATAAACTAATAGCTTTACCAGCTATTATTCTTGGTAAATCTTTCACTCTAGGAAATGCCTTTTTCTTTAGTCAGCCAGGTGTTTGACGCACGCAGAAATCCATCACCATGCTTAAGAGCGTTCAAAACAAACTACACATGGAAATCCCAGAGATAGATTGTTGAATGGAATGTGCACTCTCTCCCTGAAGGGACACATCCAGTTTACCTAATTCAGTTTGTACAATTGACAAATTTTGCTTCCAAGAATAGAGTGATGATTTGGGAGATTTACCTTTCATTTGGGAGATTTACCTTTCATTCCCATTAGATGATAGGAAAATCTAACAATTTTGGTGCAAATTGGTGTATGCAATGAACTCTGAAACTGTTATTTAAAACAAATTATTACATTGCCAGAACCAAGTCTAGTTATTTAACAATAGGGTTAATTAAGGGTTATATTCGATACATCAAATATACGTGAATGGAACTCCTGTCATTCTAAAATGACAGGAGTCAACACCTATGAAGCCAGGTCTAAGCATTACATTTCATGCAAGGGTATAATGGTCTTGACTGTTGATTGGTGGGTTACTGGCTACTCTTGAGTTTATAATTTAGTAAATTGCCAGTATCTCACAATCTAGGAGCTGATGGCCACCAGACAGCTTCACAAATAGCACCATTGGCATTGCCTCTAGCATATCCAGGTAGATTTGATACAATAAATATCAAATGCATTACAGTAACAATTTTATATCTATATATATAGCACCATTCACATGGGAGGACATCTTACAACTCTTGACATTGATGGATGGGATGTTGGATGTACCGGTCTTTTGACCACAGATTTGAACAATTTGTCCCTTGAAATTGATGGGCAAAGCCTGGTGATGGATTTGCTATGTTAAAACTGCACAAGTGTGAACTGAAACATCCAAAGGAGCCTAGTTGGTTGATTCATGGAACTTGGGAAGTAAAATTCTGGGTTTAAATGTTGGTGGTCCATCAGATCACTCTAGATTGTCCAGCCAATAAAATGAATGCTAATGCAAAGAATATCTTCCTAAAGGAAGTAGCAAGGTAAAACAATTGAAAGTGACTTGGAGCTGTAGAACTGGTGGAGATGTAAAGAGGGACATGTGGTTATATAATTTTTTTGAACAAAATGCTCTGGAATCTTTCCTGTCAAGGTGGTGGCAGGTGCCGTGTTCTAGGGTGGTTCATGCTAACTCTGAAATTATCTATACTGTAGATTTAGTTTCAATTCTAATGACAGTAAAGATTATTGGGAGCATTTAATGCTCCAAATGGAAAGTGTGGATAGGGATATACATATTGGGAAAGAGACAGGATTGGAAAAGATCATTGTGTTCAATCTAGCCAGTCTCATTAAAAATAAACTAATCAGAGTACTGTAGAATTTGTTTCCCTTGACTCATTTATTCACCAAATAGTTCTTAAATTCCCCACTTGAAATTGCTGACACAACCTGGAACAGAGAAGATTGAGGGGAGACAAATAAGAGACAATTGCATCTTAAAATCACTGGATTCAATTTGGTTCAATTAATATCCAATGTAACTTTAATGTTCTCCCTAGATATGAACTAATGAAAGGTGTCATTCAAGGATCTCAATTTTTCAAACGTTGCCCACTGTTGGTAGTAGGCATTCATATCTTCATGCAGTGAAATGCAAACTGTTCCGTATTTGATCTATGTACCTCAAAGGTAAAATGTGTTTTTCCAAGTCCTTTCATTCCAATAATTGAATTTGTGCTTGATTCCAATCTAAACACTCTACTGTGCATTCATTAACCCTAGAAGGCTTCCATTACTGGAAAAGTATACAACCAAACACATTGTTATTCAATTGCTGAATTAAAACCCATGACCTCCCTAATGTGCTTTGCTGAAGAAATGACAGTGCTCTGCTTAATTGCTGCTCTGCTTCATTCTTTTATATATATTATTAAATAAATGTATTAATCATCAACACTGCTGAGCTGTGCTATGTTGAGTGCTTAAATCTAATGCAAAGATGTACTGCAGCTGAAATGATTAATACAATGATTTAATATTGTAAATTGAAGAGCTTCAGTGATTCTCAGCGGTGGTGTTGATAGCAAACAATAATTGGTAGGTTTACAACTATGGTAGAAATAAAGAAGAGGCTGGGCTACTTTTGATTATCTTCACTGAATAAAATGATCTGAAAGTGAGGGGGAAGTATTTTCCATGCAAAACATTTCACTTTTTTCAGTTGGAATTCAAAAATAATTGCCCAGCCTGTTAAGAGAAATGATTTTCACCTCTGAGAAGCCCTGACATTTCAGACTTGCTCTGGTGGACAGTTGGACTGGAGGACAGAGATTTCTATAATATAAAGAATAATAATAATCCTTGCATTTAATAGCGCCTTTCACATCTTATCGACGTCCCAAGGCACCTCACAGAATATACTGTAAAGTGAATTGACTGTATATTTGTGGGCGAATCGCGGCAGCCAATTGCGCACAGCAGTGTCTCACAAACAGTGGTGGATTGAAATGACCAATTTTATTATTGTGTTTTTTTTGGAGGGATTATTATTAGACGTGTGGAGTAAGGAAACTTGCCCAAGGTTTCACCCTGACCTGCCTGGATTCGAACACAGATCTCCCCAGCTTGCAAGACAAGTGCTCTAACCACTGAGCCACAGGAGCTCCAAAATTTCTGGTTGTCAATCAGGAGCTGACATTTATTGTGTAATCCAATTCCAGTAAAGAGTACTCATTGCCTCATTGTGGAGAATATCGTTTATTTCTGTTCAGAAAAGAGGCTGAGTGCAATACTTATCCTGCACTATCATATGAGAAAACAAATCACGACACACTTGCTTTCAGGTTTCAAAAATCATTGTTTTTTTTCTTCAAAAGTTAACGATTGGTTTAAAACTGAAAAAGAGAGAAGAAAGCGTTGCAACCTATCATCACCGGAGCAGGTGGGGATTATGCATTGACAGAGATTCCATCTTTCAGATGACACATTAAAACACAATTTCTGATAGACAGCGGAGACACTGACTCAAAAAGGGTTCTGTCCAACAAAGCATCAGATTATTGGTCATTCACCCGATGGCTGTTTGTGGGGCTTTATTGACCCAAATGGCTTCATGGTTTGTCTACAAAACCAGTCGATGGCCTTGACAGCAATTATCTGTGTTTCGCCTTGAGACCTTTCAGTGTGATAATATAAAAAAGGCACCATAGAAATGCAAATTCTTTACATCACTGTGGCTTTATAATCCAGCAAAGATATTTTTTACTGCTGAACACCTACATGACTATTGTGAAATGGTAATACAGTGAATGATTACGTTCTGTATTCCGTTGAAGATGCGCTGAGGAATGGACATCTTTGTTAACAAGTTTATAGCTGTGTTGAGTAGAATTGGAAACTATTGAATAGTTTGGTGTTCACTCGAAATTCCTTAACATGTCCAGCAGTTAAGTATTGGAATGAATAACAGGGACTTAAATAGGATTAATTTACTGATTATCCAGTGAAAGGGACAAGCTGGTGGATAATATGTATGGATTTTATAATCGCACAGGAAGGGAAATAGTTGGGTCTGTGAAAATTAAAGGGAAAAGCACATTGAATGTGACTTTGAAAAAAGCCTTGCATATTAGTTGTTGTATATCAGCAGACTGAGAATGGAGAAAGCAGTGTACTTCAATCCAAAGGTCTGGAAATGCAACCTACCTGAGGCTTGGAATTCAACTGGGTTGAAGATTTAAACTTGCACGTTTGTGCACAATTCTAGCAAAAACTGCCAAGCTCAATCTTAATGTTGTAGATGCTGAATTTAGGTTTGCTCTAGTAACTGAGCACACCTACATTCTAGTATCTGTTGTAGATGTTAAACGTAGGTCTGTTCTAGTACCTGAGCAGCTGCCGAATGTACGGTGCCAATTGACAGCCAAGTACATCATATGGTACAATATATCGCAGGAACATTTGTTTAGAAGCATGATTAAAGCTGTTGGCATTCGAGTGTTGGCTTGGCTTGTACTGTGTTCAATTAAAGGATTTTTTAATAGTTAGCTATCAACAATAATTTTCTCCTACGCATGATTTTTTTTTTTGCAATTTAGTAAGTAGCCGGTATAAAACTCTCTTATATAGTTTGGTTGGTTATCATAAACGGGTCTTTTTCGACATGAAACTCCTGTCTATAGTTTCATCAGCTCATCATTTTTATTAACCCTGAATTATCTCTCACCCAACACAATTCTCTCCAGCAGAAATCTGTGCTACGTGTTTCAAAGTTGAACACCTTCGGGTCTAAAATACGGAATTTCCAATGAGATTCCGAAATATGAATCTGGAGTATCACAAATGGGGGTTCCTTTCTATCACAGCCATTGCACATCAACAGCAACAACTTGCATCAGCCTTCACAAGTGGTCGCTTCTCTCACTGATCCATGAGAGCTCTGCTCTGACGCAATCTCCAGTGACTGGTCTGCCATTCAACATCCTGCCAATAAGCCACTCTGGCTGGCAGCGCTGTCATTAACAGTGTCCTGGAATACTACGGATCTCCCTGGTTCAGGAACTGCACTACCCTGACCTCCACTGAGGGTTGGCTCAATTCTGATATGGCATTGCCAAACATGTCACCTTGGAACCAGTTCAGCTCAAAGATGATTTCCCCGCAATAGTTGGTCATTTAGCATCTGACAAAAATGGTGGATATCAGGAACTGCCTGTTCCCTGGCAACCTAACTCAGCATGAAATGCATGAGAGCATTGGCACCCTCATCCTGTCCACAGTTGAGAAGCACATCCTTTATGGCATGAGTGACTTGAGAAAGAGAGAGAGAGCGTGAGATTGTGTGAGTGAGACTCCGTGACAGAGAGTGAGAGACAGAGAATGAGAGACAGAGAATGAGAGACAGAGAGTGAGAGACAGAGAATGAGAGACAGAGAGTGAGAGACAGAGAGTGACAGAGACTGAGTGACAGAGAGTGACAGAGACTGAGTGACAGAGAAATAGATAGAATAACAGAGAGAAAGAGAGAGATGGAAGAGTAACACAAAAGTGAGATAGAGTGACTGAGTGAATATGAGAGAGAGAGAGAGAGAGAGAGACGGATAGTGACACACAGAGTAGAGAGAAAGTGAGTGAGTGAGTGAGAGACAAGAGAGTGAGTGAGAATGATATAGAAATATATTGTGGAGTCTTGTAGTTCAGTGGTCGGAGCACTCGCCTCACAAGCGAGAAAGCTGGGTTCCATTCCCCGCAGATCAGGGTGAAACCTTGGGCAAGTTTCTTTACTCCACAAACCTGATAATAATAAATTTAAAAAACAATAATAAATTGGTCATTTCAATCCACGACTATTTGTTGGACACTGCTGTGTGCAATTGGTTGTTGCGTTTCGCTCACAAATATACAGTCAATTCACTTTACAGTATATTTTGTGAAGCACTTTGAGACATCTAGAAGACGTGGAAAGCATTATATCAAATGCAAGGATTATCATTATGATTATTTTATTATTGAGTGATGAAGCAATCTATTTCTGGCATAGAGATGCCACAGTTCAATGTAAATTCTAAAGGGATTCCTTATCAAGGAAATCCTACATGTTTGACCTCAGTAGAATTGCACAATCTGTGACATACCTGCTGGCATCTGAGTGCACTTTCTCTAAGTTCATATGTGTTCCCAGCGAGCACTTGTATCAAAATCATGAGACATTCTAGTTGTCTCCATCTGCATCCTGTTTTTCAGCCAAATGACTGATGAACCAAAATAATGCAAAACAGAAACACAGAAATGTACGCGCATCAGTGCACACACAGAGGGAAATTTAAATGATCAAATTGAAACTGTTATGAAATGTTGCAACCCCCCCAACACCCCATGGATCCAAATGGAATGCTTTGGGTAGTATAGTATGTGCATTGCATAGTACTGTATGTGCTTTGCAAATGCAGTTTAGTTCATTTAAAAGGAAATGTTTGACTAAAGGCAAGTCATTCGCATCTTAACTATAATTACTGTCAGAAAGATGCAATATGCCAGTTAAAATGGATGTTAAAAGATCCAGATAAGATTTCCTCCTTGGTACCTAATTGGCCCCACCTTACCTTTGACTCACCTTTTATCCATCACCATTGTTTACACCTTCATTTAGTAATTCTAAAAGGGGAAAAAAAAATTCCCTTCAATATTTCTACTTCCCAAATACATGGGTATCATTTAGATCTCTTTTTCCAGAGTGCTGTAAATATAATCAATTTAACCTGCATTTTATTACTGTTAATAAAATTGAGTTGTTAAATCTACATGATGGAAATATATTTATCTGATGTTTCATAAAAGAGTGCTGTCAGTTCTTAAAGCTAAATGCGTCAATGATCTTTTCAAAACTCCAGCTGACAGAAGATCACATTCAATTGCTGCTTAAAAACCTCTGCTTTATTAGGCACATTAAATGACTATTATTAGTAGTAGTAGTCAATCTGCTGGAATTACTGAGCATCAAACCTATCTATGAACAGGAGTTTTCATTAGTTTGAAGTATTCTGTGACATGCATCGGGTTTAGCTCACCTGCAAATGCAATGTTTCAAATTCATCAAGTGCCTTCAAAAGATGAAAAGTGAACGGTTGAAGTGCTGTTTGTACCTAGTTTTCGTATCTCAGTCAGTCAAACCTTTGCATTGATCCTCCAGACATTAAAACAGAATCACTAAATAATAAATGAGTCCAACTTCAACATGCTATGAAGGTAGCAGTCGTTGGCATTTGAATGGTAATTAGGATGCTAGACTGTTTTGCTAAATTAGTTGAGTTTAGATCCCCAGATGTCATATTCAAGCTACATATTGATCTGACCATACCTTGAATAATTCACACAGTTCTGGTTACCACAATATAAAGGGGCCAAGTTGCAGATGTATTGCAGAGCAATGAGAATGACCCCTAATGTTGGAGGAATGAGCTATCAGTGGTTATTAGGCAAGCTGGGGCTCTCCAGTCTTAAGAGAAGATGACTCTGCGGGGACCCCGTAGATGTGTACAACAATGGGATACAAAAAGTAAACCCAATCCAGTATTTTAGGATAATAATAATCTTTGCATTTGATATAGCGTCTTCTAGATGTCTCAAAGCACTTCACAGAATATACTGCAAAATGAATTGACTGTATATTTGTGGGTGAAATGTGGCAGCCAATTGCGCACAGCAGTGTCCCACAAACACTCATGGATTGAATGATTATTATTCCACTCATGGATTAATATTATGTGTTTTTTTGAGGAGGGATTATTATTAGGCACGTGGAGTAAGGAAACTTGCCCAAGGTTTCACCCTGATCTGCCTGGATTCGAGCGCAGGTTTTACTCATGTAAGGTGAGTGCTCTAACCACTGAGCTACAGGACTAATTTGGCTCAATGGAAAAAGTGGCCTCCTTCTGTATTGTCATTTCTCTGATTGTGTGTCAGCTTTACAACTACAGGACGCATGTGCTCAGCCATTTCTTATTAATCATTGAAGAGATAGCCTTTGCAATTCTGGCTTGTAGTCACAATTAGCTTTCATGGTGTCACCGTGGCACTTGTCTGTTTACAGTCAAGGTCACCTTCATAATGTGTGGTAACGCAGAGTAATTTAAATAATTACAGTGTGAACAAATCTGCTCTGTGGCAATTATCGTCAAGCACACTCGACATAAGGGAAAAGGCACAGCAGCATTGAATAGCTACAGAAATATAGTCCATAATTGTTAGTGAAGCACTACACATTATCACAAAGTAAATTAAGTTCACTGATTTATCTCACTCCCATGATGGCCATGAAGGAATTAATGGTAAACATGGTGGACTCATCCAAATAATGTATTATGCCCTAAAGGGTCAATGAAACTTGGTTTCATTTTCAAAGTAAAAACAAATGAATGTATTCCCGTAAAAGATACTGCTTTTAAATGTTAGGATTTTATACCTTTCCTGAGACTTCCATACTATGTTGAATTCTATCATCCCCTTAAACAAGTCATCTTGGTTTCCTTCAAGTCACGTGAACTCAACAACTGCACTCAAGTGGGAGATATATTACATATATTAGTAAACCTACCAGTAAATCTACCATGACTGTTACACAGGCTGTTCACATAAGGCAAGTGTTGGGACTGATGTTTTGCTAACAGCTTATCATTTAAAGTTATGTGTGATTCACGTACTGGCTTTCGCCCACAAAATATACAGTAACTACAATTTACTATACTAAAAACACAATAACAAAATTGGTCATTTCAATCCACGACTGTTTGTGGGACACTGTTGTGTGCAATTGGCTGCCGTGTTTCACCCACAAATATACAGTCAATTCACTTTATTACTTTAGTACATTCTGTGAAGCACTTTGAGACATCGATAAGATGTGACAAGCGCTATATCAAATGCAAGGATTATTATTATTCACAGTATATTCTGTGAAGTGCTTTGAGATGTCTCAATGATGTGATAAGGCGCTATATCATATGTAAGGATTAATATCATTCAGTTACCAATGGCATAACGCATTTTAATTTACATGCTACTCACCTATAGTGAGGAGCTCCTGCGGTTTAGTGGTTAGAGCACTTGTCTTGCAAGCTGGGGAGACCAAGCTGGTGAGACCTGTGTTCGAATCCAGGCAGGTCAGGGCGAAACCTTGGGCAAGTTTCATTACTCCACACGCCTAATAATAATCCCTCCAAAAAAACACAATAATAAAATTGGTCATTTCAATCCATGACTGTGTGTGGGACACTGCTGTGCGCAGTTGGCCACCGCGATTCTCCCACAAATATACAGTCAATTCACTTTACAGTATATTCTGTGAAGTGCTTTGGGATGTCGATCAGATGTGAAAAGCGCTAATATCAAATGCAAGTATTATTATTATATTATATTACCACTCGCTGAGAGGAGTGAGAGCTTACCTTGCCAGGAGCTAAAGCTGAGGAGAAAAGTGGGGCCTCTAGTAACACACTGCCAACCCTTCACTCTGTGACTTGCTAACTCTCTCTCTCTCTCTCTAACTGTATACTGCACCTGCAAGAAATTGTTAAAAAATAAACATTTACCTCACACTAAAATTGTGTACTTGGTAACCACACACACAGGAGCACAACTAAATTCTCACTGAACCAGGTATCGAGCTCTGTGGTGGCAGGTAGCAGGAGCCAATAATCGGCTATTCAGGAACCATTTATGAGGACACTCAGAAAATGTCCTGATTTCAAAACCAATTTACAGTACATCCTATGAAGTGCTTTGAGATACCTCAGTGATGTGATTAGGTGCTATATCAAATGCAATGATAATTATTATACCCAAATCTGCCTCTGATTCTACTGTAACTAGCTATGACGCTATTTGAGTATTGGATGTGATCAGGCACAAAACAACACATAGGTTCTTTCTACTCTTATCTGGCTTCCTTTTCCTTACAGATATTCCTCTGATTCCATCGGCAGAGAAATAGAGTATTCACTTCACTCTGCAGCCATCTTCCTATGTCTTCCAATACTATCTTATTCGCAAGCATATAATAATAATCCTTGCATTTTGATATAACGCTGTTCACATCTTATCGACACCTCGCTGCACTTTACAATATATTCGCTTCACAGAATATACTGGAAAGTGAATTGACTGTATATTAGGGTCCGTCGATATGGAAATTTTCCGATTTAAATATATCGATCGGCTCATATCGAGATATACCGAAATATCGATATTTTCGGGGCTTTTGTACTGCGCATGTGCGCGCATTCCGGGCGCCTTGGGACGTCCTCCCGACGTGAAAGGCGCTATATAAATGTAAATTGTTGTTGTTGTTGTCTCTCACTCTCTCCAGCTCTGTGTTTTCTGTCTGTGTCTCTCTCACATCCCCCCATCTCTATCTATCTGTATATTATTACATCCACCCCGTCTCTCCCCCCACCCCCCCCGCGTCTTTATCCCTCCCCCCCCCCCCACCGTCACTCTCCCCCCCCACCCCCCCGAGCCGTCTCTCTCTCCCTCCCCCCCCAGCCGTCTCTCTCCGTCCCAGCCGTCTCTCTCCCCCCCCACCCACCCCCAGCCCTCCCTCCCCCCCACCCCCCCCCCAGCCGTTTCTCTCCCCCCCCACCCCCCCAGCCGTCTCTCTCCCCCCCACTCCCCGCAGCCTTCTCTCTCCCCCCCACCCACCCCCACCCCCAGCCTTCTCTCCCCCTCACATCCCTTGCATACCTGTATATTGTATTCGAGGACTATGAATACAATATGGCGGGTTTGCACCTCGGTCTGTGCATTGTGTATAGAGATGAGCATTCTGGGTCTTGTAGTTCAGTGTGCGCACATTCCGATTTTTTACCTCGATATATCGACTTTTCGGTATATCGATATTTTTGAAATGCCTATATCGGCGTATCGATATGAAAATTATATCGGGTTTTAGCGATATATCGATATATCGCCGGACCCTACTGTATACAGTATTTGTGGGTGAAACATGACAGCCAATTGCACACAGCAGTGTCCTACAAACAGTCGTGGATTGAAATGGCCAATTTTTATCATTGTGTTTTTTTGGCTGGATTATTATTATAAATTATCCAGTTTATTTTTTAGTGATTGTTTATTATATTTTTGGATGATTGTTCATATTGCGTTTCTCTTTGGCAAATTATTGCAGCCAAATATTAATGAAGGACAACAAACTGCTGGAAGGCGTTACCTGGAATCCAAATTCGTGAAGACACATTTATACATCCAGCGCTTGAAATCCACCTTGATTAGTTTGCTACTTAAGCTCCTCATCTCCAACTGGTGGAACCATTACTCAATGGGATGGAATGTGTGTTGGAGTTCAAAAAACAACATCAGGTATAGCAATGTGAAACCAATTATTTTCCCTTTATGGCATTTAACTACTTACAGTACAGTATAATGAATTCCATGTATTGTATCAAGTTTACAATGTCTCAGTTAATGGCTTAGAATTACAGAGACAATTAGCTAAAATCGTTTAGATAAAATAATTTGCAGTTTCAAAGTGATTGTTAAAGCAAAATGCTTTGCCGGTTGAACTCACGTTCATTTTATTGCAAATAATGAGATTGCAAATGTCATTGTAAATAATAATGAATAGCTTGAAGCACGTTTCCAACATAGAGCACTGACAAGCATTTATTGCAGTATTAATATATCCTATTATTAGGCTGTTTGCTGAACCAATGTTACATCATCACAAATACCATTGTGGAATGGTAACTGTGAGCAAGCTGGTACACAATGGATATACGTACAATGCTGTGTAGATCCAATTTTTGAAAGCAGCAATTATCAAAAATGGTAGGTTCATGCGAAAAAGTACCTTGTTGGTCCATTGAAAGTCTGCTCTTGTCAGCATGTAGTGAAGTACTACAGGAACAGAATGCTTCACTTTTTGCCCTACCATCCACTTGAAGGTGAATAGCAAAGTGAATTAGCACAATGAACGCTGATATTGCCATAGCAACATGCCTCAAACTAATATCATTGCAGGGTCCAAAGTGGTACTTCATCTTTCAACCCTTTGTCCTTTCAGCGTAAAACTACAACTTTTGGAGCAGCTTTTGAACAGGTTTATGTTTTGCACTGACTAGTAGTTAGTGACCACATACTGAATCTCTACTGTGACCACTATTATCAAAGTTAGATTAGGTTCCGTTCCAAATCCAGGGATAAGATTTTAATTAAAGTGATATTTTAAATTTCAATTTGATTTTCATGCAGTATATTCATCGAACCTAATATTTGTAATGTATTCATAATTGTGTTCTGGTTATTTTGTCCACAATGTATAGTTCCACTTCATTTTACAGTAGATCATGTGATATTCTTCAAGCTGTTCTCCGGAAGTAAAAGGCACAATATCAAATAATAATAAATAATGATGATCCTTATATTTCACATTGGGAGGCTATCCCAAAATGCTCCTCAGGGTTAAATCCTTTACATTTCTCTGAATAAAAGTATTATTATTTTCAATCTCTTAACATTTGCTCAGTTCTGATCGCATTGATGTTAAACCTGCAGCATTTCATGGTGCATTTCAAATAATAATTGCTCCGTTCAAATGCATTACAAAAGTTTGCAAATGCCCTGATACATTAGTACAGTAAGACAGCTTGATGTATTAGAGTAAATTGGAGCCAAATATCAATGGGTAACAAATGCAAAGCTTCATAATAGGATCGATCTGATAATTTTTCACTATATGTGCTGAAAAGCATTATTGACTTGGCAATACCAGTAATAGTGTAGAAAACAAAATAATAAATACGACATTGTAACAAACATGCCATGAGCACAGAATGAATCCACTATGAAAATTATGTTACCAGAAACACTGTTTCCTGGTTCAAAGAAACAAATTGGCAGCAGTAAGGTTTCTACAGATGGCCTCAACTCCCCTTGATTTGGAATATACGAAGGGAACTCAAAAAGTGCAGCCAGCCTGATGCATCAGCAGGAATTGGAAGATCAGTCCAATCACTAGCAACAGGGATTCTTCCTGCTCAGTTCCTGTTAACCCCGTAAGGCGAGACCCTCAAAGGCAGAGTGATGCGAGCTGTTCATGGAATGGGAAGCTTGCAGGCAGTTCTCCTAATGGCAAGCTAAGTGATTGACCGACAGCAGTACTCTAACACACACTTGGGGTAGTGCGGGCGGGCGGGGAGTGGGGTGGCCGCAAGCCTTGGCTCTTGCTGACTTGTGACTAATATTGCCCAGAATTCGTTAAGAAAGATGCATCAACAACAACTTCAAGAACAACAACCACTTCGATTTATATAGCACCCTCCAGGCCGGATGGCGTCTCAGAGCGCTTCACAATAACTGAACCCGGGACATCCCTCAACAATAACAACAACTTGCATTTACATAGCACCCCTCATGCAGGACAGAGTCCCAGAGCACTTGGACCTCCTGGGAGAGTGTGCATTTCATTCGTATACATGAGAATTTCTATGTGTAGCTGGTATACATATATGGAACTATCAATCTGGTTTGGATACTAAAGTACAGTGGTGGGTTTCCAAATGTATCGAGACACCCGGCTCATATCCAATGTGCAGGTCAACACATCAACAACAGATGTCTAACTTGTCTTACTTGTCTAACAAAGGCCTAAACCCAGCTAATGTTCCCTAATAGTACGCGAACAATCCAACACTTGGAGAATTCTGCTTCATAGTGATGTAAAAAATTAGTGCAAAGAATCGTGAAGTGTAGTTTTTTTGCAGACTTGTCTGCCACAAGACAATTTTCAATGAACTATGCTGTGGAGAGTGAAGGTTCTTCCTAGTTCTTCACTAATATCATTCAAGTCCTTGTAATTTTCCACTCCCTCCAGTTCCTCCACCTACAATTTTAGTAATACAACAACAACTTTGATTTATATAGCGCCCTCCATGCTGGACGGCGTCTCAAGAGGGCTTTGCAGGGGTAGAAAGATGACCAAAGGCGCGGTCGAAGAGAAAGCTGGGACCTGATGTTGAGAAAAGAGGGGGCGAGGCGAAGGTAGTGAGGAAGGGAATTACAGAGCCTCGGGGCACGGTGGCTGAAGGCACGGCCGCCGAGGGTGGAACGGAGGATTCGGGGGACATGGACGAGGCCAGACCCAGTGGAGCGAAGGCAATAGGAGCTGGTTTGAGGAGAGAGGAAGTCAGAGAGGTAAGGGGGATTAGAGGAGTGGAGGGATTTGAAGACAAGGGTGAGGATCTTGAAGTCGATCCTCTCTGGGATAGGGAGCCAGTGAAGTCTGACAAGGACTGGAGTAATAGGGGAGCGAAGTTTGGTGCGGGTTAGTATGCGGGCGGCAGAGGTTTGAATGAGTTGGATTTCATGGATTGTGGTGGAGGGGAGATGGGCAAGGAGGGCATTGGAAGCAAATAACTTGCTTCCAACATAAGAATGTCTCTCATCATTTCAAACAACCTGGATCGATGTTCATCTAGAGTAATCATTACACAATTGGCAAAGATTCAACCTTTTTATGTTTCATTAGCAAAAGCTAATTATCACATTTCATTTATCACACATTAATGCATTTAGTAGCTAAAATAATATTCAGAAATTTTTGGATGAAATCATTCAAGTAGTAGAACATGGCTCCTAAACTCCCTATGTCCTGAATGGAATGCATATTTATTTTCCCTAGAGGAACAACAACACAACAACAAAATTACATTTACAGAGCGCCCTTCACATCAGGTGGACGTTCTAAGATGCTGAACATTCAGGGGTCGGAACCTGAGCATGGGGTAGGGGTGAGGGGAGGCAGAGAGGTGGGAGGGCAGCTGAAGGCATGGTCGAAAACAAGGGTCTTGAGACCAGCCTTGAAGGAGGCAAGGGAGGAAGCGAGTGGAGGGAGTGTGGAATCGAGTTTTCCAGTGTGGGGGCAGAGAAGCCGAAAGCCCGGCTACCGATGGTAGGGCGGGTCGGGCGGGAGACATGGAACAGACCAGAGCTCGCTCAATGGAGGGAGCAGGCAGGTTGGTAGGGAGTCACCAAGTTGGAGAGGCAGAAGGGGGCAAGACTATGGATGGCCTTGAAAGTGATCATGAAGATCCTCTATCCTCTGGCGGATGTAGAGCCAATAGAGCTGGGCGAGTGTGGGAGTGATAGGGTCATGGAGCCTGGTGCAGAGCTTGGTGTGGGTTAAGCCTTGTTGTGACAAATCCATAGGTGAGGGTTTCGGTAGCCTGAGAGGTGAGGCAGTGGCAGAGTCTGGTAATGTTGCGGAGGTGGTGGAAGGCAGTGCTGGTCGTGGCGCGGATGTGGGGTGGACCATTAGACCGGATTAGAGGCAAGTGCGCTCGGTGGCCTGCTCCTGGTCTTTGAGTAAGCAGAGCTGATTGGTGGACCAAGGTGAGGCTCGAGAATAGGAGGCTGTTCGAGAGGTGAGAGGATAAGGGCGTCAAATTTAGTGGAGAGGGTATTGTATTGTCTAAGAGCAAAAGATGGGTCGGTACGGGAGGTGGGCTGGAGGGGGAGGAGTTCAGAGGACTCCAGGGCAACAGAGTGGGATTGTGGAGAGGTTTTCTTGTGATATTATTCCTGATAATGATTTTGTCTGCAATATTGATTTATCTGAATGACTAAAAGCTCAACACAGCGAAAATGTATCATTTCACAGTGTGGGTCATGTTTGCTACAGTATTAATATACAACAACAACAAAAATATATTTATCGAGTGCCTTTCATGTCGGGAGGAGATAATCTAGTACAATATTTTGAATACCTCAATAATAGTCTGTTACCCGACTCACATGACCAAGTCCTGGCAAACTGAAACAACATTTCCAGGAATAACTTCTGCCAGATTCTATATTGAAACCCCTTAAAATCCTTGCGTTTAATATGGCACCTTTTAGGTCAGGGGGACATCTAGAATGCTTCACAAAATATTCAAGTTCTCTGAACTCCATCCTGCGTGAAGTGTATGATATAAATGTTGTTGTTATATTCTGTAAAAGTGTAGCGCTTGTATATTTTGAAAGCCAATATGGCAGCCCACAGCGAAGTACTGGAAACTGCAGTAACTCATTTTATCTGGGGGTTGTTGACCAGGTAGTGGGAGAAATGTACGGTGATAGATTGTCTAAAAGGATAGTTTTAAAAGGTTTCTTTTCGAAAATACATTTCTAACTGCTGCAAAGTAATTCTGTAAAAAGCATACAGAGGAGCTAGGTCAAAATGAGGGTGGTGCAGTATTGACTGGTGTGCTTCAGGAATCCCTGCTGGGGCTACCTCTGTTTGTCTCCTAAATAATTGATTCGCAAACTGCCGTGCATAGTGGTTACATTTCAGTTTGGAGACAAACAATCTAGCCACGATCTTACAAAGTGAACTTAACAGAGTAAAAAGGTTAATTCCTTTATGCTTTGATATAGCTCCTGTAGCATTCAAATACAGTATGTTGAAATACTTCATAAGTAATTGTTGTCAAGTGTATTGGCTGTAATTGTAGGGAAACACAGCAGCCATTTTGTCATGAAACCATGAATTAAATGACTAATTTAACTGCAGAGTTGTTGGCCGGGACACCTAGAGAAACTTCTCTCTGTTTTCAAGTATCGTTGTGGGATCTTTATTTCACATCTGTATAAATAGATGGGAACTTGATTTAATGTTTTATCTTAAGAATGGCACTGCCAACAATGGGCTTCGCCCACAGAATTGCGCTTGATGCCAACCTAGATAATGAATGCCAGCCCTGATGTGGGATTTGAAACCAAAGTCTTCCCATATAAGGGGTACACAGCTGGGTTGTCACTAGAAAATGATTTGGATTGCAGGGTGCTAAAATTGGAGGCATATATTTAAGGTACTGTACATGGATGAGATAGAACTTGCTAAACAGAGGAAGTGGAAACAAATCTAGCTTCATTGCTTGACCCAGCAGTAAGCACGTGCGAAAATGTGAGGCAGCAATGAACAAGAACAACAAAATTATATTTATAGAGCACCTTTCATGTCGGGAGGAATGAAAAAGTCAAACATGATAATGGCCTAATTTGCTAAATCCAATGAGTTATATTTACCATTGATTGTGCTCATGGTATAAATTGCTCTGGTCAATGTGTGAGCTGAAAAGCTGAAAGATAAGCTAGCCCAGGTGACACTATTTGCCTGACACAAAAAACAACCACAAAATTACACTTGTATAGCACCTTTCACAATATAAGGGAGGATATATTATTCATTCATTGAGATATCTGGATGACACGGTAAAGTTCTATAATAAATTCAAGGATTATTATTGTTATAATTTACACTAGAATGATTCTCAGATACCACCAGAGCTGTTTGACTCTTCTGTTCAAAGAGATTAGAGAATGTGGAAGAGGCTAATTGCTGTGTAGTCTCAATGAAAGGACTAAATCTGTTCAGATTTGCTGAGTTTCCCCAGCAACTTCTGTTTTTGTTTCAGATTCCCAGCATCTGTAGTATTTTGTGTTTTGTTTTAAATCTGTTCAGCATTGACCAAATGTACATTGTCTCCATCAGTACTACACAAATCTTCTGCCTTGTCCCCTTAAATACCCTGGGGTACAATTATCCATCCTGAGTTAGTTTTCAAGCATTGAGACAATCTAGAATCTCAGCCTCACTTGTTGCACTTAGGTCTAAGCCCAAGATTGCAATACTTAATAGAAAATATGAGGAGAATGAAGCTTGGATTTTGAAACCTGGTAAATTCAGATATGAATCTTGGTCAGTTTTTAGCTCTCGCCTCTAAGTCGGAAGATTAAGGATTCAAGGACTTTGAACTCAGAGTCTAGGCTGAACTCAATAGAGTGTTTGGGGTATTTCTACATTGTTGGTTGTGCCATGCTTCAGATGAGAAGTTAAACCAAGGGCCCATGGCATATTTGAAGAGAGAAGGGAGTTCTCACCAATGTCAGCATAGACTGTGGACTCCAATCGTGATGAAAGGTCAACAAACCTGCTCCCCAGCACAACCCCTCCACACTACTAATGGTAGCTGTGCCTTCAACCACTATGCCCCTAATCAACAGAATTCCCTGCCTCAAACCCTTCACTCTGGCCCCTTTTATCTATCTTTAAATCGCACCTAAAAACCTACTTCTTTGACTGCGCCTTTGGTCACCTATTTTTCCATTGCTCGATATCTAATCTTACCACTGTAAGGTGCTCTGAGATGTCATCCTGCATGAAGGATATAATATAATGCAGTTATTTGCTAATCACAAACGTCTGTCTCACAACCGAGACTGCAACTGATTGAGCCAGACTGTCACTTCAAGACAGATGTAGATTTTGGCAGGGAAGCACTAAGGTGTCTGTCAATTTGGGAGGCCTCACCTTTCAGGAAGTTATGAGTCTGAATTTAGGTGTCGCAAATTGAGATAACATTTAGAAGTTTCCAGCAGAAACGTAGATGGCATTTCAGATGAAATATTGGTTGATTGTGCCTCTCAAGCACTTTTTAAGATCCAGAGAGTTAGCACAGATTATGTAAAACTAGCAGATAAGAACGTAACATAAGAATAAGGAGCAGGAGTAGACTATTCGGCCCCTCGAGCCTGCTCCGCCATTCAATAAGATCATGGGTGATCTTCTGATCTAACTCCACCTGCCCGCCTTATCCCCATATCCCTTATTCCCTTTATCTATAAGAAATGAATGTCAATGAAGCACAGCATCATTCTGCAGTCTGTTTTCAATATTTCATACACATTATCAGCCATTTATGTATTCTCAGTTGGTAAACTATCAAAAGAATATTCTTTCTTTGTACTTCAAAAAATTTAATGCAATTTCGGAGTACAATCAACTGATGTATCTTCATCTTTGGGATTCAAAGAAGGAAAAGTTCTGCTCAAATAATTTCTTTTGAAGTCTCCTCAAAATACCTGGCAGCAAGGTTTGAGGCCAATAAATCCAACAAGCAAAGTCTCAAAGAAATGCTAAGAAAACAGGATACTCTGTACTCAATATCATAAGAAAAAGTGGTTGAACATTGTCGGAATCAGACTACAGAATGATGCTGTGCTTCATTGATATTCATTTTTTGCTGGAATGAATCATGCCAATCTTTTTTACGGTTCTAAGAAATTATATATATAATATATAATATCAAGCTTATTATAGCTTGATAACTTGACTAAAACTGGATGAATATATTATGATGATGGACACAGAAGGCATAGTGGAAATAACTCCATTCATCTAAAAAATGTAACCAGGCCAAATGTAGTTTATCACCACCAAAAAGTTACAAAGATTCCATCAAGAAGTGGAATATTTGAAATGGATAAACTCACACATTTTGGAAAATTCTTATATTCAATTTAAATTTGAAAGATAATTTTCCACAGTTCTTCTTAGCAGTAACCTGCCCAAAGATTACTGTTAAGAACAGCACTTAAAAAAAAATTACAAACACATATGTTGCAGCCAAATTATATTGCTATAACATATTTTTGTACCACTTCTATCACACCTGAGGTCCCAAATCTATCACATCTATCCATTACCTTTTTTTTGTTTAGCTGGTGTCTGAGTATACAGAAACCCAATAATACAAACTGTTCTGCATGTGTATGCCATCTATGCATCAAAATGTCCCTGTTTCTTGAATGGATTGCTCACTTTGCACTGAGGAGATATATCCTGTTTATTTAATTCCAAAGAGTTAGGCACGGTTGACAAGAGCCAAGCCTTGGGGATGGTGGAGTATATGTTGAGGTGCTGGAGTCAAACCCACTAAAAATACATAGCTTGCCATTGTGAGCACTGTCCAGCAACAACAGTGTCTGCTGTTTGCATGAACAATCTCATACTGCAGCTTTGCTCTTGTTTCTGTGCAAAGCAGCGTTAGAAATATCAAGTGTTTTGTCCCTCAGCAAGAACAGCTTTCATTTTAATTTCCTAATGTAACAATCTATTAAGCAATTTAGGACTCGATACTCCTATTTGTAATAAATGTGCCATCTGTTTTGGATTAATTTTAACCAGCTGACAATGATGACTGGCAGAAAAAATTATTTTGCAGTTTCTTAATATTGTCAACAGCCAGTCAAGTGATGGAACCAGATTTTCCAATGATATTGAGTATTAAAGCATTTTTATCCCAAAGTTCCACTTCATTTTCATCCGAATTGCCTCCTTCTCCATTTTCAAAGCCCACTCAAGACTCACTTCTTTGACTGGTTTACATCATCTTCCTACTCTCAGCTCATACCCTTCTTCTGATGTGAAATGTATTATATTAATGTAATTTGTGTTGCATTGTCAATATTTCAAGAAAGGCTGTGTGAGTGGAGCCTTACATGTTGTTGGAGGGGCAGCACAAGGGAAAGAGAAGAGCATTGACAGGGAGGGCAAATGGATGAGTCCTGAGAAATTCACTCCCTAAGGGCTAGGACAAATGGACCTTGAGGTGGAAACAGGGGAGGGGGTATTCAGGGTGGCTGCTGTGGGACAACCAGTGGCATATCCCATGATGAGCCAGGTAGAGGTTTGCCAGCCGGGAGCAGTGGGAGGTTTGGGGACGATCCAGGAGGGAGAAAAGTTGGGGAGTTCGGTAGGAGAGGAGTAGTGTATTGGACTAACGGGGAGCAGAAAAGGGGTCATTTTTTGTGCTGCGTTGGCAGCTCAGTCAGAGGCGGCAGCCAAAACTTGCACAACAAAACGAGAAGCAGGGGAATCGCATTATCAGTGGGGCATTGGCTTGCGTGTGTCGCACAGGGGGAACTAATGATGGTGACGCAGCAAGGGGTACTGAATATAGAGCTAATTATTTGCTAAAAATCAAGCAAAATTAGAGTGGCTTCTTGTGATGACACAATTATTGGTTTCACGGTAGTTGCTTTTTCATTTGACTTTTCCCAAATCTATGCTTAATACTTTCCAGGTTTGAGTGTGCTTTCCAACCCAGTGCACTCAGACAAAGGAGATATGCTGCATAGAGGGGAGCTGAGGAGAAATTTTTTCACTCAGCGAGTTGTTCGAATCTGGAATGCATTGCCTGAAAAGGTGGTGGAGGCTGATTCGATAACAACTTTTAAAAGGGAATTAGATCTTTATTTAGGGAGAACGGGTCTATTAGGCTATGGGGAGCGGGCAGGGCAGTGGGATTGAATCGCTCTTTTCAAAGAGCTAGATGGGCCGAATGGCCTCCTTTTGTGCCGTAAAATTCTATGATTCTATGATTCTATGATTCTATGATTCTATGATTCTATGATATGTGGATCTCTCAGCAGTTTGTTTTCACATATGCTTAAAGCAAGCAATGCACTTGCACAAGTGTTTGCCATCCACCCAATCAAAAATTGTTTGATAGCTTTTTAAAAAAATGAATTCCCATTTTAAGAAATCTATCATAAAATGTCTAATTTGACGTGCATATACAGTACTGTACGTAATATATGTATGCAATAAAATGTCATGATCAGTTGTGGAACAATCATAAAATTCTCAGAATTTCAATAATAAAGTCTAAATAAGCCAAGGCGCCAATCAAAGTGTAAAATGTTTCAATATTTTACAACTCATGAAACTTTAATTTAACTCTGCTTCTAATTAAGGTTAATGCCATAAAATATTAATATTTCATATCTTGAAATTATACATGTGAATTATTAAGTGGCATCCACTGACTACAATGCCATGAAACTACATGGGACATAGTAACATTGAGTATCAATTGTGGAATCATCAAAAGATCTGCATCTTAAAGGAAAAGACAGGACCTTGTCACTGACCAAATAAACCAATTTCCCCATCAGAGAGTAAAATATTTCAATATTTTACATCTCATTAAACTTTCATTCAATTCTTCTAATTAAACTTGATGTCATAAAATATTAATATTTCATGCCTTCAAAATGTACATATGAAGTTAAGTAGCATCTACTGAATACAATTACAAGTGAAACTATATGGGACAAGCAATTTTGTATACATGAAACATTACTTGAGGGTGTCTGTATCTGTTTGGCCGTGTGATGATTAAAGGTTCAAGACAAATGACCAACTAATGACTATCCTCCTTAAGGGAGGAGATGGGGGAGATACGCTGCTTAGAGCTGAATTGGCTCCAAGATGCTATGCTTGACAACAGAATGTCAGAATTCGAGCCAGCCCTCAGTGATCCAGTTCCTGAGCCACAGCATCTGAGGGCTGCTGCTACTGCTGATGATGGCACAGCCAGCCTAGCTCAACTGCAGGACTTGGAAAGAGAGATCAATTATGGGGGGCAGGGAGTTCCTCCCTGTCAGATCACATTAATCCCTCAAGAAAAAGCCCTAGATTAGGGTGGTCCTAGACAGTGCTTTCAATGGCAAACTATGCAGTTTTAGCTGGTCAGACTCCAGCAGTATCCCAACACACACTGTAGAGAGCCAAGTCTTAGCTCTTGCCAGCCACTGTAAAAGCAAAATGAAAACTTCACTACAACGAACAAAGAATTCATGGTAACCTCCAAAGTGTGTGTTGGATTCACACACTTGATCTCCAAATTATCAAGATGGCACGTTACAAGTTTCTCTGTAGAGGTCCTTCTATCACATTAAAGAAAATATCCATCCAATAGCTGCTGATACTATTCATAAGCTTGGAATGAAAGATACAGGAATTTGTTATCTACACCCGAATATACATTCATATATCCAAGCCTTGATTGGCACGCAGAGAGGTAAACAACAACAACTTGCATTTATTTAGCATCTTTCATGCAGAGTAGCATCCTGCAGCACTTGACAGTGGCAGAGTCTAACCCCAAACCAGAGGGAGAGGGAGGCAGGAGGTAACCCGTAAGCACAGTCAAAAAGGAAGGTGTTTGTGTGCTTTGAAGATGGGGATGGAGGGGACAAAGCAAAGGGATTGAGTGAGAGAATTCCAGAGTTTCGGGATATAGTAGCTTAACGCACAGCACTGATGGTGGAGTGGAGGGGATGAGGTTTGAGCAGGAAGCCGGAGCCAGCTGAGCGGAGGCAGCAGGTGGTGGGATGGGGGTTCAGCAAATTGGACAGGTAGGGAGGTGCAAGGACATGAAGGAATTTGAAAACAAGGGAGGATCTTGAAATTTATCCGTTCAGTAAATGGGAGCCAGTGGAGTCTGGCAAGGACGGTGTGATGGGTGTATGGAGTTTTCTGTGAGTGAGTACTCAAGTGGCGGAGTTTTTAATTAATTGAATTTTATGTATGGTGGAGCTGGGGGACCAGTAAAGAGGGTATTAGTATAGTACAGCCAGGTATTGACAAAAGTGTGGATGAGGGTTTTGACTGCTTTGGTGTTGAGATACGGCCTGTCTTGGCTGCTTTGGTTCTGACAATGTAACAGAGGTGGAAAAACATCTGCTGAAGCTGCATGGCTCCAATTGGTGGAACCATTGCTCATTCAGCAAGTACAGTAAAAGTCCATTATCCAGCACCCTCGGGACCTGGCCAATGCCGGTTAAAGCGCGTGCCGGATATTCGGCTGAAAACATACAAATTAAAAAAAAAACATTTAAAATAATACATTGTGCCGGATAAATTCTGGTTAATCGAATGGGGACCTTTTTTTTGCGGTGCCGGTTATACGGAAGTTACGGTTGGTTAGGTCATGGATAAACGGGCTTTTACTGTATATGTATCTGGGATTGAGACAGGAAGGTGATGGTAATGCTCTCATACATTGTATGCTCAGTTGTATTTGTCGCATAGTTTAAAGGAGTTACTGGTCCCTGGCCACTATTTAAGGAAACCCACATTTACCAAAAATATATATGTATATATTTATCTTCAGTCATATGCAAATTATTAAAATTCTGTTACTATTGAAGTTAAATTTCATTTGTTTCACCAATTGTGTTATGTTATCTGCTAAATAAAAGAGAATATACTGTGACATTATTTTTCATTTTGTATATGTAATCTTTTGAGATTAATAAGTTTAAGAATAAATATGATACATAATCTGGCATGTCTTTCTCTCCCTTTATATACAGTAAATTCTATCTGCTGCAAAAATAAAACCATAGAAAATATTCACCAAAGAAGATAAATAACTGTGGTTGAACAAAATGCTAAATAGATAGAGTAAATAGGCAGTACAGTATGATTTATAT
The DNA here is from genome assembly GCA_035084275.1 of Hydrolagus colliei. NCBI lineage: Eukaryota > Metazoa > Chordata > Chondrichthyes > Chimaeriformes > Chimaeridae > Hydrolagus > Hydrolagus colliei. Next base: position 7,928,477 of record CM068744.1, on the reverse strand, counting down.
TTCTTCACACAAGTTTGCCTGAAAAATTAGCATCTTCTTGAATATCAACCATTTGTTCCAAATTTGGAAATTAAAAGCAAAAAATAGTCATACATAAATGTTGGTAGTTTTGAAATTTGAGAAAGAAATACATTATTGTGCCCTTGATTTTGTCAGACTGCATTACAAAGTATAACTCAAGAATAAGCAGTATGATACAGATATCTTGTTGTTTTATTTTCTAAGGAAAGTGTCAGACAAGTAATCCAATAAGATCCTGTCTATATAATGTGGGCCTGTGTATCAATCTAATTTCTGTCTTCACATTCAGTTCAGGATGATTTCCTTGAGACTTTAAGCAAACGTTGGCGTTTCCAAAAAAAAACCTCAGCTAATATTTGAATTTCATATTTCACCCTGGTTGATTTTCCTTTGTAAATTGGCCTGAAATGCATGAATCATTCATTTTTGGTTTTGAATTTGTGAAAAAGATCAGAAAATCTAATTTTCTTGGTGACTGATTCACTGGAGAAATTGCACCACATCCCATGCTGTATTTATGCTGCCCGGTAGTATAATTATACAATACAAATTACATTTGTATGTACCTTTCAAGTCAGGAGGACTCGACAAGGCACTGTATCAAGGATTTGGATCCAAGCTGGTGATCGGGATCACGGAGGGTTGAAGAAAGGGAATGTAGGAGGGTGGCTGAAAGCTTGGTCGAAGAGGAAGGTTATGAGATGTGAGTTGAAGGGGCAAGGGATGGAGCAAGGTGAAGGGAATGTGGGAAGGAGTTAAATAGGGTGGGGGCAGAAAGGCTGAAAGCTCGTCTGCCTTTAGTGGAGCGGGTTGGGAGGGTAGGCGGAGCAGGCCAGAGCCTGCAGAATGGAGGGAGATGACAGGTTGATATGATTAGGTGCAGAGTGAAGTCACATTTGTACGACTTTGCTTTGATGTGATTAAAATGAATGGAACTCGCCATTCTGTACACCCTGAGTGTCAGCTAATATACAGCCACTTCATACAATGATAAGGTGCAGCCAATGTACAAGAACAGAATCAAAAAACATACAAAATACTTGACGAACAAAGACCAAGGTCTATCTAGTTCGCCTTCCACCTTCCTGTCGCTTGCATGTATATATGTCCCAAACTACCCATGTACTATATTCCATAAAGTTATTTCCTGAAAGAAAACTATCTCATCTGTTTCTGAAAGAATCAACACTTCAAAACAATCCAAACCATATACATAAATTGTTAAATACAATGGCTTTGAGACATAGCAAGTGTATGCATATGAGACATCACTTGAAAGCATCTGTGAGTGTGTCCGTATGGTGATTAAATGTTCAATAGTGATAGTATGTGCTTGACTCAGAACTGCTTGTGAATGTGCCGTTACGTCAGTGGGACCAGTATGAAATGTTTCCCATCCAACACAGCATAACCCACAATATAATCATTACAATATTCACATTGAGGATGCCTCAACCCACTCGACAGGTGTCAAATATCTGGCTGGCTACACCCCACAAAAAAATAATAATTTCTGATCCATTATTTTAAAATGTTTGTTTTAATTAGCTTCAAAAAAATGTTGAAATAAAACTATCCTCCAGGGAACATGAAAATACTGCACTATGTTCTATAAAGTTCATCTTCATTTCAACAATTTCTGGGACATAAGGAATGGCCAGAAATACCATTCTCTTTCCCTTTGCCCCTCAGGGAAGCAGTAAGTCAATAATCTAAATACTGAAGGCTTGAGATGTAGCTCAATGGTTAGAAATCATCACTGTGGCAGAAGAAGTAAAAATAACATGGTTGAGCCGAAACACCATGGTGTTAATTCACATTATGACATGTAGAGTCCTATAGCTCAGTGGTTAGCACCTAAACTAGTCAAGGACAGACATTGAAGGTTGAGGTGGGAGGAACGATGATGGAGGAGGATTGAATGGTCCACGATATCGAAGGTGGTGAATAAGTCAAAGAGGCAGAGGCCTAGGTCGAGGAGGGAGCCTTGGTCACAAATGGTCAGGATATCTTTTGTGACCTTAACCACAGCAGGTTCTGTCATGTGGGCAGCATGGAAGCTCGATTGCAGGGACTCGTGGAAGAAGTGGGATGAGAGGAAAGAGCGAAGCTGGGAAGCAATGACTCTTTGAAGGACTTTTGACAGAAAACGGAGATTGGAAATGGACCGGTAGCTTGAAACCTGTGAATGCATCAAGGGATGGTTTCTTCAGGGTGTGGGTGATAGTGGCTGTTTTGAGGTGGATGGAAACAATGCCAGATGAAAGGGACAGGTTGATAGTGTTGGCAAGTAGTGGGGCAAGTAGGTGCAGCTGGGAGATAAGGAGAGGGGTGCGGATGGGATCCAGGGAACAGGCAGTGGGCTTCATAGCAGATATGGTGGTGATAACAGGGGGGGGGGGACAGGTTTGAAGTTGTGGAAGGAGTGATGGGTAGTAGTTGGAGTTTGGGAGGGAGGTGGTAAGTGGGTGGAAGTTGGAAGTGCGGTGACAGCTGAACGGATTCCCTTGATTTTGGACCTGAGGAAATCCAGCATCTTCTCGCAATGGGAATTATATGAAAATCTGCGAGGCACAGCGGGGAGGGTGCAGGAGCCAGTGGGTATTGCCTTGAATGCATTCATTATCATTGTGGAGACCTGTAGCTAAGTGGTTAGAGGACTCACCTCGCAAGCAATAGGCCTGATTCCCGGAGGACATAACCTTGAGCATGTTTCCTTACTCCACGTGCCTGATGATAATCCCTCAAGGGAAAAAAATAATAAATTGGTCACTTCAATCCACAACTGTTTGTGAGAAACTGCTGTGTGAAATTGACGGCCGCATTTCGCCCACAAATATACAGTCAATTCACTTTACAGTATATTCTGTGAGGTACTTTGAGACATCTAAAAGGCGCTATATCAAATGCAAGGATTGTTATTATTATTAATCCAATCACTGTCAGGCGACTCATTAGCCAGGTAGCTCTGCAGTACTCCAGGACTAGGTTGATTACAGACCAATCTGCTAATCTGCACCTAATATTTTCTAGAATTAGAGAAGCAGAGTCCATCTCTCTAGGGATGTGCATTCCATTCCACAACCAGGGTGTGTACATGTAGATGCATACATGTGTGAATCTCTCAATCTAGTTGCACCTAAGTATGGTGATGTGTTTCTGCATGTATCAGACACCCGACTGACCACCAAAACAGAAATTCTCAGCAAGACACGTATGAAAAGCTGTGTGATGAGATTTCAGGTCAAAGATATAACTTTCTCAAGGAAATCTGTGTAACATAACGGAATACACAATGGAGTTATAAAGACGTGAATATATTCCTTTCCTCTTGGCATATCTTGTTCCATATACAGTTTGAATGATACAAATCTTGGTAATAAAGCTCTGAGATTCATAAAATTATGCCACCCAGGAACAAACAAACCGACATGTTCCTTGTAATTTTCACAAAGCATTTACAAATGTAGCTCATTATTAAATTACTGTGAATAGTTTTGGGGGCATTCAAGATAATTTATTTCCCTTCCAGCCTCCTCATGATTTTATCATTGTGAAGTTTTATTACCCCTCATTTTAAAAATGTTTAAATATTTCATAGTGCTTCCCATTATATTTAGAGAGGATTTTTATAAAACTGGCAATGCGATCACCATTAAACTCCTCAAGGTAATATCAACAGCAACCCCAACGCAAAACCGATCTAATAACGGGCGGTTACTGTGAGTGAATCCTTCATTGAGCCTTCAGTAACAAGTGTCTATTTGACAAGAACTGTGTTGCTAAATGATGCATAGATAAAACAGAGCTGAGACATCTGTCTACTCCAGACTTTTGAAAAATCCTTATGTGAACTATTAATTTCATCATGAATGACATTCAGCATCTACCAAATCATGTATTGGATTTCAAACTAGCTCAACAATACAATATACATTCATGTAGCGCTTGGCATGTCAGGAGGAAGTCCCAGAGTGCTAAACAATATATTATCTACTGTATTTTTTACATTTTGTTTGTGAATAATGAATATTCAGCGAAGAGATAAGTGATATTCTGTATGGCTGTTAATAGGAATAATATTGTTCAAATCTGTAAAACTATTAATGGGAATATCATTAGTTAAAATTGGAAGCATCATTAACAGGAATAATGAGAATTCACATATTCAAATCTAATCAATTGTGCTAAATATTTAGTCAGACTAATCATTGAAGTCATCAATTCCTAATTTTAAACAATGGAAATGTTAAATTCCCATCTTGCTTGATTAATCATCTGATGTGTTTTTTTCAGTGTTTTATATTTGATTATTTATGATTGTGGAGGCTCAGTGGTTAGAGCACTTGCCTTACAAGCGTGAGAACTGTATTTCAAATCCAGGCAGGTCAGGGTGAAACTTTTGACAAGTTTCCTTACTCCACACGCCTAATAATAATCCCTCCAAAAAAGCACAAAATAAAATTGGTCATTTCAATCCACGACTGTTTGTGGGACACTGCTGTGCGCAATTGGCTGCCGCGATTCGCCCACAAATATACAGTCAATTCACTTTACAGTATATTCTGTGAAGCACTTTGAGACATCTAGAAGACGTGAAAAGTGTTATGTCAAATGAAAGGATTATTATTAGTATTATCATTGAAGAAATCTTATTTTTACTAAATTGAACTGTCTCCTGGATATGTTTCTCCCCCTCACTGAAATAGATCATCAGATATACTACAATGAGATCAACCAATTATTTTCAAAACCACAACATACACTGTATATTGTTGGAAAGAACAATGAAGAAAACAATAAATTCAACCTGTCCTTGCCATCTGACCTTCCAAATGATAAATGATCTTCATCTACAACTGTGTAAGCCACCCCGGGCAATTGGAAGCACAGTGTTACCATTCACTGGGTGAATCTGACAGACTGATATGCTTTGCACATACTCTGCAATACGATTGCACAGTAATAAAAATCAAACCTCATTCTTAGCTTATGCTGTTTATATGATAGGAACACCTTGATATATACACCTTGCAGTAGAAGCTGCCAGGAAATATATACAGTAATGCAAAATATACCATTATCTATTTTGAAAGGAATGGAACCATATAAATTTGCAGGTCACAAAAAAGCCTATCGGTCCATCGAATCTGCACTAGGTCTCAAGCTATTAATTCAATCTCTCCTGCCCTGCACTCTCCACATATCCCTTCGAGCCTCTATCATTTGTATGCCTTTACACTTTCCTCTTCAAACCCACAATGGTCTCTGCCTCTACCTCTTTAATTGGCAGGGCATTCTACATCCCAACAAATATCTGGGAAGAAATATATCCTCAGCTATCCTTTCATTCTTCTTATGACTATTTTATATCTATGCTCCCTAGTCACTAGCCCTCCTACCAGTGAAAAAGCTTCTCCCCATTGACTGTCAAAACCTTTCATAATTAGGATTGGGACCTGTATGCAGCTACTTCAAATATATTGTGAGGGTTTTCACTGGCAAACTAAGTGCATGTCAACTATACACAGCAGAGCATCATGCTAGATTTCAGAGGCAGGCCGGGGATAATGTTTGTATCAATCTGGGGCACTCAGCACACTGACGTGGTTTCAGCAGTCAGTTGCACACTGATATAGCTCATTATAAAGTAGGCTGAGCACAGTTGCTGGAGCAGATGGGTTGCTTAAGTCTACCAAAATACACTGGCGTAAATGAAGCATCCATCCTCCATGTGGTTCAGTGATTCATTAAACCGCAATGCTATGGAAGGCAGGGTGCAGCATCTCCTTTACATGGAGTTAAACAAGCAGAAATATTCCACTTTACAGTGTTTCCTGTGAAGCAATTTGAGACATGAAAAGCACTATGTCAAATGTAAGCATTATTCTTATTATTATTTGTTGAGGTACCTCATCCTTTAAGATACTTTGCAATGAAGGAACCCTTTGGAAGATAGAACTCCTAAAAGAGTTATTAATAATAGAACCAATTTGCTGAGTGTCAATCTCGATGGAGTGAAATACTATAATCAAGATATGATCCTAATCTACCAATATTTGGTAATATTCTATTTTACAATAAATAATAAGAATAATTCTGGCATTTGATATAGCACATTTTAAGTCTTTGAGATGTCTCAAAGTGTTTCACAGAATAGAACCAAAGCAATAACAATTTTCACTTATAAAGTGCCGTCCTCGCCGGATAGTGTTCTGGTGTTCTGAATCAGCTGCATACTTTGAATGGAGCTGGAGAGATCGGCGAATGTGTTGGAGTAATCCAAGCAAGAGGTGACAAACGCATGCACAAGGGTTTCGGGGGATTAAATGTATACTGCATGCGAAACATGGCAGCCAATTGCGCACAACTGTGTCCCACAAACGGTCGTGGATGAGTGTCCAAATTATTACTGTTTTTTTCCTTGAGGGATTATTATCAGGCATGTAGAGTTAGGAAACTTGCCCATGGTTTTGCCCTGCAGGGAATCAAACACATGTCGCTCGCTTGCAAGGTGGGCACATGGTCCTTCCCATTGAGTGATGGTTCCACAAGTGAAGGTGCAGCGTTTAAGCAGCAGCTTGCTTGCCTCTCCGCAGGCCAATCAGGATGGCTTCCAGACACTGGATGTACAAACATGTCTTCTCACACTCAGACTTCAGTGTGTTGAGAGGATCTTTACAGGGCAGCTTGTGATGTGCCAGACAGCTTGATATTCTTGAGGTCCAAATCCAATGCCGTGTACCAGGCTTTACTCAGCACCAGCTGCTTCATCCAGTTCCTTGGCAAATAGACATGCCCGATGTGAACCCGACTCAGTCTACAGAAAGTTCAGTGACAGGTCAGTATACGCTGGAACCCTCCCTCCCTGCAGCCACTTCCCGAGTTTGCCACAAATCCACCTAACCTACTCCATCCATCTCCAGCTCACCTCAATCCATCATACACTCTTCTCATAACACTTCTGCTAACGCGTATTATAAACCCCTCCTTACCAATTGTTACTTTTCTAACCATTACCCATGGGCCAATGAATATTGTTCAACAACGCCTATGAGTATTTTTACTCTGCAACATTGGAAATCATGCTCTCATTTGTTTTTGAGTCTTAGCCAATAAATTTCCCATTTATTTGATCACGTTCTACTTGACCAATTAGTCTTAATGCTGAAAATAAAAAGTGATGCTTTTTTTTGCATACATTTGCACGTTATAAATTATCTGGCAATTGATTAGTGAAATTTTTAAAAATGGAGGTGCCCTATCTTGCATCTATATGAAGGCAGTATTGCTTTACTTTCCCATGGTTGATATTTATTGCTTCCTAGCCATCACATTAATGGAAAAGGAACATTAATTATCATCGTGTTTTGTGCGTGTTCATCAAGAGACAAGAGATTTAAAAAGTGGCATTAGTAAATTAAATAATTATTTACTTTGCCTTCAGTGAAACATAACACATTCCCAAAAGCCCTGAGCAAGTAAGGCATTGCTTCAAATGGAGATTAGAGTTGCCTATACATTTCTGATCAATTACATTTCCTTACGCCAGTAAAATGTCCATGCCTGACATTTCTAAGTATTGTGCACTTTCTGACTTGTGGTTAATGAAGATCTTTTGCAGTTATTTGGTGGAAAATGTTTCCAGATTAGGACATGGAATGCCTTAGAGGTAGACTCCATTATGGGTTTCAAAAGGAAAGATAGATGCAGGTAAAGTAAAGGCTTGATGGGATATAAGAACAAAAGACCTGTAGCTCAATTGACAGTAATCAATTGGCAGATTGCTTTTCTGGGGGTAATAATCCCAAAACAATGTAAATAAATAATAATAATTTCAGGTTGAAATAGATAGATTTCTAATGGATAGAGGGATTAAAGGATATGGGAAAGGATAGGTAAATGGAATTAGGTCAGAAGATCAGCCATGATTTTATCGAATGGCGGGGCAGGCTCAAGGGGTCGAATGGCCTACTCCGGTTCCTATTTCTTATGTCACTCAGTCCACAACTATTTGTGAGACACTGTTGTGCACAATTGACTGCCACGTTTCACCCATAAAATATACAGTCAATTCACTTTACAGTATATTCTGTGAAGCACTTTGAGGCTTCTCAAAGATGTGATAAGGTGTTATATCAATGCAGAGATTATTATTATTATTATCTGGGTTTTGGATGGGATGACTGGTGCAGATTTGATGAACTAAATGATCTCCTTCTGTGCTGTACATTTTTACGATTCGATGAGTTCCATTAGTGTCAAATCCTCGAGTAGTGTTAGTTTACCTGTTGTTTTACTGGCTTTTTCACCAAGTGGAATCCTGTCTTTGCATTTCTCACCTGATGGGATGGCTGCTCGTTGCTTCCGTTTTGTGCTTACAAAAGAGTTTTAAATATGGAACAACAAACAATAGAGCATGCATCATATGTCTTGGAACTCATCCTGATCTGCACCAGTCACTCAAGCCTGACTCCTAAGAATTTTGTTCTTTGTTATTTTCTGATATATTCCTGTCACAGTGCTGCTCAATGAATCACTTACATGGATGAGCCAATTTGTTTTGCTTAAATAAAGTATTCACAGTATTTATTGATGTCTCGTTGAATTTGTTGATTTTGTTGAATGACATAATTTACTTGGGACAGTAATTAAACCCTGCAGAGTTGAATATTGGCATGGAGTTAATTAGCGTGTCATTGATAAAACATTTCAAAAGTACTCTAATGACCACCTATTTGTAAATTGTCAATTTCTCCAGATTCTGCATTTTACGGGACATGCATTGCACATACAAAACTATTGCTGTATCTGTCCTTGTCCCCAGTCCAGTGTTGTCAAACCAAAGTGCTGTGGAAAGGAATGGCCGGGGAAGATGGTTTAATTTTATAAAACCCTGAAAATAGCTCCAAAAAGTTTAGCGGAGCACATAATTTGTAAGTAAAACAAATCTTAATGGATTTCAGGCAACATTATAATATAATAAAATTGTAATAATTGTACTTCCTGGTTATCGTAGCAATTATTTGAATAAAACCCAAATCAATTTTTTATCGCACAAGGATTAGGTTTCAAATGATTCTTCTGTATCAAAATAATCATACCAGGAAAAACTGAAACTAAATACGTACAGGTAATTGTGAGCTGCATGTTGACATAATCAGGTTTTTAGTGATTTTCTAATCCATTTTTTAAAGATATGGCAGAGCTTAGTAACATAGAATACAATAGCAACCATCTGAAGACATAGGAAGTCCTGTAACTCAGTGATTAGAGCATTTCCCTCACAAGTGAGAGATCTCGGTTTCACTCCCGGCAAGATAAAATGTTGGACAACTTTCCTTACTCCACAAGCCTCTGTTTATCTAGCTGTGAGTTTGAAACTGGTTGTTAGTTGATTGGTAGATTGCTTTTCCTGGAGTAGTACTTCCTTCAAAATAAAATTCCTCCCACCCCAAAATAAATTGGTCCCTGTCTATTTGTGGGCCACTGTTGTGCACAATTGGCTGCCATGTTTCACCAACAATACAGTCAATTCACATTCATAGAATCATAGAATTTTACGGCACAAAAGGAGGCCATTCGGCCCATCTAGTCTGTGCCGGCTCTTTGAAAAGAGCGATTCAGTCCCACTGCCCTGCCCGCTCCCCATAGCCTAATAGACCCGTTCTCCCTAAATAAAGATCTAATTCCCTTTTAAAAGTTGTTATCGAATCAGCCTCCACCACCTTTTCAGGCAATGCATTCCAGATTCGAACAACTCGCTGAGTGAAAAAAATTCTCCTCAGCTCCCCTCTACTTCGCCTTGAAACTATTTTAAATCTGTGACCACGAGTCACAGATTCACCCACGAGTGGAAATAGTTTTTCTCTATTTGCCCTGTCGAAACCCCTCATGATCTTATAAACCTCTATTAGGTCTCCCCTCAATCTTCTCTGCTCCAGAGAGAATAACCCTAGCCTATCTAGCCTCTCCTCATAGCTGAAGTCCCTCAATCCTGGCACCATCCTAGTAAATCTTCGTTGTACCCTTTCCAATGCCTTCACATCCTTTCTGTAGTGCGGTGACCAGAATTGAACACAGTATTCCAGCTGAGGCCTCACCAAAGTCTTATAGAGGTTAGTCAGCACTTCCTGACTTTTGTACTCTATACCCCTATTTATAAAGCCTAGTATCCCATATGCCTTCTTAACAGCCTTGTCTACCTGTCCTGCCACCTTCAACGAGTCACTAACACAAATCCCCAGGTCTCTCTGTTCCTTTACACCATTTAAAATTGTACTATCTAGCCTATATTGCCTCCCTTCATTTCTTCTCCCAAAATGCATCACCTCACACTTCTCTGCATTAAACTTCATCTGCCATGTGTCTGCCCACTTTACCAATTTGTCTATATCCTCTTGCAGATGGCTACTATCCTCCTCACTGTTTACTATTCTCCCTAACTTAGTGTCATCTGCAAACTTGGAAACTGTACTCCGTACACCCAAGTCCAGATCATTGATGTAGATTACAAACAGCAATGGTCCCAAAACTGATCCCTGTGGCACACTGCTCACTTCCCTCCAATCTGAAAAACAGCCGCTCACTACAACTCTCTGCTTTCTGTCTCGCAGCCAGTTGTGGATCCACGCTGCCACTGTCCCTTTTACGCCATGGGCCTTTAATTTCATAATAAGTCTCTCATGTGGCACTTTGTCAAATGCCTTTTGAAAGTCCATGTAAACTACATCAACTGCGCTACCATTATCCACCCATTCCGTTACCTCATCAAACAATTCTATCAGATTTGTAAGGCAAGATTTGCCTTTAACAAATCCATGTTGACTGTCCTTTATTAGCCTATATCTTTCTAAGTGAAGATCTACCTTGTCCCTGATTATGGACTCTAGAAGTTTGCCCACTACCGACGTTAGACTGACTGGTCTGTAGTTACCAGGCTTGTCCTTCTGCCCCTTTTTATACAAGGAAGTAACATTAGCTATCCTCCAGTCCTCTGGCACGACCCCTGTGTCCAAGGAAGATTGAAAGATCGTGGCCAGAGTCCCTGCTATTTGCTCCCGTGCCTCACTTAGTAACCTAGGGTGCATCCCATCCGGACCAGGTGACTTATCCACCTTGAGCGACGTCAACCTTTTTAGAACTTCCTCTCTGGTTATAATTATTCTATCCATTTCTCCTACCCTCTCCTCTAATACCATGGCATTGGCTGTATCCTTTTCTTTTGTGAAGACAGAGGCGAAGTACTCATTCAGTACATCAGCCATGCCCTCTGCCTCCACAATGAGATTTCCTCCTAGGTCCCTAATTGGCCCCACCCTATCCTTGACCAACCTTTTACTCTTAATATGTTGGTAAAAAACCTTAGGGTTCCCCTTAATCTTACTCGCTAATTGTTTTTCATGCAGTCTCTTTGCCCCTCTAACTTCCTTTTTTAGTTCTATCCTACACTTCCTATATTCTGCTTTGTTCCCTTCTGAATTTTGAGCCTGACACTTATCATAAGCCTCTTTTTTTTGTTTTATTTTGGCCCCGATTTCCTTAGTCATCCAGGGAGGTTTGGATGCCTTACATTTCACCTTTGTGGGGATGCTTTTGACCTGTGCCTGAACTATCTCCTCTTTGAACGCTGCCCACTGCTCGTTAGTTGTCTTACCTGCCAATTTTTCTTTCCAATCCACTTTGGCTAGGTCCCACCTCAACTCATTGAAATTAGCCCTTTTCCAGTTGAGTGTCCTCACCTGTGATCGTTCCTTATCCCTTTCCATAATTATTCTGAATCTAACGATATTGTGGTCACTATTCCCTAGATGCTCACCTACAGAAACCTGTTGAACTTGCCCTACCTCATTTCCCAAAACTAGATCCAGCAATGCTTCTTTCCTCGTTGGACTGGAAACATACTGATCAAGAAAGTTGTCCTGCACACACTTCAGGAATTCTTCTCCCTCCTTGCCCTTTACTCTACTATTCTGCCAGTCTATGTTGGGATAGTTGAAGTCACCCATTATCACTACTCTATTAGCTCTGCATTTCTCCGTGATACGCTTGCAGATCTGCTTGTCTATCTCCTCCCCACTATTTGGTGGTCTATAGTATACCCCTAACAGTGTAACTGCACCTTTTTTATTCCTCATTTCTAACCAGATAGATTCGGTTTTTAGTCCTTCTTCCACCTCGTTCCTTTCTAAGGCAGTCACTGAGTCCTTAACTAAAATTGCCACCCCGCCCCCTTTTCTCCCTTCTCTATCCCTCCTGAATACATTATAACCAGGAATGTTCAACTCCCATTCCTGCCCATGCTGGAGCCAAGTCTCTGTTACTGCTATAACATCATATCGCCTCGCAGCAACCTGAGCCTGCAGCTCACCAATTTTATTTCTCAAACTTCATGCATTTACATACATGCACTCTAAGGCACAAATTACTTCCTCTGCATTTTTCTCCCATCTTACCTTTACCCCTGTCCTCTTTATTACCCCTCCCGTATTTGAACTACTGATCAGTTTCCCACCCTCACCCCCCGGGATTAGTTTAAAGCCCCCCCCCACAAAACTCGACAACCTCCCTGCAAGGAGATTGGTTCCAGCCCTGTTCAGGTGTAACCCATCCATTTTGTACAGGTTCCACCTACCCCAGAATTGGTCCCAATGGTCTAGGAACCAGAAACCCTCAGTATAGTAAAACATTACAGTATATTCTGTGAATCACTTTAGAACATCTCAAAGATGTGATGAGGCACTATATTAAATGGAAGGATTATTATTATATTTGTAGCTGGAAATAGTAATAACCTTACATTTGATATCGTGCTTTTCACGTCTTCTAGATGTCCCAAACTGCTTCACAGAATACTGTATACTGTATTCACTGCAAAGTGAATTGACTGTATATTTGTGGATGAAACGTGGCAGCCAGTGTCCTACAAACCGTCGTGGATTGAAATGACAAATGTTATTACTGTGGTTTTTTTGGGGAGGGATTATTATTAGGCGTGTGTAGCAAGGACACTTGCCCAAGGTTTCACCCTGACCTGCCTGGATTCAAACACTGGTCTCAAGCTTGGAAGGTGAATGCTCTAACCACTGAGCTACAGGATTCCACTACATTTACATTAAAATCAAAGCTAAAATCATTAATAAGTGGGGGGAAGTTTCAGCCTGGCTTAGTAGGTAGCACACTAGCCTCTGAGTCAGAAGGTTGGTGGTTCAAGCCCAAAGTTGGGTCTGTGCTGACAAATTCTATGTTGGCACTCTAGTGCAGTGCTGGGGAAACGCTATGTTGTTGGAGGTCCTGTCTGCCTGTTCTGGTTCTGTTCTGTTAAAAATCCAATGATACTATTTGAAGAGAGAAGAGTTTCTCCCAGTACCCTACTCAACAATCCCCCAGGTTAAATTAACTTAATTCACTTCACAACAGCTGTTTGTGCAAATTGGCTGTCATGCTCATCTACAAGTGTACAGTCACTACACTTCATAGTAAGTTAAGCGCCTTAGGACATGAAAATCCTGATGACCTGAAAAGCATGAAAACCAAGGTAAATCTTAAATTCTATCAGAAGCTTTGAAATGTTTTGACGATATGTTAAGGATCTCTATCAAACACAAGGATTATTATCAATATTTATTTAATATAGAAATTTAAATAATAAAATAATAATTGTCCTGCAGTGTGCTGCAGATTACTGCTTCAGCTATTCTGAATGCAAAGTAAATATTCAAATGCAAGGATTATTATTATTAAGGGAGAACTATTTGTGCTCCCTTGTGAGGCTGGTTTGAATCGATGAGCAGAATGTTGGCATTTGTCTCCTCTGACTGTAAGAATCATGTTGTGCGCAGTCTCACTGCAGCACATAAAGGATGCAACAATAAAGGGCCGCACATCATTCTGTAGAAGTCGGCACTTACACTGATCACTTTATATTTGTGTACCAACATTCTCCGCTAAGGATGTCACATAATTTGTAGCTATCCACCACAAAAAAAAGGATGTTGGACAATCTGCCTATTTATTCTTTGAAGAGCAGATGCCGTAAACTGCTGTAAATTAATGGAATGTGAGATGTTTTTTTCTTAATAATATACTCCTAAAATTGGTGCCTAATTGTGGTGGAGTCCTGTAGCTCAGTGGTTAGAGCACTCGCCTCTCAACCTGGGTTCTATTCCCAACAGGGCAAAATGTTGGGCAAGTTTCCTTACTCCACATGCCTCTGTTTGCCTAGTAGCAACTAGGAACCCGGTTGTTAATCGATTGGCAGATCACTTTTCCACGATATTGTTCCTCAAAAGAACTAATTTGGTGACAAACCACGGGTGTTTGTGGGAGACACTGCTGTGCGCAATTGACTGCAGCGTTTCATCCACAAATATAGTCAATTCACATTACAATATATTCTGTGAAGCATCTTGAGATGCCTAGAAGACATGAAAAGCACTATGTCAAATGCAAGGATTATTATTATTATTGGATGGTACTGACCCCCTGGGAATGCTTTAGTCATCTATAAATTGCTTGATAATGATTGTTTCTGATCTGTTGGTAAATAGGGGACAGAAGGGTAAAGATTCTAAATGTCTCCCGATGGTGATCTGACAGCAACCTGATGACATTTTGTAAGGGATTCCAGAAAGAAAAACATTACAGAAATAAAATGGTCTGAATCTCGAATCTTGCTGTTTTAAATGGTGTATTCTTCTTTAATAATTCATACTACTGTTTCTAAAAATATTAGATTTATTTCCATGCTTTCTCTGCATTGGAAGAAAACAAGTGGAAACAAATTCAATTACCCTAAAATATAATAATGCTTTTATTTCATTATCTTTGTTTCAATATCAGGCATTAAGTTGAATGTAATAGCAAGGATTGGTGCTGATTACACTACTCCCCATAGTGCTAAGCTCACTGAAGAAATATTAGATGATGATTGTCTTCATCTTTGTCATCTCTGTTGAAAAGAAGTACCAAGACATTTTCTATTAATTCAGCTCACTCTTTTGAAACACCATTGGCTTTATTCTGCTTTATTTATAGATGGTCAAAAGTCACATATACATCATACATGACTAAATCCTGTTATTAACTGGAGGGTTACAGTCAAAGAATTAACTTATATTTTGTCCTTAGAAGTGGTGAATTTCCAGCATCTGCATTTCTTCTTATTTCTTCTTTTTTTTCCAGTGTACTTCTTTTATTCTCCAAAAAATTCACGTTGTTTTAATCATTGTAGCTGGTGATATGTCAAATTCTCCGTTTTTTATTTCTTTGAATCATAAACTTTCATCCCAAATAACTCAATCCTACCTTCACCTAAGGTTAAATAGCCCTTTCAGAAAACTGACGAACCTTCAGTTTCTAGAAGTGGCAATGGGTGGAGTCCTGTAGCTCAGTGGTTAGAGCACTCGCCTTACAAGCAGGAGACATGGATTCATTTTCAGGCAGGGTGAAACCATGGGCAAGTTTCCTTACTCCACACGCCGAATAATAATCCATCAAAAACAAAGCAATAATAAATTGGTCATTTTTATCACGACTGTTTGTGGGACTCTGCTGTGTGCAATTGGCTGCCTCGTTTCACCCACATATATACAGTTAATTCACTTTATGATATATTCTGTGAAGTGCTTTGAGACATGTAGAAGATGTGAAAAGCACTACATCACATGCAAATACAAGGATCGTTAAGAACTTACCGTGTTGGTGGAACACCAGTTGCACATGGACAGAGATCTTTCCACTTCCAAACCACGATAGTTTGGGGATGGAAAAGTGCTCCTTTTACAGCAGCATTTGCTAATTAAGTATAAAACCTATTCATCTTAAAACACTAAAAAAGAGCTTAAATGGAAAAAAATCATTTAGCAGATATCAGGCAGGACATTTCCCATATTTCACACTAACTCTTGAGCACTTGCAGTGGCTTGGAGTCATACATTGGGGCCAAGGTGTCACAGGTTGGCTTGATGGTTCCTGTTCGAGACACACGTTAGTGGCACTTTTGCCCTTGTCCAGCAGTTTTCGCTTTTAAATCACCTTCCAATATTTTTTGGCAACAAAGAAGCATCAAGAATATTACTACAAAAGCATCTTGCATTTGTATACCACTTTCACATAGGATACTATTGGCGTGTTTTAGAAGTGCAGGCAGGTTTTTAACCAAAGACAGAGAGGGGAAGAAATAGAAAGGTGTAGGGGGAATTCATTGCTAGAAATTGAAAGGGGGTTGGAAATGTATGGTTAGGATGTGGAATGTACTATAGGTTCAGTTGGACACAACTATTGAGTCAAGTCAATTATACAATTTGAAAGGACATTAGGCACTTTAGACACTTTAAAAGTTATGATTATTATGATTATGTAAAAATATAATGAAAGGGGAAATTTACTGTGAATTCTCTCTCTCTAGTGATTTTTTAATGTTACTATAAATGGAGTAACATTTTTTTAAAAAACTACCCACAGCTCCGCTGTGATGCTGCCATGCAAACTGTTTAAGGCTCGCAAAGTGAAGAACGGCTTG
This sequence comes from Hydrolagus colliei, assembly GCA_035084275.1. NCBI lineage: Eukaryota > Metazoa > Chordata > Chondrichthyes > Chimaeriformes > Chimaeridae > Hydrolagus > Hydrolagus colliei. The sequence continues at coordinate 7,911,934 of CM068744.1, read as the reverse complement.
GGTGAGATACTGGAAAGCTATCAATGTCTATGGAGCTGTATCCAAACACTCCTTCAGTAGAGCATTGAGAGAATTGGGAGGGGAAATTAAATGTGATATTTCTCCTCAATGACAAGTCTATTTAAAGTTAGGAGATTTACTTTGTTGACAGTCTCTGCTCCAGTTTTTAAGCATTTTATCACAACTATGTCCTATCATCCTAGGTATAATCCTAGTGATCTACACTGCAGCATCTTGATGACTATGATATCCTTTGTGCATTAAAGCATTCCTACAATTACACGGTACTGTAATAGCTGCAGACAAATCAGTGTTTTTTACAGATTGTGTCCAGTTGTCGTCTCCACACTGGAGGAGGGATATAGCAGCGATGGAAGGAGTACAGCACAGGTTAAGTTGTATAATACCATGGCTGTCAAGTTACTGCTGTCAGGATAGACCGATGATCTGCTATCGCTCCTAAAAACAATGAAGAACATTTTTGTTTAAATGGACAAAATATTGGAAACATTAATGTAGAAATCAAAAAGAGTTATCAAAGCTCATACCTAAACAGGAATTAATTACATATCAATGCTGAATGGAATCTTGGATGCAAATGATATACATTGCCTGTGGCATTGTAACCTTGCTGTTATTGCTTCAGGCCCACAAGGAATCCAGAGGTAAAATCATAGCCTGATGCTATTTGAAGTCAACGTTTATCAACTCAATTATGTGTTCCTAATTACATCACTGCAATGACATCACTGCAAAATAAGACTTCCAGTCCTCACACCTGTTCTCTCGGGATATTTGAGCAATTACTAGAGTCAATGTGAGAATGTTATTGTTCCATCCGTGAAATGGGAAATTTGACCCTCATAACTTCCTTTACTGCAGGTGCTTCACTATCTCTAGCAGATTCTCTGAAGTAATAAGAAACAGATAACTCATTAAAAACAATTGACAGTATTTTGATCATTGAGGCACTGCAGGCCAAAGTCTGCCTGGATCTACACTGCAGCCATAAGCAAAGACATTACTCATATTTACAGAGCAATGTGGCTAGAGTGGTTAGACTCAGTGGTTAGAGCACTCGCCTCGCAAGCGAGAAACCTGGGTTCTATTCCGGGAAGTGCGAAGTGTTAGCAGTAAGTAGAAACTGAGTCATTGCTAGTCATTTGGCAGATCACTTTTCCGGGGATAATAATCCCTCAAAAAATGCGGGAATCTGTATGAAAAAAGGATATAAATGATTACAACAACAACACAATTACATTTATAGAGCACCTTTCACATCAGGAGGGCATTACTAGGTATACCTTTATTTAGAACTATAGTAATAAGTACAGAAAGTGGCAATTTCGTGCATTGTGTCTGTTAGTGCCTCGGGACATCCTCCCAATGTGAAAGGCACTCTACAAATGTAATTTTGTTGTTGCCATTTGCCTGCCTTTCCTCATACGCCCAAATTATTTTTATTTTTAGATAATTATCAGATCCCCTCTTGAAAGCTATCTACACATGGTTCACAATCATAACTGATCACAGATTTCTGCAGCTCATTTCCAAAATGTAAAGTCAAAGCCAACTGCTTGCATTGAACAATGGCAACCTGATATAACTTGTTATAACAAGCAGTTATAACTTGATTGTTAAAACTACTTGTCTGCAAAAAATAGCTCTGTAAAAATCTGTGAAGACTTTTGAGATGGCTCAATGATGTGATAAGACAAAATCCCTCCATGGTCTTTGACCTGACCTCCTCTCCTTCTGACCTCAACTCCCAGCTCAGTTCTAAAACCCCTGATTGTCCAATTCTTTGAGACTTCTTTCCGATGTGAAGAATGCTGTACAAGTGTAAATTGTTGATGTTGATGAGACACCATATCTAATGCAAGGATTATTATTACATACTTCCAATTCCACAAAGAATGTTCTGTTTTCAATTCTTGCCATATGTGTAACTTTATATTGGCCCCTTTAGTGCCTGTGCACGCCAAAAGGTTTTCTGAATCATTAAAGTACATTAACTTCTGTACTTCTTCTCTACAGAACGTTGTATATTAGCATATGATTTTTTAACACTGCTACTTTGTCTAACTGTAGGGCTGCCCAGTTGAAACCTCACTCTAATATTCTGAATCTTCACAGAAAAGAAAACATGCCTTATCACTATCTTACCACATCTGGTTCACATTTGTTAAAAAAAATTGTGCTTATAAATAGTTCTTACAAATTCTAAATAGATGTCAACAAATTTTTATGGGGGGGGCAGCTGGTGCCATCTAGAAATCCATCTTTATGCTTAAAAGCATTCAAAGAATAGGTCCAAAGAATTACTACTGGATTTTAATCTTCAAGACTGTTTATGGAACATTGATATGTACAGTTTGGCTGCTTCATTTGCCTAAAATGCAATCACTCCACTGCACATTAATTCCTATAAAGCATTTTGAGATGGCCTCTAACATGAAATGTGAAAAAAAAAAACAATGATTATTACTGGTATTAATATTGTTCATGCTCAGTCTTCATGTCCAGTACTGCAAAACTTCACATGCCAGTAAATATGGTGTACATTAATAATGAGATTCCCAGATAAGCCAAAGTGCATAGATACATACTTCCTGAAGCTAAAACTAGTTTGTATCGTTATAATACAATCATGTATTTTAAAAAACAAGTGACTTGCCTATTAACGCAGTATCGAAAGGGTAAACCAATTGACTGCCTTAAGGGAGAATATTTTTCTATCAGTGATTTCCATTACAGGAGGCGATGACTATTGGAATTCAATGGCAGTTGTCCATCTGCTCTTTACGCAGAGTGTGTCGTCTCCAATTTGTGACATTACAAAGCCTGTGGGTTGGATCGCAGTATCCAGTCCAAAGTCTTTGTACTGTTTCCTGTGCAGATGATGTATCATGGAAACCTTGTCACATCAAACACTTTTTGATTAAATGAAAGATATCCCTAAAGTGACAGGTATAATTTTTATTACACTGGATTTTTGCTCCAATGAATTGCTTGTTAAAATACAGACATATTAATCATTCCAGGAACAAGCCCTTTCTGACTGTAAATGATTTTGTGAATGCTGTAAAATGGTGCAGAAATAACAGAATTGAAGGTTTGCATCTGTAGTTTCAGTGATATGGATTTATTTTATTTCTAAAGAAATACCGAAGGATGGGATTTTGCTGCAGATAGTTTCAAGGGCAATTTGATTCTCATCTCCTGCAGCATAAACGTAATTCAGTAAAACCTTGATAATCTGACATTCCCAAATTCGGCAACTCCCTAAAACCGGCAAGATTTCAAAATACTTTGAGATGCCTCAACGTAATGAGCCACTATATCAAATGCAAGGATTATTAATATTATTATATGGCAATTTAGAAGGTGTTTTGAAAGCAGATCATTTTTGAGATAGAGGGATTTTGGCATTAAGTTGCAAAGAGTGAGAACATAATGCCCAAAGTTTGAAATATTTAAGGTTTCCGCGCTTCTTACCAGGGGCAGTGATTCATTCACTTAAAGCACGGTGTGATATAAAATGCTTCGACAAAGTGGCGTGCGATGTGTAGAGGTTTAATGGGCAAGAGAGTGGATCAATTTGAATTGTCAGAATGACAGGGGACATGAAACCAGTGGAGCCTGGAAAGATGGAGATTAAATTAATATCATTTCATAATGATTTTGATGCGACATCCCATTATGTTTTATACGTTACAAAAAGACTGAGTGATTGAATGCCACAAAGTTATTGTGATGAATCCATATCTTAAATGAAAATTTCTTGTTATTTATTTATTATTATTTATTTTGTTTCAGGGGATTATTATTCCTAATTCTGCCAATTGATTAAGAAAGGCTAACACTGTAGTTTTGTACAACAACAAAATTATATTTGTAGAGCGCCTTTCATATCAGGACAATGTCCAAAGGCGGTGAACAGTCAGGGGTCAAGACCTGAGCATGGGGGTGAGGGGTGTGCAGGGTTGGGATGAGTGAGGGCAGAAAGCGAGAGACGTGGAACAGGCCGAAGACTGTCGAATGGAGAGAGTGGACAGATTGATTGGAGATCAGAAGGTCGGGGAGGTAGGAGGGGGCAAGGCCATGGAGGGCCTTTAAGGTGAGAATGAGGATCTTGAATTTGATCCTTTGAAGGATGGGAAGCCAGTGGAGCCAGGTGAGGGGTCATGGAGCCTGGTGTGGGGAGGACACGAGCTGCAGAGTTTTGAATGATTTATAGCTTGGGTGAGGCAGTGGTGGGGGTGGGCAATCTTTCGGAGGTGGTAGAAGGCACTCTCAGTCAGCCCAGGAGATAATAATAATAATCCTTGCATTTGAGATAGGGCCTGATCACATCTTTGAGACGTCTCAAAGCTCTTCACAGAATAAACTGTAAAGTGAATTGATTGTATATTTTGTGGGAAAAATGCAGCAGCCAACTGTGCACAGCAGTGTCCCACAAACAGTCGAGAATTGAGTGACAATATTATTATTATTTTTATCTTTGGAAGGGATTATTACCCCCAGAAAAGTGATTGGTAGGTAAGCAGGGGCGAGAGGAGTGGGGAAACTTGCCCAATGTTTCACCTAAGCCATATTGTTTACTTATTTGCAACAGATGAGAATAAACCTTATTTGAAAGTACCACAAAGTATCCGTTATTTGGTTGACTATGACTAAATCTGCTCCCGAATGATCTTTCATGAAGCACATCAAAAGTTCCAAACATTACCTTAACTTGAACAAATGTATTACAATTCTGTGCTGAAGAATATTGCGTTCCATTCAAACATTTGGATTGGATCCAGAGTGGAAATACTCAGCTAGATAAACAAAGAAACTACTCGCAGTTTTATAGCTTTTTCTCTTTTGAAATAAGGTAATGTAATCTTCAACATCCACCTGTGACAAACAGAAAGGATCTCATCTTATGCCTGATCCATCGGAAGACACCTCTGACAATGCAGCACATCTCTAGTCTTGAGAAAATTCAGATATCTAAAATGGGCAGAAAAGTGCACCTCCACACTGACTATTCAAAACATTTTTATCTTCGGGTAACCAGAGGCAATTTCAAGAACTCAGTAATGACTTTCGCAGACTCAGCTCACCAGTGAAAAAAATTTCATCTTGCTTTAAACCCCTTCTGTTGCAAAGGCTTGAGTGTCGATGAATGAAGCTTGGCAGCTGGCGTTAAGTATCAACATTGAGGATTGATAGAAAATGCTAATGCAGCCACAGCAGCAGTTGCATTGCTAGTATGGACACAGAGGTTTAGTTTAAGCACTATCAACCTTAATGGTGCTGCTCTGTAACAGGACATCAATATCAACAGCCTCTTAACCGGTCACCACTTTGGTTTCAGAGCACATCGGTCAATTGTGGTGCTCTTAATGTAATCGTCCAGAGATGGAATTATTCTCTTCGAGTGTTTTTTTTTGGAGTGTTGACGTTTCTCGAGCTTTCTGTCTACATGACAAATAGGCCTATATCTCATTATGGCACACAGGCAAATGGCTCTTAAAGGAATGTACTGGACATCACTTGTGTTTATCGGTGACCTGCTGGATGTCAGCAAAAGTGATGATGTTCTATTTGCTGATGGAAATAATCTTCTACAAAGTGACTAGCATCCTGCATGAAAGACAAGCAGCTATTGAATCATTGGAGGGAGAAGTGCAAAGTGGACAACTGTGCTACTGTTGATGGTCATCAGATCAATATCTGTCAAGAGAGATTAACAGTCAGGTTGCTCATCAATGACTGCTCCACAAGGCCACTAAGATCTATTGTGTTATAAACATTCAGTTTGGGGTTTGGTAATACAGTAACAGGAAAGCTACAATCTGCATAAAAATGATTGGAAAAGCTACATGACGAGTGGAAATCCTCAATAAATATTCACCTGAACATTTAGCAAAGCTCACAAACCAGCAGGTAATGCATTTGAAAGGTTGGAAGGTAAGACAGGAAAGGATAAGATTTTTTACAGCATCGTAGAGCAGAGGCAGGTAGTGCTGTGGAGGTGAAGCAGTTTTATTCATGGATGAAATATGAGAGGAAAGAGAGCTAGGGATTGAACTGGATGCTGAGGAAAGAGAGCTAGGGATTGAACTGGGCTTCAGTGAATTTGAGAGAGAGGCTCTGGAATAATAATAATAAAAATAATCTTTATGTTAGGGAAATTGAACAAACTGGAACTGAGTAGAGCACAAGAGCCAAGGAGGGTGGCTTCTATCTTGTCCATGTTAGGCTGCAAGCAATTAAGGCTCATCCAGGCCTTGACACCTGGCAGGTAAAGAACAGAACATCAGTGGACCTAGAATCAAGAATAGAAGTGGAAAAGTAAATTTGGGTGTTATCTAAATACATGTGGAAATTAACCCTATGGCTACAGTTGAAATCACCAATTTGGAAGGCCGGTCTCAAGACTCTCTTCTTCGATCGTGCCTTCTGTTGCCCTTCCAACTCTCTCCCTCCCCTCCTAACTCTCTCCTCCACCTCCCACCAAACTTGTCCCTCTCCCTTGCTGGGGTCCCGACCCTACTGTTCAGTGACTTGGGACATTCTCCCGACGTGAAAGGTTCTCTATGAATGTCATGTTATTGTTGTTTGTTGTTGTTGGAAATGGGAACATAAGCAAAACTGGCAAATTCTGCTGATGATAACAGACCGGAGAGACAAAGTTTGTAAACTGTGGACCAAAAATAGGAATCTGGATAGAATGCAAAGTTGGAGTTGATAACAGATAACTTTTTGTGTATGAATGAAAGTAATGAGCTGAGAGAAGGGAAATAAACAGTGTTTTGTATACATTGTGAATATGTAAGACGTCGCAAAGATGTGATAAGGCACTATACCAAATGCAAGGATTATTAGTATTATTATAGTCAAACCTCTTCAACAACAACAACAACTTCGATTTACATAGCGCCCTCCATGCCGGACGGCGTTTCAGAGCGCTTCAAGCAACAACCTCCAGTTAGCAACCATCCCCTGTTTAACAACCACCCTGGAACAACCTGGAAATATGGGAGGGCAGCAGAAGACCTGATCAAAGAGGAGGGTCTTGAGGCCGGCTTTGAATGAAGCAAGGGAAGAAGCAAGGTAAAGGGACTGTGGGATAGAGTTCCAGAGTGTGAGGGCAGAGAGGCTGAAAGCCTGTCCATCGATGGTAGGGCGGGTGACATGGAGCAGACCGGAGCACACTGAATGGAGGGTGTGGGCAGGTTCATAGGGGGACAGCAGGTCAGAGAGATAGGAGGGGGCAATGCCATGAAAGGCCTTGCAAATGAGGACGAGAATCTTGAATTCAATTTTCTGGGGAATGGGGAGCCAATGGAGCCGGGCAAGGTTGGGAGTCATGTATTCACGGAGCTTGGACACGAGCTGTAGAGTTCTGGATGATCTGCAGCTCGTGAAGTAAAGAGCCAGGAAGGCCGACAAGGGGTGAGTTTCCATAGTCGAGTCTTGATGTAACGAATGCCTGAGGGGCGAGGCATTGGGGCATTGTGCCAATGCCTGAGGGGCATTGGCACAGGAGAAGGTTGGAAAGGTACTCATGGATAGTTTGTTGAAACCAACAGCCCAGTGTGAGATATTAGTAAGGCAAACCCCCCAAAATGTGTATAGCCAGAGGGATAAAGATTAACTCCAAGGAAGTGATAATCATCTTGTATAGAACGTAGTGTAGGGCCAGCCCTATGTGGTGTACTCTGTACATTTCCACTCACCATAAAACAGAAGCACATCCGATAATTGGAGAGGTTACAGCATACCAGGGATTAGGCAGTTCAATTTCAATGGTCAGCTATACAAAAATGGGAATGTTTACAATGGAGAAAATAAAACTCAGTGGAGATCCTGCTTAAACATTCAATATCAAAAGTAATAAGTTAAATAATATGTTTGACTTTAAAACAGGGGGCCATCTACACAAGCTCAAAAGATAAAAAGGTGAACAGTTTAGACTTAACTGCCTTACACAGAGGGTGGTGAATATATTGAATGCAATTCCCATAAGACTATACGGGAAGACAGTATAGGTGAAATTCGGAAACAAATCCTTGCATTTGATATAGCGCTTTTCACGTCTTCTAGACATTTCAAAGCGCTTCACAGAATATATTGTAAAGTGAATTGACTGTATATTTGTGGGCGAAGCATGGTAGCCAATTGCACACAGCAGTGTCCCACAAACAGTCATGGATTGAAATGACCAATTTATTACAGTTTTCTTTGAGGGATTATTATTAGGCTTGTGGAGTAAGGAAACTTGCCTAAGGTTTCGCCCTGCCTGGATTCGAACACAGGTCTCACGCTTGTAAGGCGAGTGCTCTAACCACTGAGCTACAGGACTTCAAATGAAAAGGCATTTTTTTGTAACCATATATAAACACAATCCTTGCATTTGATATAAAATCTTATCACGATGCTGCAACGTTTCAAACTGCTTCACTATACAACGTGTTGTGAGGATAAACTTGGCAGCCTATTTGCAATCAGTAATGTCCCACATAAATCCATGAAGTGAGTAATCAATTTTATTGAGGGGATTGTTAGCAAGACATCTGAAGAAACTCCCTTCTCATTTTGAATAGTCCCATGGTATCTTTAACATCCACCTGGACAGGCAAACAAGACTTCAGTTTCATGTTTAATTCGAAGCATCCCACCTCCAACAATGCAGCAGACCTCAAACAAGGAATTAGAGTCTTATCTTATAGGTTCCAATTCCCTATGTAGTGCTTGAATCCACAAAGATTTGACTCCTAGGTGAGAGCTCAACCAATGGAGCCAGTCTGAAATTTACAAGGGAAGTTTTGGATGGAATTGCAAAACCACCATAGCCAAGTTTCAGTACCTTCACTTCTGAGTTAAATGGCTTTTTGTGTGAAAACACCACATTGGGACTTTGAACTCATTTAGCCCAATTTGATATCCCAATGTTGGGGGTATCAACTGGGAGTGTGACACCCAGGGAAAATCATTACAGTACCATGATTAAGACTATCCAAACTAAACTGGGAAGTCCTTGCATCCCTTTTATATATAATAATAGTAATCCTTCTATTTGATATAGCTCTTTTCATATCTTCTAGATGTTTTGAAGTGCCTAACAGAATATACTATCAAGTGAATTTACTAGGGTCCGGCCATATATCGATATATCAGTAGAACCCGATATAATTTTCATATCATACGCCGATACAGGCATTTCAAAAATATCAATATATCGGAAAAGTCGATATATTCAGAAATCGGGATGCATGCGCACTGAACTACAAGACCCAAAATGTTCATCTCTATACACAATGCACAGACCGAGGTGAAAGCCGCCATACTGTATTCATAGTCCTCGAATACAATATACAGGTATGCAAGGGGTAGCGGGGGGTGGGGGAGAGAGACGGTGGGGGGGGGTAGAGAGGGATGGCGGCAGGGGTTGGGGAGAGAGGGGCGGGGGGGTTGAGAGAGGGATGGCGGCGGGGGGGGGGGGGGAGAGAGGGACGGCGGTGGGGGGGGGTGGGGGGAGAGAGGGACGGCGGCAGTGGGGGTGGGGGGAGAGAGGGACGGTGGTGGGGGGGGGTGAGGGGAGAGAGGGATGGCGGCAGGGGGGTGGGTGGGGGTGGAGACGGGAGGGATGTGATAATATACAGACAGACGACAGACAGACAGACGGACAGACGGACAGACGGACGGACAGACAGACGGGGGGGATGTGAGGGAGGAGAGAGACACAGAGACACAGACAGAAAAACACAGAGATGGAGAGAGTGAGTGTGAGAGACACAGAGAGAGAAAGATATTTACCTCCTGAGGAGATAGGCCCCGAATGCGCGTGCACCTCCGAATGCGCGTGCACCTCCGAATGCGCGTGCACCTCCGAATGCGTGTGCCGCGTGCGCATTCGCAGTACGAAAACCCCGAAAATATCGATATTTCGGTATATCTCGATATGAGCCCATCGTTATATCTGAATCGGAAAATTTCCATATCGACGGACCCTAGCGTGGACCAAGGTTTCGGCGGCTTTTAAGGTGAGGTATTGCCGAAGACGGGCGATCCGTCGGAGGTGGTAGAAGGCAGTGCTGGTGACGGACCGGATGTGGGGGAGGAAGGACAGTTGGGGGTCGAACCTGATGCCAAGGTTGCACACAGGTTCGGAGAGTTTTACAGGCAGGCCGGGAAGGTGGAGGAGGTGAGAGCCATGCGAATGGAGACGTTGACGAGAGCCAAGGAGTATGGCCTCCTATTCATCTTTCCTGGCTGATGTAAAAATGATCGGTATTTAGGAAAGAAAAAAGGGACGAATTCAAAATGTTTTTGCACCTTAAGATTGCTTTAAATAGAACTGAAACCACATGTAGCATATTGACATTCAAAAAAAGTTTCAGTGAGCACACCCAGAGACTGAGGGTCTAAACCTACAGATCAAATAGCTGAATAACGTCCTCCAGAGAAAATGAATGGAAATATCACTGAACACAGTATATATATTTAATATTTAATTCAGTCTGGTTAGGTTGCAATGGTTGAGTAATTGAACTAAAGGTAAGAGTTGGAATGGCTGATCTGTTCCCTACAGGCATTTTAATAGCATTAGACTCCAAATTCATTTATATGTCTTAAATGATTTATAAATAAACCAATTGGAAATAATGCAGCCCTACAGTTTAGACAGGCATAGGTGTTGGCAATGTGCAGATTTTCTTAATTTTAAGATTGGCATGTGTCAATCACTACTCTGATTTGGTTTGTGATATTATTTTGATAGATTTGCCAACAGCTAGTGATTGTAGGCATTCCTTGAAACAATTTACAGAATGTAAAAAACAACCAAATGAACATGTCCTTCAAATGAAATACAAACTGCGCCACACTTCAAAGTGTCAATGAGTGGTTACTGTATTACAGTACTACTTTATCACATGTAAACTCCCATTCACAACTTCTGAAAATGCTTTGTCCTGCATACAATGTGTTCACAGGATGAACTATTTATAATAAGATTCCTTGCATTTGATATAGTGCCTTCAACATCAAAATGTCTCAAACCCTTCACAGGCAAATGCTATCAAGTGTAGTGACAGTGTACACATCAGTTGAGGTGAATGAAGCAAAATGCTGAGCAGAATCCTGTGAGGGTGAAACTAGGGTTTGTGATATCTTTGAAATGACAATTAGTGCTCAGTAATGGCGAGTACAGCAAATTTAATACAAAATATCTGTTCAATACTCCTTTTGGATTAAGAAATTTTGTGGAACAGGCCATTGCTGGATAATGAATTTCATAAACACAGATCGCATGAAGTATTAGTAGGTCAAATATAAAAAGCGGGCATTAACAGTTCTATTATAAGGCAAATCCCAAAGGAATATAGATAACATACACACAACCTCAAAAGGGCAGTGGAGATGAAAGTTTTGACTTACATATTCTGAATGACATGAAAGAGGAATGACGTCCATAGAATTGATTTTCAATCATGAACTAATTGGCATAGGTCACATTCGCAGTGGGCAAGTTTATTCTTAAATTAATCAATTTCAGTTAGCAGCAAATCTTATGTTAATTGCCTCCCCCGAAGGATGTATTATTTTAAAATGATGCAGAGATTTACAAACTGGCTTTATTATCTCCAAATTTGATTTTTTCCTTGATAGAGTGGTTGCCTCCCAGCTCCGCTCTTTCCTCACACAACACTCACTCCTCGAACCCCTCCAATCGGGTTTCCGTGCCTCCCACAGCACGGAAACTGCCCTGATCAAAGTCACAAACGACATCGTGACCATCTGTGACCATCCCTCTGCCTCCTCGTCCTCCTCGACCTATCCGCTGCCTTCGATACCGTGGACCACAGGATCCTCCTCCATTGCCTTTCCTCCCTCCTCAACCTGCAATGATCTGTCCTCGAATGGTTCCAATCCTACCTCTCACACCGCCTTCACTTCATCTCTTCCAATGGCTTTTCCTCCAGCCCCCGCACAGTCACATGCGGCGTTCCCCAGGGCTCTGTCCTTGGCCCCCTGCTCTTCACCCTCTACACTCTCCCCCTGGGCGACATCATCCGTAGACATGGGGTGAATTTTGACATGTACGCAGATGACACCGAAATCTACCTATCCGCATTAACCCTCGATTCCAGGACCACTGGCGTTATGATTGCATATCTGTCTGACATCGAGTCCTGGACGAGGGCAAATTTCCTACAACTCAACGTCAACAAGACGGAAGCCCTCCTGATTGGCTCACGTCAGCATCCGCACCTCAGCTCTCTCCACCTCTCGAAGCCAATCAGGAATCTGGGTATCTTGTTCAACCCCAGCCAATTGTACACAGCGGTGTCGCATGAACAGTGATGCGTTGAGTGACCACATTTTTTTTTGAGGGATTATTATTAGGCGTGGAGTAGGTAAACCTGTCCAGGGTTTCGCTCGTCCTGGAATCGAACCCAGGCCTTTCACTTGAGAGGCGAGTGCTCTAACCACTGAACTACAGGACTCCGCTGGAAATTCCAGAGTGAGGTTTTCGTACCCCAAGAAGGATCATTAACAGTTGGTCATAAAGTGCTTTGAGATGCCATCCTGGCCTGAAAGGCACAAGATCAATTGCCCAAAACATTATTAAATGCAAGAATTAATGCTGTTCAACTTTCAGATCTACCAGTTGGACCCAATATTTCGCTTCTGTGGAATATTCCGATGTTTCAGAATGGAAATTGGATTGCAGTTGAGGCCACGGAGGGAAAGTCAATTTGAAAGTGGAGAGTCCACTTTCCATCCCAAGAAACTGTGAAAACCTCTCATGTTTGCTTTTATTGAAACTGAATTCTACCTGCAGCGTTCATTAGAAGCTGCTAAATACATGTGTTCCACCACAAATAGCGTATATTGTCAGCACTTTCACTCCTCTACCTAAATCAAACAATCAACTTCCTCATTCTTTAATTCAACAAGAAAAATTGGATCATGATTCACAAACCAACTCATTTCCATTCACAACAATGATTTAGACATCTCTATAACCACAATTGCTTATGTTCCTTTTTACGAAACAGCAGTCTTACTAGGGTCATTCACAAAGTTAATAATTGCCTTGTCTTAGTCCCTGGGGAATTAATTTGTAGGGAAGTCTTTCATCTCACTGGCAGCAAAAAAGCAATGAGATGTGACATTAGTAATTAAACATATCCAGTTTATGAGCTATAATGTTAGACTAGAAGCAACACTGATTACACGTTTCCTCATTAATGAGTATATATCATTCTATCAATTTAGAAAGAACCATGAAACTCGGCTAATGTCCTCATCAACATCATGTAAGAGTGAGGATAAGAAGCACCTCTCAGATAAGTAGTATTGTGACTGGCATCCTGCTTTGTCAAACAAACTTCTGAAAGGAATCTGATGTCAATCATTCCAGTTCAGGAGAACACGACTTTGACCTGAGCTTGTCCTAGACAGACATCACATGAGCGATTAAGATTTGGAGGGAACTCCTTGCATAAAATGTAGTTTATATCACACAACATGTTTCCCAGTGCACAGGCACAAGCAATATTACAACTGGTATCCCCTGATTTACAACAGGGTTGCGTTCCTGAAAAATGTCAGGCAAATCGAACTGCCTTAAATCGAAACACAGTTTCCCGTGCGGTCCCATTATACAACCCGAGATGCGTTCTGACCTTAAATCCACTAAATAACACACAAAACAACACAAAAAACACACAGAATAACACACACAGTCAAGAAGGGGTACCTGGGGGTAATTGTACAGTACTGTTTTGGTTAAATTACAGTGAAAGTTGGCGCGGCGCCAATACTGAGTTGGCGTGGTGTCGCTTCAAAATCAGTTGTCTTTTAAACAATGATGTAGCGACATGCCATTAGCTAGCTCAAATGCCTGGATACACTATATGACTGCGATTTTACTGTGAAATACACTATGTACTGCACATGCACAAAATAGATGCACCAATTTTGTTGGTTTAATCGAAACCGTGTAAATAGAAATGTCAAATCAGGGGATACCTGTATTTTGCTTTTTCAACCTCATAATCCTATATGATGAGTATTGATGTATTACATCATTACGCCGGGTTGGCAGGCCTGTGACCAGGGGGATGGAGCCGACCGACCGACTGACCTTCATACAGCTACTCTACGTTCCCAAGCTCAAACTGTTGTAACAGAAATAATTAAAGCTCATCTTACAGTTCCTACTACAGTGGATAACTTCAATGTCTACATTTCATGCTCATCAACTCTATTCTCAACCCACTCTGTGAGCTCCTCATTAATCTATCAACATTTCCCTGGTCCTGTCCCCATCAAACCTCAGCCTCTGTTCCTAACAGCTTCCCATCTCAACCTACAATGTGATCCATAGATTGGCTCATATGTGTTTGGATGTCAGACATCCTGCATGGAGTCCACATAGTATTATATATTTATATATAAAGGTATTAAGGGATGTGGGGCTAGGTTGGGTAAATGGAATTAAGATAGATGTTTGAGTTCATCTGTGGCTAACTAGAGTAGTTAGGAAAAGTATAAAACTAAAAGAAAAGGCCTATAAAACTGCCAAAAAGAGCAGCAAACCTGAGGACTGGGAGTGTTTTGGGGACCAACAAAGAAAAATCCAAAAGATCATTAAGAGTAAGGAAATGGATTATGAGGGCAAGCCAACATTAAGCCAGATTGTAAGAGTTTTTATAAATACATTAAGAGGAATAGGCTAGCAAAGATAAATGAGGTTCCATTACAGGCAGAGACAGGAGGAATTATAATGGGGGATAGGATATGGCAGAGTCCCTAAATAAATACTTTGCATCTGCCTTTACTTTAGAAGACACAAAAGGTTTACCGAAAATAGAGATGAATGAAGTGGGTAATGATAGAGAGCAATTTAGGGAAATTTCCATTAGCAAGGAATTGGTGCTATGGAAATTGTTGGCATCAAAAAGTGACAAGTCCCCTGGACCTGATGGTTGGATAGGTTTCAAAAGAGGTGGCTCATGAGAAAGTGAAGGCCTTGTGTCTCATAAGAACATAAAAATTAGGAGCAGGAATAGGCCATTCAGCACCTCAAGCCTGCCCTGCCATTCAAAAAGATCATGGCTGATCTTCTATTCTAACTCTACCTACACGCCTTATTCCCATATCACTTAATCTTCCCAAATTCTTTGGATTCAGGAACGGTCCCCATTGATTGGAAGATCGCAAATGTCACACCACTATTTAAGAAGGATGGGAGAGAAAAGATGGGGAATTATAGACCAGTTAGTCTGTCATCGGTGGTAGGGAGAATTCTAGAATCCTTAATTAAGGATGTCGTAGTGGGGGTACTTAGAGGAACACAATATGATTAGGCAGAGTCAACATGGCTTTACAAAAGGGAAGTCATGCTTAACAAATCTTTTAGATTTTTTTGAGAACATATCAAGTAGATGCAGTGTATTTAGATTTCCAAAAGGCATTCAATAACATGCTGCATAAAAGGTTGTTCCACAAGATAAGGGCCCATGGAATTAAGGGGAATATATTAGCATGAATTGAAGAATAGCTAACGGGAAGAAAACAGAGAGTAGGGATAAACGGGTGCTTCTCAGATTGGCGGGATGTAACTAGTGGAGTGCCACATGGATCAGTGCTTGGGCCTCAGCTATTTACAATCTATATCAACGATCTAGATGAGCATACTGAACTTAAAATATCCAAATTCATGGATGACACTAAACTAGGAGGGAGAGTAAACACCGAGGATAACATTTGAAAAACGCGATATAGATAGACTAGGTGAGTGGGCAAGTAGGTGGCAGATGAAGTATAATGTAGGGAAGTGTGAAGTCATCCACCTAGGTACATAAGGTAGGTAAAAACAGTAGTTGCATAAAAACAGTTGTGCAGATTATTTTTTAGAAGGGGGGAGACTAGATAGCGTTAGTGTTCAGAGGGACTTGGGTATCCTTGTACACCAATCACAAAAAATTTGTTTGCAGGTACAGCAAGCGACTAGGAAGACTATCGGTATGTTGGCGTTCATTACAAAAGAGTTAAAATATAAGAGGAGGAAAGTCTTGCTGCAACTGTATAGGGCCCTGGTGAGACCGCACCAAGAATATTGTGTGCAGTTTTGGTCTCCTTATTTAAGAAAGGACATATTCGCCTTGGAGGGGGTACAACATAGATTCACTAGGTTGGTACCTGGGATGAGGGGAATGAGCTATGAGGATAGGTTGAGAAATCTAGGCCTATAATCTCTAGAATATAAAAGAATCAGAGGTGATTTTATATAAACCTATAAGATTATTAAGGGGCACGAAAGAATAGATAGTGGGAGACTATTTCCCCTGGTTGGAGAAATTATAACCAGGGGTCACAGTCTTAACATTACGGGTCAGCCCTTTCACACTAAGTTGAGGAAATAACTTCCTTCAGAGGGTAGTGAATTTATGGAATTCTCTACCCCAAAGGGCTGTACATATTCAAGACTGAGATTGATAGATTTCTTATGGATAAAGGGATTAAGGGATATGGCATTCAATCAATCAATCAATCAATCAATCAAAATTACATTTATATAGCACCTTTCACGTCGGGAGGACAACCCAAGGCACTGAACAATCAGGTAGGGACCAGAGCAGGGGGAGGGGTGGGGGGAAAGAGAGTAGGAAAATTCACTGCATATTTGTGGGCGAAATGTGGTAGCCGAATTGCGCACAACAGTCGAGCAAGTTGGGCCAGGGGAGAAAGGGGGAAGAGACGGTAAGGGGGGGAGAGAGGGAAAGGTGGGGTAATGTCAGGGAGGAATAGGGTAGGAGAAGGGGGATAATGGGGGAGAGGGAAGGGAAGAGGGAAAAGGGGGAGAGGAAGGGGAAGCGCAGGAATGGGGTTAGAACAGTGGTTCCCAACCTTTTTTTGCTGCAACCCAAATTAACCTTTATGATTGCAATTAATAGAAAGAGGAAAGGCAGCGGTAGCCTGTGCCTATTTCACTCATTACTGAGACCCTGAGAAAGGAATGCGCAGGCGGATTGGAACTTCATTCAACTCAATGGGTAAAAAAGGCACGGCATTTCACTGCCTTTCTGTTGCTTTTAAGGTAGGCATATAAAATCGCAGTTAAATAAGTTTGGTAGTTTCAACTAAAAATCGTTTGCTTTATGTAAAATGTGCATTGTAAAAATATAATTGTAGATGAAATAATGATCTACATTTTAAAGTTTTTAATTTCATATGGTAGGCACTGCCTACCCTGACTGCATGTCCATGGTCAATACATCTCAACAATGTGATAAGGCGATATATCAAATGCAAGGTTGATGATGATTATTATCGTCAGTAATTTAAACAACTAGAATTAAATAAAGCAGTATTTGACAATAATATACAACATAGAATGACAAATGCAACAACACATTTATGTGTTATCAAGAGCGCTTGGAACATCAAGCCTAAAGACAAAAAGACAGATGTTCATTTGTTAGCTGTTCCTGCCTTACATACAAAATTATTAAAATTCTGGCATTGATACTATTTCTTCTCTATTACTCTCTCATATAATGAGATCAACAGTTATCAAGACGAATAAAAACTTCATTATTACATGGCCGGAAGCATTTAAAATTGTTACCATAACAAATTGTACTTCAACTTTTCTGACAAGTTACTTTGTAAATTAATTTGAATTGAATTTATAATTTGTGATGATTTCTGGCTATTTATTACCATTTATTATATAATATCAGTGGTCTGTCTACAGAATCCCTGTGACTACACAGATTTATGGCACTCATTTAGCCAATTGTGCCATGTTCTGTTGTGCTTTAACATAACAGGCCTCTCCCCCCAGCCCCACACTAAATTCTCTAAAAGTTTTTACAGCCTCAGTGAGTGGAATTAAACTACTTGGTCCTATGTGGATCAGGTTACTCCAATGATAAAGTGGGGTGTGGGGTGGAGGGCTGAGTTTGATTTGTATTCTTAATTTAATCAAAAATCTGTGTCTGATATGCTTTGATGTGACATTTTTGATTTGAATGTAATACAGTATTTTACTTGACAATGAATACTTTACTAAAATCAAAGTAGCAATTTAGAGTGAAGCCTGGAGCTTTGTAATACATGAAGTCAGAGAGTTATTACCTCTAACATCAAGAAAGATATTGAAAATTTGAGCCATCAGTCCAAAATCCATCAAACCTGGAAATGTTATCCATGGGAGCCTTCAGCTATCATCAACAGCGCTTGGAACATCAAGGCTAAAGCACTATGAGGTATTCCAGAGCACACCGGGCAGACTACAGTAGGAGTGAGTTGCAGTTAGATGAGGAGGCTGGAGGACATGTCTGGAGATGTTTCTAGCAGCAGTATCAGAAGAGATGAGAATTTTAAAGGGTTTCATCTTCAATGTACTATAATAGGTTTGATCATTTCAACAGATTAAATTGAACCACTGATCTCCAGTGACTAATTGGTGTAAAGGACGTCACGGCAGATTTCTAAATATCCCCCAAACTCTTGGTTAAATGGAGTTGGTTACGTGTAGTCAGGAAGCAGCTCAGAAACAGAAAGGTCACAGAGAAAACTGCAATAAAGTTAGAAGATACAGAGAAATAAAAATTGATTTTTCTCAGTCAGAGGAGAGGATAGGGGACACACAGGATGCCTGAGTTAATGAGCTGTTTGGGGTAGGGGTGGTCGGGTTGGAGAGAATCCGAAAGATAAGGAGCTCCTAAGTCATACGTGATGGGATTTAATGATGAGAATAAGCGCTGTGAAATTGATTTAGTGGGAGCTGGGGAGTCAGTGGAGCCTGGTGAGACTGGTGTGATGCTGAGTTTAGTGTAGGGAAGGATACAGGCAGTGGAGTTTTGGATAAGTTGGAGCTTAGAGAGGGTGAAACCAGCAAGAAGTGTATTTGAAAAATAAAAAATCCTTTGAATAAAAAGGATTCTGACATCCCTTTTGTATCTTCAGAACAATTGTCCCAATATGACAGTGTTTGAGTCCAGATGCTAATCTATGCAGTAATTACCTGTATTAAGATATAACAGCATTCAGATGTAATGGACATTCAGTCTCCCGACATCAGCTATGCTGATTGCTAGTTTCCACAGGATTGGTCTAATTTCAACTCAGCAAACTGTTTACAGTGTTAGAACTTGCAATATCACATGAAATATTTCCATTGTCTATGTTGTACAATGAGTCCTTTTGTATTAACATAGGAACAAAAGTGGCAGGGGTAAGTCATTTTACCCACTGAGCCTGTTCCACTATCTTATTAAATCATGTCAGATTTTTACTCTACTTTTCCTATGTTTTCGTTGTATCCCTAATACCCCTACTTTCTATTTATCTACTGTATATACCTTTGTAATATAAAATTCCATTCTAGATAATACTGTATGAAAAATCTAATATACAAGAAATGTACAATATAAAATCTAGAATAAAATAAATGAATATTCTATGATTTGTTCTGACATTGATCTGAAATTTTTATTAATCTATACATTGTCATATAAAATATTATATTCAAATCAAGAATTCTCCACAATGTGTGTAGGTGTGGATAGTGTGGGTAGATTCAGGCTGTTATTGGTTAATTCTTTAAGGGCCTTTCAAGAGCGATTTACCGAGCTCTATTTATTTAGCAGTAAATAGGAACCTGGTTGTTAGTCGATTGGCAGATCGCCTTTCCAGGGGTAATAATTCCTTTAAAAAAAATGGTTTCTTCAAACCACGACTGTTTGTACTATGCACAATTGGCAACTGGATTTTGCCCACAAAACATAGTATAGTCAATTCACTTTAGAGTATATTCTGTGTAGTGCTTTGAGACATCTCGAAAGCGTGATAAGGCGCTGTATCAAAGGCAAGGATCATTAATCATTAATTAAGCTTTTAAGGAATATACTGAATACAGGCATCCCTCCCCAACCGCGGGGGATACGTTTCCTGTAAACCTCCGCGGTTGATAAAATCGTGGTTGGAAAATACAGGGCCCTATGGGAAACATGGGGATAGGGGGTGTAAGTTTGGGCGCATTGGCTGCCAGGATCTGCAGCAATCCGTGAGGCTGTCTGATTGACTTACACAGAGAGAGAGACACGGAGGATAGGGGGGGAGTGGGGTGGAGGGTGGGGTGGGGGGGGTGACACGGACGGCTGGGGGTGACACGGAGGGCTGGGGGCGCTATCTGGTTGATCTACACAGAGAGAGAGAGAGAGAGAAATCAATGGAGAAGGTGTGGTGGGTGACACGGAGGGCTGGTGGGGGCTGTCTGACTGATCTACAAAGAGAGAGAGAGACATGGAGGGTGGGGGTGGGTGACACAGAGGGTTGGGGGCACTGTCTGACTGACCTACTGATACAGACAGTCACAGAGAGAGAGGGGTTGGGGGTGGGGGGAAGAGAAGGTGAAATAGAGAGAAGGTGAGTCAGAGAGAGATACACTTACACATAGAGAGAGGATGCAGATCCTGGCAGCCAATACTCCCAAATTTATTAGCTAGGCTGCAGAGAAGCGACAATAAATTCATACTACTGGTGTAGATCCATGAGGTGTAGTAGCTACATGGGGTAGTAAAGATGCTGATAGGTGGGAAAAGTGGAATGGATGAATACACGCCAATACACGGATGAATGTGGTCTCTTGTTTGGAAGAGTGAAACTTGAAAATTTAAACCCGCGATTTAAATCGCGGATGCGCAATACGCATTGCCATGGTTTGCGAGGGTTGTCGCATTTAGCAAACCGTGGATGCATGAGTTTCGTGGTTGACGAGGCCATAGTTGGCCTGGGATACCTGTACTGGGTTTGAATGTTTCATAGGATCAAAAATCATAGGATGTTGCAGCAGGCCATTCATCTCACTAAGTCTACTGTAGGATCATCTATTTCCATGTGTTGAACAGATAGTCTTTGGACACCGAGTAGATTTAAAAGAGTTAAAAGAGTTCTTTATTACAGTACTTGTAAAGTTACAGGACAGGCATGTTGCTTGAGCTGTTCTTTTGAGACAAAACAAAAGAATCTATATTTATACATTGCTACTTTCTGTTAGCTTATTCAATCAAAAAGTTACTGATCACTCGAGACACCTTCTTTCAGGGGTTTCACCCTATCAAATTAGTCTCTCCCTTCATGGGTTGCACTTGAACACTAGTACGTACAGTCTAACCTTTGTCTCACATATTGATCATGAGTCTGCGCACTATTGGCGCACGGTGTACTGATTGGGTTAGCTGGAATGTTAAACAATGCTCGTATCTAGTCGCTCGATTAGCTGTCTAGGCATAACATTCTGGTGCTGAATCACACTCCTTACTTCTTTAATTCCTTCATCTATAGAGGTATTTTTCTGCACAAGTCACTTTCCTGCTCGCTCCCCATGCCCTTTAATATTAAGCGCTATATCAAATGCTCGAATTATTATTTATTAATTCATTTTCAAATCTCCAATTCCCTTCAGAAATAATTTCAGAAATCCTTACTTAGTGAAGAATCTTATGAACTATCCAGTCCATTATGAAATATAACTTCAGGGAATGCAATGCAACATATAATGACTGAGATTCCTATCAATGATTTTGCAGCGGATTTTCCAGATGTGTTAAGTTTAATTGGTAGAGGATTCAATTACTTTGTCATACTTTGTCACTTTCGCCGGCACACAAAGGCTAATAAGCTTTCCTCCAAAATACATTGCAAATAAATTTGCCATCCATCAATTTTATAATATCTATTTTAATAAGATACAAATGATATATTTACTTGAACTTTGCAACCTTCTACAATTACCAGTAAATGTGTTAATCAGTCAAATTAACTATCCAATGTAGATTATATAGTAAATCTATCAAAACAGTGTTTTCTTTGAAACAGATACGTGTACAATGTAATATATTGTTCACAACTGAAAAGGAAAAGGGAGGAGAAATCGTCAAGTGTTTTTCCTGTTGATCACAGATCCACTAGAAAGTGCACAGATGTGAAAATGGAAAATGGCCTGGATAAGATTCTGTAATTAATGCGTTAAATAATATCTCAAATTATATTAGTGATAAATATATATATATATGAGACATATGATCAATCACCCATCTTGGGAGCTGGTGTAACTAGCTTTGCAGAAGAAACAAAAGACTGTTTATAAACAACAAACTGTTTTCAGTCCTCATCAGTAATTTTCTCATGGAAAAATGTTCTGCAGCTGGAGAGACAGCTGTGTTGCATTTGTTTTTGCAGAGAAACCATCTTGCAAAAGACAATAGGTGAAAGGTCACCTAATTAACTGGATAAAGAGAGATTGATTCGAGAAAGGAAGAAATTGGAACTTGGAGTCGCAAACCATATTCCAGTGTCTAAAGAAAAGAAAGATCAAGACTATGAGTGAAACAACTCTAAATGTACAATAATACTTGGCTATCGAACTGAGAACTGCATAATCATACCTGGGCACTTTTGGGTGACAGTGAACTGGAAATCGTACAACAATACTTGGATATCTTTTGATGGACATAATAATTATATTTGGATTAAATTGGACAATAAATTGGGCATTGCCCCAACCATCTCTTTCGCAACATTTGGTTTGACCAACCTTAACGGTGAGAACTGTATGGGGGTATGTAAACACCGTTGTGATGTATACTTTTAATTTCTTATAACTATTGTTAATCTGAATTAATATCCATCTACATTTTTTGTCCAAACAAAAGTTGATTTAAATTTGTGACCCTGTATTGAAGTAAGGACTGACACAAATGTTATAAGTTATGGGTACGTAGCTGCCCTCAGTTTTTAAGATCAAATCAAGAGTTGCTTAATTTACCAGTGATCTGAAAATTAGTTATTGATAAAAACAACAACAACAAAATTGAATTTATATAGCGCCTTTCACATTAGGAGGATGTCCCAAAGCGCTGAACAGTCTGGTTGGGACCTGTGCGGGAGAGGGGGGGGGTGGGGGGGGGCGGGAGAGGGTCAAAGTAGGGGGAAGGGGAAGGAGAGTGGGAGAGGGAGAAGAGTTAGTGGGGCAGCCGAAGGCGAGATTGAAGAGAAAGGTCTTGAGACCGGCCTTGAAGGAGGAAAGGGAGGAAGCAAGATGGAGGGGCTGCGGGATGGAATTCCACAGTGTAGGAGCAGAGAGGCTGAAAGCCCAGCCGCCGATGGTTGGGCAGTTAAGGCAGTGGAAGCGGAGCAGGCCTGAGTCTGCTGAACGGAGGGGACGGGCAGGCTGATAGGGAGACAGTAGGTCAGAGAGATAGGCCGTGAATGGCCTAGAAAGTGAGGACAAGGATCTTGAATTCGATCCTCTGGATGACGGGGAGCCTGTGGAGACGGGCGAGGGTGGGAGTGATGTGGTCGTGAAGCCTGGTACGGGAGAGTACACGAGCTGCAAAGTTCTGAATGATCTGCAGCCTGTGAAGGGAGGACCTGGGGAGGCCGATGAGGAGAGAGTTCCCGTAGTCGATCCTGGAAGTGCTAAAGTCGTGGATGAGAGATTCGGCGGTGTGGGGGGTGAGGTAGTGGCGGTGTCTGGCAATATTGCAAGGTGATGGAAGGCTGTGCTGGTCATGGAGTGGATGTGGGGGAGGAAGGATAGCTTGGGGTTGAACAAGGTACCCACATTCCTGATTGGCTTCGAGAGGTGGAGAGAGCTGAGGTGCGGATGCTGACGTGAGCCAATCAGGAGGGCTTCCGTCTTGTTGACGTTGAGTTGTAGGAAATTTGCCCTCATCCAGGACTCGATGTCAGACAGATATGCAATCATAACGCCAGTGGTCCTGGAATCGAGGGTTGACGCGGATAGGTAGAGTTGGGTGTCATCTGCGTACATGTCAAAATTTACCCCATATCTACGGATGATGTCGCCCAGGGGGAGAGTGTAGAGGGTGAAGAGCAGGGGGCCAAGGACAGAGCCCTGGGGAACGCCGCATGTGACTGTGCGGGGGCTGGAGGAAAAGCCATTGGAAGAGATGAAGTGAAGGCGGTGTGAGAGGTAGGATTGGAACCATTCGAGGACAAATCCTTGCAGGTTGAGGAGGGAGGAAAGGCAATGGAGGAGGATCCCGTGGTCCACGGTATCGAAGGCAGCGGATAGGTCAAGGAGGACGAGGAGGCAGAGGGAGCCCTGGTCACAGATGGTCACGATGTCGTTTGTGACCTTGACCGGGGCAGTTTCCGTGCTGTGGGAGGCACGGAAACCCGATTGGAAGGGTTCGAGGAGTGAGTGTTGTGTGAGGAAAGAGCGGAGCTGGGAGGCAACCACTCTATCAAGGAAAAAATCAAATTTGGAGATAATAAAGCCAGTTTGTAAATCTCTGCATCATTTTAAAATAATACATCCTTCGGGGGAGGCAATTAACATAAGATTTGCTGCTAACTGAAATTGATTAATTTAAGAATAAACTTGCCCACTGCGAATGTGACCTATGCCAATTAGTTCATGATTGAAAATCAATTCTATGGACGTCATTCCTCTTTCATGTCATTCAGAATATGTAAGTCAAAACTTTCATCTCCACTGCCCTTTTGAGGTTGTGTGTATGTTATCTATATTCCTTTGGGATTTGCCTTATAATAGAACTGTTAATGCCCGCTTTTTATATTTGACCTACTAATACTTCATGCGATCTGTGTTTATGAAATTCATTATCCAGCAATGGCCTGTTCCACAAAATTTCTTAATCCAAAAGGAGTATTGAACAGATATTTTGTATTAAATTTGCTGTACTCGCCATTACTGAGCACTAATTGTCATTTCAAAGATATCACAAACCCTAGTTTCACCCTCACAGGATTCTGCTCAGCATTTTGCTTCATTCACCTCAACTGATGTGTACACTGTCACTACACTTGATAGCATTTGCCTGTGAAGGGTTTGAGACATTTTGATGTTGAAGGCACTATATCAAATGCAAGGAATCTTATTATAAATAGTTCATCCTGTGAACACATTGTATGCAGGACAAAGCATTTTCAGAAGTTGTGAATGGGAGTTTACATGTGATAAAGTAGTACTGTAATACAGTAACCACTCATTGACACTTTGAAGTGTGGCGCAGTTTGTATTTCATTTGAAGGACATGTTCATTTGGTTGTTTTTTACATTCTGTAAATTGTTTCAAGGAATGCCTACAATCACTAGCTGTTGGCAAATCTATCAAAATAATATCACAAACCAAATCAGAGTAGTGATTGACACATGCCAATCTTAAAATTAAGAAAATCTGCACATTGCCAACACCTATGCCTGTCTAAACTGTAGGGCTGCATTATTTCCAATTGGTTTATTTATAAATCATTTAAGACATATAAATGAATTTGGAGTCTAATGCTATTAAAATGCCTGTAGGGAACAGATCAGCCATTCCAACTCT
The DNA here is from genome assembly GCA_035084275.1 of Hydrolagus colliei. Classification (NCBI taxonomy): domain Eukaryota; kingdom Metazoa; phylum Chordata; class Chondrichthyes; order Chimaeriformes; family Chimaeridae; genus Hydrolagus; species Hydrolagus colliei. Next base: position 7,886,534 of record CM068744.1, on the reverse strand, counting down.
TACCTTTAGTTCAATTACTCAACCATTGCAACCTAACCAGACTGAATTAAATATTAAATATATATACTGTGTTCAGTGATATTTCCATTCATTTTCTCTGGAGGACGTTATTCAGCTATTTGATCTGTAGGTTTAGACCCTCAGTCTCTGGGTGTGCTCACTGAAACTTTTTTTGAATGTCAATATGCTACATGTGGTTTCAGTTCTATTTAAAGCAATCTTAAGGTGCAAAAACATTTTGAATTCGTCCCTTTTTTCTTTAAAAAATACCAATCATTTTTATATCAGCCAGGAAAGATGAATAGGAGGCTCTCGTCAACGTCTACATTCGCACGGCTCTCACCGCCTCCACCTTCCCAGCCTGCCCCTAAAACTCTCCGAACCTGTGCGCAACCTTGGAATCAGGTTCGACCCCCAACTGTCCTTCCTCCCCCACATCCGGTCCCTCACCAGCACTGCCTTCTACCACCTCCGACGGATCGCCCGTCTTCGGCAATACCTCACCCTAAAAGCCGCCGAAACCTTGGTCCACGCTAGGGTCCGTCGATATGGAAATTTTCCGATTCAGATATATCGATGGGCTCATATCGAGATATACCGAAATATCGATATTTTCGGGTTTTTCGTACTGCGAATGCGCGCGCGGCACCCGCATTCGGAGGTGCACGCGCATTCGGGGCCTATCTCCTCAGGAGGTAAATATCTTTCTCTCTCTGTGTCTCTCACACTCACTCTCTCCATCTCTGTGTTTTTCTGTCTGTGTCTCTGTGTCTCTCTCCTCCCTCACATCCCCCCCGTCTGTCTGTCTGTCTGTCTGTCTGTCTGTCTGTCTGTCTGTCTGTCTGTCTGTCTGTCTGTCTGTCTGTCTGTCTGTCTGTCTGTCTGTCTGTCTGTCTGTCTGTCTGTCTGTCTGTCTGTCTGTCTGTCTGTCTGTCTGTCTGTCTGTCTGTCTGTCTGTCTGTCTGTCTGTCTGTCTGTCTGTCTGTCTGTATATTATCACATCCCTCCCGTCTCCACCCCCACCCAACCCCCTGCCGCCATCCCTCTCTCCGCCCACCCCCCCCGCCGCCGTCCCTCTCTCCCCCCACCCCCCCTGCCGCCGTCCCTCTCTCCCACCCGCCGCCGTCCCTCTCTCCCCCCCACCGCTGTCCCTCTCTCCCCCCCGCCGCCGTCCCTCTCTCAACCCCCCCCCCCCGCCGCCGTCCCTCTCTCCCCCCCCCCCCCGCCGCCATCCCTCTCTCAACCCCCCCGCCCCTCTCTCCCCAACCCCTGCCGCCATCCCTCTCTACCCCCCCCCACCGTCTCTCTCCCCCACCCCCCGCTACCCCTTGCATACCTGTATATTGTATTCGAGGACTATGAATACAGTATGGCGGCTTTCACCTCGGTCTGTGCATTGTGTATAGAGATGAGCATTCTGGGTCTTGTAGTTCAGTGCGCGTGCATCCCGATTTCTCAATATATCGACTTTTCCGATATATTGATATTTTTGAAATGCCTGTATCGGCGTATGATATGAAAATTATATCGGGTTCTACTGATATATCGATATATGGCCAGACCCTAGTAAATTCACTTGATAGTATATTCTGTTAGGCACTTCAAAACATCTAGAAGATATGAAAAGAGCTATATCAAATAGAAGGATTACTATTATTATATATAAAAGGGATGCAAGGACTTCCCAGTTTAGTTTGGATAGTCTTAATCATGGTACTGTAATGATTTTCCCTAGGTGTCACACTCCCAGTTGATACCCCCAACATTGGGATATCAAATTGGGCTAAATGAGTTCAAAGTCCCAATGTGGTGATTTTACCCAAAAAGCCATTTAACTCAGAAGTGAAGGTACTGAAACTTGGCTATGGTGGTTTTGCAATTCCATCCAAAACTTCCCTTGTAAATTTCAGACTGGCTCCATTGGTTGAGCTCTCACCTAGCAGTCAAATCTTTGTGGATTCAAGCACTACATAGGGAATTGGAACCTATAAGATAAGACTCTAATTCCTTGTTTGAGGTCTGCTGCATTGTTGGAGGTGGGATGCTTCGAATTAAACATGAAACTGAAGTCTTGTTTGCCTGTCCAGGTGGATGTTAAAGATACCATGGGATTATTCAAAATGAGAAGGGAGTTTCTTCAGATGTCTTGCTAACAATCCCCTCAATAAAATTGATTACTCACTTCATGGATTTATTTGGGACATTACTGATTGCAAATTGGCTGCCAAGTTTATCCTCACAACACGTTGTATAGTGAAGCAGTTTGAAACGTTGCAGCATCGTGATAAGATTTTATATCAAATGCAAGGATTGTGTTTATATATGGTTACAAAAAAATGCCTTTTCATTTGAAGTCCTGTAGCTCAGTGGTTAGAGCACTCGCCTTACAAGCGTGAGACCTGTGTTCGAATCCAGGCAGGGCGAAACCTTAGGCAAGTTTCCTTACTCCACAAGCCTAATAATAATCCCTCAAAGAAAACTGTAATAAATTGATCATTTCAATCCATGACTGTTTGTGGGACACTGCTGTGTGCAATTGGCTACCATGCTTCGCCCACAAATATACAGTAAATTCACTTTACAATATATTCTGTGAAGCGCTTTGAAATGTCTAGAAGACGTGAAAAGCACGATATCAAATGCAAGGATTTGTTTCCGATTTTCACCTATACATTCGGAGTGCGCGCGCATTCGGGGTGCGCACGTGTTCTGGGTGCACACGCATTCCAGGTGCACGCGCATTCGGGCCTATCTCCTCAGGAGGTAAATATCTTTCTCTCTCTGTGTCTCTCACTCTCTCCATCTCTGTGTTTTTCTGTCTGTGTGTCTCTGTGTCTCTCTCCCTCTCTCCTCTTTCACATCCCCCCATCTCTATCTATCTGTATATTATCACATCCACCCCGTCTCTCCCCACCCCACCCCAGCCGTCCCTCTCTCGCACTCCCCACCCCCGTCGTCTCTCTCCCCCACCACCCCCCCAGCCGTCTCTTTCTCCCTCCCACCCCCCGCCGTCTCTCTCTCCCTCCCCCCCAGCCATCTCTCTCCCCCCCCACAGCCTTCTCTCTCCCCCTCCCCCCAGCCATCTCTCTCCCCCTCCCCCCAGCCGTCTCTCTCCCCCTCCCCCCAGCCGTCTCTCTCCCCCTCTCCTCCCCCCCAGCCGTCTCTCTCCCCCTCCCCCCAGCCATCTCTCTCCCCCTCACCCCCCCCCCCACCCAGCCGTCTCTCCCCGCCCCCCCACCCCTTGCATACCTGTATATTGTATTCGAGGACTATGAATACAATATGGCGGCTTTGCACCTCGGTCTGTGCATTGTGTATAGAGATGAGCATTCTGGGTCTTGTAGTTGATTGTGCTCGCATCCCAATTTTTACCTCGATATATATCGATATTTTTAAATGTCTATATCGGCGTATCGATATGAAAATTATATCGGGTTTTAGCGATATATCGATATGTCGCCGGACCCTAGTTCACGCCTTTGTCACCTCTCAGCTGGACTATTGCAACACCCTCCTCGCCGGTCTCCCCTCCACCACAATCCACAAAATCCAGCTTATCCAGAACTCTGCCGCCCACATACTCACCCGCTCTAAGCTTTGCTCCCCCATTACCCCAGTCCTTGCCAGACTTCACTGGCTCCCTATCCCAGAGAGGATCGACTTCAAGATCCTCACCCTTGGTTTTCAAATCCCTCCACTCCTCTGCACCCCCCTATCTCTCTGATCTCCTCTCCCCCCAACCCAGCACCCGCTGCCTTCGCTCCTCTGGGTCTGGCCTCCTCCATGTCCCCCGAGTCCTCCGCTCCACCCTCGGCGGCCGTGCCTTTAGCCATTACGCCCCGAGGCTCTGGAAAACCCTTCCTCACTCACTTCGCCTCGCCCCCTCTCTTCCCAGTTTCAGGTCACAGTTGAAAACCTTTCTCTTCGACCGAGCTTTTGGTCACCTTCCTGCCCCTGCTCCTGGCTCGGTCCCGGGATCCGCTACTGTGAAGTGCTCTGAGATGCCGTCTGGCGTGGAGGGCGCTATATAAATCGAAGTTGTTGTTGTTTTTGTAGTCTCCCCCACAAAAGTGTCACTTACATTCTGCAATGATTCACTGAAGGATGTAGAATTAATAATAATCCTTGTATTTGATATACAGCAGTGCCGTTTCCAGTTTTCAAAACATCTTACAGTATATATCGTACAGTGCATAGACTGTTCTTTTGTGGGCGAATGAACTGTGCACACTGTCGTAATCCCTTGAGAAAAAAACTATAATAAATTGGTCATTTCAATCCACGACTGTTTGTGGGTAACTGCTGTGCGCAATTGGCTGCCGCAATTCACCCGCATAAATACAGTTGATTCACTTTACAGTATGTCCTGTGAAGCGCTTTGAGACGTCTAGAAGACGGTGAAAAGCGCTATATCAAATGCAAGGATCATCTTGCACAATTCAGGGAGGGGTGGGTGGGGGAGGGAGGGGTGAGGAATTTGTAATTTCAATCCTTTTTGGAAAGCAGTTTTCAACAATTTGCCGAAATCCTATTCTAATTTAGATTTGAATTTCCGAATTTTCTATCAGAAATTTTTAAAATATGCCGTAAAGCTACGACAGTAAGAGCATTAAGGTCACTGATTACATTTTTAAACTGGATGATTCTGCAGAGCACTATTTCATCACGAAACTACTTTACACGCAGAATTCTACTTCAAGAATAAGCTATTATAGCTGATATATCCAATTCCTATATTAATATTATATAATACTGAGGCAAAATGTGTGCCTTGTAAGGCTCAAAGAATCTGCTACAATGGATGATCTTTCAATTGGATGGATGCCTGCCTGCCACTACTTGAAAACTGCCTAATCCACCCAGTCAATCGGTTAGAGATAAGACATTCTTTCCCTGGGAAATGGACACCTCCTAGACACTGGATCACTAACCACCTAACTTCACTAACTTCTTCAACACTTAAATAGGTCAACATGATCTGACGACTGACTCTTCATGGAAATTATTCCTAACTCAAGGTAAAGTTGTTTTCACTTTCTATCGTGTAGTCTCTTGAGCCATTTTGAAATGGATGATTCAGGCCAAGTAATAATAATCCTTGCATTTGATATTGTGCTTCACAGAGTATGTTGTAAAGTTAATTGACTGTATATTTGTGGGCGAAATGCAGCAGCCAATTGCGTACAGCAGTGTTCCACAAGCAGTCATGGATTGAAATGCCAAATTTATTATTGTTTTTTTACTAGGTGTGTGGAGTAAAGAAACGTGCCCAAGGTTTCGCCCTGCCTGGAATTGAATCCAATTCTCTCGCTTGCATGGCAGGTTCTCCAACCACTGAGCTACAGGACTCCTAAATAACAATGGGATGTAAACCATTTGCAAGCAAATACTAAATGGCAAATACTGTTGGCAGCTACGTGAAACATCTGAAGATCTGTGTCTAATATCTTGGGTACGCTGCTGCAGGTGAAGCAATATTGCTTGCAGTCTGATTTATACTTTGTACACCACAACACTTCCAAAGAACTCAGAAATCAAATCTTAACGCTGTTAAAAGAATAGGTATCTTAGCCCCAAAACTGCAGTATAATCGCAGTATGAAATTAATCCTGTACACAGACATAGTTATACATTAGAAGCTGCAGAGTGACACTGTAAGTCAAAATGGGACCCTATCTGCTCATTGATCATACTTTTAGTCAGTGTTTCCTTGCAGAGCAACTGCTTTGAGACATCCTCATGACATGAAAGGCACTATATCAATGGAAACTGAATTGTATTTTTATCAATTGTCATTTAAAAAGGAAATAGCAAAGTCTTCAACAACCACAACAATTACATTTGTATAGCGCCTTTCACGTCAGGAGGACAGAGTGAGATCTAGAGCTCTGACATGTTTATAGTTCTTGCAGATTTATATTGATCTGCACAACTCTCAGGTCTGAGCTGCATGAACACTATCTACTGTTGCTCCGCAAATTAGAGATATAATAAACAGTGATTGCCTCCAAATGGAATTTACTGAGATCTGGAAATTGACACAATGGTAATTAATCATCAGTCTGTGCAAATCTGCATGATTACACGTATTTTAACGATTCAGAAATTCAGTTGCTGAAACAATATAAGACTGCAACTGCCTTGTCCTTGAAGTAGGATTGTGCATGTCAAGTAGTTACGTGCTGAAATAGTGCTCTGTAGATGCACTTTGCTTCAAAGCAATATCATCAGCTAGGTCATCACTATGCGTGCCTCTACCTTCTCTGTGGCGACATCTGTGCCAAGCCTTCAGATTCTACATCCCTAATCTCTGGAACTCCCTCCCTTTACCCCTCTATCTTTCCACTTTCCATTAGAGTGTAAAAAACACTCTAATGCAATGCGGGGAGAATTGCAGTGTTGGCGAATCTATCCTGTGGATAACATGTCAAATTAAGGTCCCCTCTATCTTAAAGATCCTGTGACACTATTTAAAAGGGAAGGGAGGATGTCAAGGTTCATAGCCAACAATCCCCCAATTTCTCATTCACTTCAGGCTTTCTGTGAGACACTGGTCTGCTCAAATTGGCTGTCACGTTCATGTACAAATACACAGTCACTACACTTTGCAACAAATCCTGGCAACGTGATAAAGAGCAATATCAATTGCAAGGATTATTATTATTATTTGCGGAAGACATCCAGTAAGCAGTTCTTTCTGCAATGCCATTTTCTAAAGACATTCAATGCTTGCTTAATTTAAACGTCTTGCTGTGATTGCAATCATTCGGTTTATGGCTTTTTGATTCACAGCAAAATTGGAATTAGACTGCAAGTCAGTCATTAACCTTCACATGAGGTGAATGGTATCCAAGCTGCAGCTATTCCCTGCTGACGTCACTGACCAAGTCATTCTAAATATGGGAAAGCTAATGTACCAAAACATATTCTGTGTGATGTTGTGATGTGGGTTTTAATGATTCAATGGAAAGTATGTTTAACTGAACTGGTTTCAAACAACTTTGGGAACAGAGTGAATGTTGGGGTGAAAGAAAGTGAAAGAAAAACACATTTATAATTTATAAATAAAAAACGAATAATTCCCGCATTTGAAATACGAACAAAGGTGAAAGATATAGCACTTATCAAATTGATGGTGAAGTGAGTCACACGATTGACTGTAAAGATTGGTGATTGTATATCTTGCAGGTTTATGTGGCAGCAAATTTGTGCAGAGCACAATAAAGAGCCTACAAAGAACCCTATAAAGAGCCATGAAGTGAGTGACCATGAACAATTACATCTGGGGATTGGTTTATAATATTTATTCTGTTTGTGTATTGTTTTTATGTGTCTTATTCTCCGAGATGTCAGGAATGATGGGTTGAGACCAGGACACCGGTCCAATTCTCTAATTTAAAAGGCAGCTTGAAATTGTGATGGGCAGATGGTAGGGTGGAGCTCTGGAAGGAAGAGATGCGATATGCCAAAGAGCTTTCACCCAAAGCGATCTGTGGATCTTGTGATATCCTCCCGAGCTCAGGTCATGAAATAAGAGTTGTCCTTTACAACTCTAAACCTGTATCCTCTTGTTCTGCTGTCTTGATGCATCCTGAAGTATAAATATATTGCTCAGATAGAGCAGAGCAACATTTGTATCCCATCTGCACAATATCGCATTTAAATTATTTAGAAGGCCACACCTAGAACATTGTGATTGCCAATGAATTTTAACACTCTGTCTGGACAACAGATTTTATTGAGCAAATACTACTGGGGAGGCTCACATATATGATATGAAAATTTACTTTATTCCTTATACCAACAATTGGTTGCACTGAAGAGAAGATAACATATAATAATCTGTTCCTGTTCAGTGAAACGGTCTAATTCTGGTTAGAGATACATACAAGACGCAAGAAGGTAATCATTTTCCTGAAAGCTATCAGCATTTGTAGGATTACCCTGCATGTAAAGTGCTATGTAAATGCAAATTGTTGTTGTGCATGAATGGCAATGCAAAGGTGCATTAAGATTATATTGTTCTTTCCTCTGCTAGCTTTGCCACAGGTATTTTGCATTATGCATTTGCATCTGGTTTACATGAATAAATTTATTAGATCGGAAGAAGGCATAGTGTATGTACATCATCTTGACATGCATTTTAGGTTTGTGCTGTAATCTTAGTTGCAGTTTACATGGTAAATCCAAATGAACAAAATTCGTCAATCTCAATGAACATGATGGTACATTCCAATACACAGCCTTAAACTCTTTTCATTTAGTCACTATGATGTGAAGGCACTATCATTTTAATACGCTACATTCATTATTATTAAAATGTTTTTAGGAAAAAAAAATCATTTTTTCTGGGACATTTCAATATCCATTTTGACCTAGGGATATAGATCACAATTTTTTGTTTTTCAAAATGTTAATGTTTGGCATAGAGCACACAGAATGACATAGAGTAAAGGAGAACATGGCTTTCAGATTGCCTTGTATCCTTAGCTGAGTATGCCCATTATATCCTGAGATAGCAATGGAAATAGCTGCTTGATGTTCCTGGCAACAGTAAAGTATATCCCAATAGCAGTTACTAGAACTCAATGGGCAGTGACTTCAGAAAACACACTCTTAGCCAACCACTTTTTCTCTGTTCCATTAGCAAGTATAGAAAATGAATTTGAAGTTGAACATTGCTATAAATCATGTAACTTAATTTGCCAGTTGGTCCATTACAGTGGCTTCAAAACATTGAATAATGGCACCCCACCACTAACTCAGCAACCCCCACTCCTTCACAATCGGCTACACACACTCGGGCCCTCGGCTCTGACTGACTCTACCCCCCCCCCCCCGCCCACTGGCCTGCCGACCATCTACTCCACCCCCTGGCCCCCAGGCCATAGAGTGGAAGCCCGTCGACCAACCGACCGACTGTGCAGGCACCGACTCTGGGTAAACGAACTCAACCAACCTTCACACAGCTACTCTACGTTCCTCAAGTCCAAACAACTTCACGCTCTGATCTCAGCTCAAACTATTGTAACAGGAATGATTAAACCTCATCGTACAGTGAATAACCTCATCCTCTGTGTTTCTGCATTCCGTGTTCACCAACTCTATCTTCAACCCACTCTGTGAGCTCCACATTAATCTAACAACATCTCCCTGGTCCTGTCCCCATCAAACCTCAGCCTCTGTTCCTAACAACTTCCTGTCTCGACCTACAATATCATGCAGAGATTGGCTCCTGCATGGAGTCCACATTACTGAGTTAGTGTGGGGCGTCGCTATTTAAAGTTTGAAAACCACTGCCCTATAGCAAAGTTTTCATTGCGCACCCACCCACCCACCCAACTCCATCACATTGAATGATTTTTGCAAATGATAACAGCAAATTCAATATTTTCTTTACCTGTTTTTAATCAGTTTTTTCTTAAGTAGTAACAAAAAACATTAAATTGTTAAAAAAATTAAATGAAAAAAATCATTAAAATTGTGAAATCAATTACTGTATTACTGTACTTACATTTATAATTCCAAGCAATAGGTATTTCGTATTGTATTTTCTGCATTTTTTTACATGCCATTTCTCTACTTAAACTGGCCTCACTATCTTTACTTGAACTTGCTTCACTATCTCTATCTTTCCTCTTGAAACCGGGTTGAGAACTTCTCCATCTCTTCAAGAGTCCTCAATACAGGTGAACCCCACTTAACGTTGTAGTCTAGTTCTTGAAAAGACATTAAAGTTAGGTTCATTTGGACATTTTTCTTCAAAATTTTCTTTTAAAAAAACACATATTACAGTAGAAGCCTGTTTATCCGGCACCCTCGGGACCCGGCCAGTGCCGGTTAAAGCGCCTGCCGGATATTTGGCAGAAAACCCAACACAAAACAAATTATTCCTTTTTTTTCCAAAAAAATTATTCATTAAAAAACATAGCATATTAATAATAGACTAAATAATCATTTATATGATAATATAACATATAAATAATAATTCTAATCATTTTACACACAGTGACCAGGCAGTTCAGAGAGATCTTTAAACTAATGCAAAAGTTACACGTCTGAATGACACTGTTCTCATTGGGGGCAGAAGAGAGGAAAGCAAACGTGTTATTGAGAAAGCAGAGAGTGAGCGGCGGCCGCTCAGTTCAGTTAACTTTCTTTCCAAAAACCCTTGCGATGCCTGTGTGTGTGTGTGCAAAACGAGCATTGCAGGGATGAGTCTTTTTTTATTAAAATAAAAGCCAATGAATTGATCTGCAAGCTTTGCTCAGGGTGGGTGTGTGTTTTGCTGTTTTGTGGCTAAATTAAATCTAAATTCTAAATCAATCAACTCACCCCGCTCTGCCTCTCAAAAAGTACACTCCGGAGAGTGCATTGCTCAGCATTCTGAGTTAGCGCCACCATCAGGCACCTAGTAGCAGCATTCCAAAATACTGACGCAATACAAAACACCCAAAAAATTCATTTTTCTGGATAAATTCTGTTTTATCGAATGCGGACCTTTTTTTTTGCGGTGCCGGTTATACGGAAGTTACAGTTGATCGGGTCACGGATAACGAGCTCCTACTGTACTTGCTCCCTGCCTGCCTGCCCGGCTCACTCACTCACTGCTGGTCTCACTCGCTGCTAGCCTGCCTCGCTCTCTCGCTGCCGGTCTTGGTAGCTCCCAAGTCCTAGTGCCATTGTGCCCCCTTACCTCCCGCTGGTGAACGGCGAATTTGTGAACGTCGCCACGTTAAGCGGGGTTTATCTGTAATAAGAACAATAACAGCCGCCCCCCTCCCGCCCCCCAGCTAATGGTACGCACCCCCCAGCGGGGGTTTACCCACAGTTTGGAAACCACTGGTCTATTAGATGGTATGTACTGTGTAGTAGTACCTATGTATGAGGAAATGGATCAAACAAAAAAATGTAAGAATAAAAACATATGTTATATTGCTTTTTGGGGGAGAGGGTGGGTTAAAAGATCGTAAAATTGTAGCTTTGTGGTGCATTCAAAAACAATGTGTCTGCATCACTTCAGATAAATTATTGACCGATTGTGTGTTGTGAAGACAATACACAAATATTAACCGATGTCACTGTGCTCAAAAGCATCTTTCTCTATTCCCAGCATTGACTGATGAGCTCAATGATACCAATGATATGTTACCAAACCCCAAATCATATCTAGTACTGTGTCAGCAATCACCCATAGCATGATGTGATCTAATCAAATTAAGGTTGTCAACAGGGAAGGAAGCAAGGTTTCATCTCAGATTCAAAATCAAGCATTGTTGCTAATTACTTTGACTGAGGTAGATGTACAGATTATGATCAATGCATTTCCTAACGCAGCCGTGAAGGCCTGCAGAATCTTAATCAATCAGAACTTACATTTATATAGCGCCTTTCACGTTGAGAGGACGCTGTACAGTCCCAAGGCGCTGTACAGTTAGGTAGGGACAAGAGCAGGGAGTGAGGGATCGGGACAGGATGAAGAAGAGTAGGAAAATTAACGGTATATTCGTGGGCAAAACGAGGCAGTCAAATTGCGCACAGCAGTGTCCCACAGAGAGTCATGGAAGTGGGACCAGGGAATAAAGAGGGGAAAAATGGCAAGGGTAGGGGTCAGGGCAAGGGGAAGGAGAGCAGGAAAGCCGACTGCATATTTGTGGACAAAATGTACAGTATTCACCAAATAGGATACACCAAATAGTTTTTCAGAACATGAAACAAACAGAGGGTGTTACATTTTTAGAATTCTCTTGAATAATAATAACCCTTGGATTTGACAACCTTTTCACGTTGTCAACATGTCTCAAAGCCTTTCACAGGAATTGCTATAAAGGTTAGGAACTGTGTATTTGCGGGCAAATTAGGCAACCAATTTGCACAAGGCAATGTCTCGCAAACAGCTATGAAGTAAATGACTAATTTTGGACCAATTTTGCCCACATATTATACAATTAATTCACTTTACAGTATATTCTGTGAAGCACTTTGAGATGTCTTCATAACATGATAAGGTGCTATATCAAATTCAAGGATTATCAGTATTATTCATTTTATCTGGGGTAAGGAGGATTCTTGGCGAACCGGTGTTCTCTTTTTTGAATACTGTTTCATGTCGGTTTGAACAGGCAGATAAGACCTTGATTGAAATGTCTGCATGTAATTAAGCAATTTAATTATTGTGTACATGGTAGGTACGATACAAATGCAAGTTGGTGTTGTTGTGATCGAAGGGCAGCACTTCTGACATTACAGCATTCCCCCAGCATTGTTCTGAAGTGTCAGACTGCACTATGAACTTAAAGTCACGTTGTGGGACATGATCCTAAAACCTCCTGACTCCAATTGAGCCATGATAAGATATGTATAGGAAATACTATCTGATAGAGCAATGGTTTACAACCTCGGTAGCTGACCCAAATCAAGCTTGCAGGGGTCCTCAGTAGAGTCGCGAAGGGTCATCAGAATTTTTTTTAATCATTTTTAATACTGAAACGTGCCCGAGGCGACACCACCAACCAATTTGTATGAAAGACCGTACTAGCGAGTTGCGCTGAGTCCACAAAACAGACGGAGTCATCTTCTTGGCTGAGCCTCTTCTTCAGTCGCGCAGTCTGAGGGCTGGGGGGTCCTGTGGTGGTCAATTTAGGGTCGCAGCAAAAAAAGGTTGGGAACCACTATGATAGAGGCTAATAAATTTCAATCAATCTGAACTATTATTATTTCAAATAGAATATATTTTTTCAACGGTTGTATTTTTTTAATTGTATCGGATTTTTTATGATTTTATTGTGGGGGACAATCTTGTGGTATTTCTAATAGGATTTTTTACATTGAATTCCTCCTGGTAACCAGATGAACATATGTCAACTTATCAAATTGACAGAATCTCACTACAAAAATAAATCATCTTACAGTGAGATGTTATCACAGACTTTGTTGCTTAATTACCAAATCATGTTAATTAATACTGCAAAATTGGTCATTTATTAATTCTGTTCAATATTTTAAGTCAAAAAATTAACTCGAATACCTGTAAATATTTTCAGTTAATTGATGTCCATATGTCCATATGTCCACAGGCAATACTGTTGTAGGGAATTATTGCATATAGAGATGGACTAAGTTTGCTTTACACAATATCAATAGTATTGTACTTTCGAGATCCATATGGCACATTTAGTGTCATGGGCTAAGAACTATTTTGCTCTATTTGAAATGTTTTGCTAATTTGTTCCAATAATGAAATCTGAAGAAATACATTTTGAAATAATATGAAATAGAAAGATATAAAGCAAGATTAATTATTTACCTCAGTAGATCTTATCAGGTCTCTTTTCAGCTTTGGCATCAATATACCCTAAAATATTTGCCTACCATTATCGTATAAACACTCTCAGGCAATTCCAATCCAATGTCAACCATGTATTAGTGTGGCTGGAGCATTACACTCACGAGAGTACTTTCTATAGACTCAATAGGTTATGCAAGATTAAACATGATTCATGTTTAATTAATCGAGTCAACAATTATCATTAGAAGATGCTTGTTGAATGCTATTGATGTAATGTCTTAACACACATTGTGTTGCCCTGCATGCAGAAATTGTAACCATACAAAAGACAAATTACAGACTGATTGCTGCAACCATAGCACCTTTCTCGTGGAGTCCTGGAGTTATAGACCACATCTCTCTAACGTCTGTAGTAAATGGCTCAGCAACAAACATGCCTGTAAATACACAGTCAATACACTTTGCAGTAAAATTCTATGACAGGCTTTAAGATATTTCAACAATGTGGTAAGGTGCTATATCAAATGCAGGGATTATTATATTGGAATAAAGTCATGTTGAATAGATGGCAAAGATAGCGGAAACAGCAATTTCTGCCACTACCATCAAAGAGGATAACATTGTAGAAAACAGATACTGTATCTGCAATTTTTTAAATTAACAAATATGCACAGTTGGAACAGCAACAACAACATCAACAAAATGACACTTCTAAAGCGCCTTTCACATTGGGAGGACGTTCCAATGTGGTGGACAGTCAATATTTCAGACCCGAGCTGGGGTCGGGATCGGGGAGGGTAGAGGGAAAGGAGGGGATTTGGGCTGACTGATCGGCCCGTCGAAGCGGAGAGTCTTGAGGCAGAACTTGAAAGAAGCTAGGAAGGAGGCGAGGCAGAGCGACTGTGGGATGGAATTCCAGAAGTTAGGGGCAGAATAGTTGCCAATGGTGGGGGCAGGTGGTTCAAGGGACATGGAGCAGTCAGGAGCCCGCTGAGCGGAGGGAGCGGGCAGGTTGGTAGGGAGTTAGGAGGTCACAAACGTAGGAGGGGGGCAAGACCATGGAGGGCTTTGAAGATGAGGACCAGGATCTTGAATTGAATCCTCTGGGTGACAGTCAGTTTCTATTGAATAAGAGGTTCTGTTGGGTCAAAAACTACACATCATATTTGCTTCACAACTGATTCACGAGAAACCATAGATGTTTGTAAAAGATAAAAGATTAAACATACCATTGATTCAGAACTAAACTTCTGCAAGATCAAACAAGGTGATGCAGCTCTGCTTCGGCAAAGGAAACAAGCAGAATGATCCACAGCATCCAGTCTTCACTCTATACTGGGAACATCAAAAGATTCATGATTGTCATGCTTAGCAAAGATGTGTTTAGTAACTGGAAACTCATCTGACATCAAGATCAAATAAAAGTCAAGAGCATCTGTGTTTTTCTCCAGAATGTAATAGAACTTGCAATTTGATATTGTGCCTCGTCGCATTAACGCTTCTCAATGTGTGGAAGAAGGTGAACAAATACTGACCAGTTGAGGTTCACGTCTTCTGGACATCTCAAAGCACTTCACAGAATATACTGTAAAGTGATTTGACTGTATATTTGTGGGTGGAATGTGGCAGCTAATTGCGCACAGCAGTGTCCCACAAACAGTCATGAATCCAGATGACTAATTTTATTATTGTGCTTTTTTTAAGTGATTATTATTAGGCGTGTGGAGTAAGGAAACTTGCCCAAGGTTTTGCCCTGACCTGCCTGGATTCAAACATAGCTCTCACTCTTGTAAGGCGAGGGCTCTACCCACTGAGCTGCAGGACTTTGCACAATTCATCATAATTCAGATTAGGACTGAAGTTGAATAAAGGATTTTCAGATGTAGATTTTGTTATAGTTATGTATAATATAATGTTTACATTTGATACAGTTGAACCTTTTCAAACGTCTTCACAGGATTTGTTGTGAAGTTTGTTGACTATGTACTTGTTGGTGAATGTAGCAGCCAATTTGCACGTAACAATGTCCCGCAAGCAGCCATAAGTGAACAAGAAATTTTATCTGGGGTTTATTGGCTATGACACTGGGAGAAACTTCTTTCTCTTTATGTATAGTGTACCAGAAACTTCAATGGCCTCCTGAACAGATCAATAGGACCTCAGTTTAACATGTCATCCAAGGACACATGTCTGACAATAGAGTGTCACAAGACTGTCAGCATGGACAGCGAGTTCAAAATAATGGAGCTTCAATAGTGCACTGTAAAGTTAACTCCCTAACTCTAACTCGCGCACTCTAACTCCCTAATATCTAGTAACCACAAATCTATGGTTAAGAGTGCTAGATATTTTTAATTGCTATATATTTACTTGCTGTTAAGCATTTCAATTCAAGATCCTGGTCTTCACCTTTAAAGGCTTCCATTGTCTCGCCCTACCCAACTTCTGAAACCTCCTAAGCCCCTACCAACCTCTCCACTCGCTCCACTTAGCAGGCTCCGGCCTGCTCCATGTACCCCGACACCCCCGCCCCACCATTGGCAGGGAAGCCATCAGCCACTCTGCCCCTAACCTCTGGAATCCCATCTCTCAATCCCTCCGCCTCGCCCCCTCCATAGCCGACTTCAAATCTCGCCTCAAGACCCTTCTCTTTGACAGTGCTATCTGTCACCCCCTTTCCCCTCCCTTCACCCTTCCAGATTCCAACCCTGGCTCGGGTCCAAAACACTGACTGTACAGCGCCTTGGGACATCCACCTGACGTGAAAGGCACTATACAAATGTAATTTTGTTGTTGGTGTTTGAAATATGAATGAATCAATATTATGAGTAAGCTGCTCTGTGAAATTCCATTGCATTTTACTTTTATCTTTGAATCTGATTTATATCCCTTACATATATTGGCAGGCAACAACAATTAATGATTTGAATAAGCATCAGGAGATAGATTTTTCCATTCTTTCAAAGCATTCAATCATGAGCCCAGCTCAAAGTTCGTTCCTTTATCTAATTATTAGCTGTAGAGTGCAGTAGCTCAGTGGTTAGAGCACTTGCCTTACAAGCGAGAGAACCCATATCTGATTCCTGGCAGGACAAAATTTTCCGCAAGTTTCCTTACTCCCCACATCTGATAATAATCCTGCAAGAAAGAAAAACAGTAATAATTTGGTCACTTAATCCATGACTGTTTGTGTGACACTGCTGTGAGCAAATGGCTGCCGCATTACGCCCACAAATATACCGTCAATTCACTTTACGGTATATTCTGTGAAGTGCTTTGCGATGTCTAGAAGACATAAAAAGCACTATATCAAATGCAAGGATTATTATTGTTATTATTATTATTTTATTGTGTTCAGAAGTCATCCCAAACCATAGCAAGTGTGAATGTAACAGCTTTGGGTAATAGGAAACTTGGAAAATGATCCAGTTCCATACATTAATAACTCTTTGAAAGAACGGCAATAACATTTTTATACATTCATGAAAATATACTGGAACAAATTATGATTATACCTGTCGAGGAGGATTTCATAAATTTTCATCTTGATATTTTATAGCCTACATATTAATCCAAAATGTTTCTTTTTCAATCTTGATTAGATTCTAAAATCTGCAGGAATATGTATTAATAATAATCCTTACATTTGATATAGTCCCTTTTCATCTTACTATGTGTGTCATCCAATGAACTGTTCACTGTAAAAAAAGGGTGTTTTCTAATGTTTTAGTGGAATTTTTATCATATAATTTGTTCTGCTGCAAAATGTTCCAGAGAAATTCAGTTTTTACTTAATATTTTGTGTCTGTGTGACATTGATGAATAGAGTAACACAAATTATTCTCCCTGCCAATAAGGAGAACTCAATTCAATGAGATGCATTTGGATTAAAACTGAAATGAGATCAGTTATTCTGCCCCGCTCTATGAAACACCAATGTGGAGTCTATCTGCCTTATCTCCTGTTTGCCTTCAAACCCACAAAAAGACCTATCTCTTTAAACAAGACCTTAACCTCCTTATTTTAGTGCCTTGAAAGACATTATTGAATTGCAATTTTGTTGTTGCTGTTCCTCCCTTGCCCTCATGTGGGGACAAAAAACTACATTTGATGTACTAATGGTATTGTCACATCAGACAACTCAACATATCAGGTGTTGTCTAACTTTTAAAGATGAGCAAGTCCAATATTACATAAAATAACAACTTAATCCATGGATTAGCAGATGGCGTCAAGACCAACTGGCTTGTGGGTGGAAGTAAGAGGTCTCAGACATGAATGAAGGCAGTAATAAGAGTAGTGACCAATGTTATTATAATATCCCTGGGGATAATTATCACATGGAACGGTGCATTTATTTCTCTTGTTTCAATACTATCTGAGCTATATTCTGTTTCTGGCCTATGCTGTACATGATTTGCGAGTATTTGGTCCTGGTACAGATAAATGTTAAAAAGTTTAAAAACTATTGTACAATGGTCAATCATTCAACATAAATGTATACCTTTCACACATAAATGGATGGCAATATATGTGCATTCAACTTAATATTAAGTTTTTGCAAGGCTTGAAATCCCACTTTGTTTTGGCCTGAAAGACCATTTTATCTTAACATAGAGTACTCCATTGTTTGAAGTGTCGTCCTTCTAATGATACATTAAACCAAGGTCCTTTTCGATATAGTTTCCTTGTTGATATTTGTTTAGCGCCTTTCAAGTCGAGAGGATGCCACAAGGTGCTGGACAATCAAGGATTTGGACCCAATCTGGGGGTTGGGATTGGGGAGGTTGGAGAACAGGGAGAGTAGTAGGGTCTTGTCAAAAAGAAGGGTTTTAAGACACATCTTGAATGAGGCAAGGGAGGGATTGAGGCAAAGGAACTGTGGGATGGAGTTCCATGGAGTGGGGGCAGAAAGGTTGAAGGCCCGGCCACTGATGGTGGGGTCGTAGAGCAGGCTAGAGCCTGCTGAACGGAGGGAGCAGAAAGGTTGATATGGGGTCAACAGATTGCAGAGGTAGGGAGGAGCAAGGCCATGGTGGACTTTGAAGGTGAGGGCAAGGCTTTTGAACTCTATTCTCTGGGGGTATGGGGAGCCAGTGGAGCTGGGCGAGGGTGGGAGTGATATGGCCGTGGAGCTTGGTGAGGGAGTGGACACTAGCTGCAGAGTTCTGGATGATCTGCAGCTTGTGAAGTGAAGAGCCAGGAAGGCCGACGAGGAGCGAGTATAGTGTGAGAGATGACATGAGCTGTGCAGTTCTGATGCATGGTGATGGTTTCCTCTTGTGCCAGACACCCAGCTGACCAATAAAACAGAGACACTGAATCATGGTAACAATAATGATAATAATCTTTGTTTTTACATAGCATCCTTCATGTCAGGAGAGCATCTCATAGAACTTTATAAAATTTACTGCAAAGTGTAGTGACTGTGTGTTGTGTAAGTAAATACGCAGCCAATTTGAACATAGCAATATCCCACAAACAGCCTTACAGTGAATGATCAATTTATCCAGGGGATTGTTTGTCAACATTCAGGGGAAACTCTGTTTTGATTTGTACCATGGGATCTTAAAAATCGATCTGAACTGGCAGAGGAGACCGCAGTTTAAGGTCTCATGTGAAGGATAGTACATCCAAGAATGCTACATCCCCCTCCAACTTGGACATCCGTTGGAGCAAATCTTGATGGAGGGACTTAAAAATATCACAAAAATCACTGTTCAATATTCACACAGATCAGGGCATACCAGTTAGCACTGGACTCAGTTATACTTACACTCCCTCATGTAGCCTTACACAAATGACAGTGGACCTCTGATAGTATTGAATCACAATAACAGCCGTACCAGAAACCCTTTTCAGTGATCCACATTTATCATACTTAGTCGCAGATACAGGTAATAGATTTTCTGTTGCTGCTGCCGCTCCGCTTCGCAGTTAGATATATAATAATCCACCAGCCTACTCATTCACCTTATAAGATGTGGTGAATGTTTGATTGCTCAGCCTGTGATGAGGTAGCATGGCTGTCCCAGAGGCACGCAGAGCTAGCAAGCTGTATTGAGGAAACTCTAAGGTTATTTCTTCTCCATTCTGCCTCCTCTCCTCTCTCCACGCACAGCCCTTTATACAGACCTCAGTCATTCTTCTGCATTTCGTCCGGAGTTGCCATTTAAAGAATGCCGAATTTTGATTGATTGCTAAAGTGCATTCGGAGGGAAAGATGGCAAAGAACAATTTGTTTCATTAGATGCAGGAAATCAACAGGAAAGATTTTGAAACAGACTATTGATATATACAATTCAGGACAAATAAAAGTAATGTGAGAATAGCTAAATAATAGCTAAGTAAAATTTGTGAAAGCATTCCTAAGGGTATAGAGATATTTATCAATATTTGAACATCAGGTGTTAATGTACCAGAGCTTCTGTAAAACTGCATCAGTGAATAATGATGAGAGAAAGTAAAAATTTATTTCCTTTGATGAAGTATTCACATGTTAGAAAGCATTATAGCTCAGCTCACAGACATCTAGTTTAACTATTGTTTTTTTCTTGCCCATTGCATTCATACAAGAAAATAATTAGGAAGCAAGACTAGTTAAAGCTGCGATGCCCCAGGTAGAGGACATGGAAAATTAAGCTATAAAATAGGATTTCTACGTTGTCATAGAGGAAAATCCGATGTATTAATAAGCGCATCAAAGCTTCTGAATTATCAAATTAAATAATTTCTGCATGGTTTAGCATTTTTGATATTTTATATTACAAATAAATGTTTAAAGTTAAATTGAAATATGCTGTTTATTTTACAATCCACTAGATTATAGTTCTCTGTTGAATGTGTGATTCAATTAGCAGCGGTACAATCTTTCAGTTGAATAATAGTTTCCATCATGGTTTCTCGAGGAATCCATGTACATGTAACGGAGACGCCGTCCGGCTTGGAGGGCGCTATACAAATCAAAGTTGTTGTTGTTGAATTCAATGTATTTCTCCAACATATTAAAAAAAACTACAGCTTCTGCTTCCATCCTACAGATTTGTCAGAGATATTTTCTTCCTGCAGCTATTATGAAATCAGAATGTAAATCAACTTAAGGACAGGTAGAGGGTCTAACTCGAAATTCCCAAAGGATATACTTGTGAAGGAAAAAGGAACAGAAGAGTATGGGAGAGAATGCAGAATATATGGAAACACACCAGCTGGGCCAAATGGCCTGTTTCCATGCTGTACAATCGATGTAAATCTGTGGTATCAGCATCTGATCAGCATTCTAGACAGTCAGCCGCAACACATCCAGATACCCACAGGATTCACAATGTACAAATCATTTTGCAACTCTTAAGGCACAATTTTCAACTGAGTAGCTTAATGCAGTTCATGGCTCGATTAAATTATAGCACAAATCACAGTCCTGAAGCACTAAATGGCCATTGATTATATGGCCATTTCGTTTTTTTGTATAGAGGGTTGTGAGGACATAGAATGCTTCACCACATCAGTCTGTAGAAGCTTAGTTTGTACATTATTTAAAAATGAACTCAACAAATACTACAGTGAAAAAATAAGGCAAAGGACATGCGGAAATAGCAAGGTATTGTACAAAGGTTTATATAGCTTATCTCAACTTTAAAACATATTACACTACTTTAATGCTTTTTCTATGTAATTTTGCTGTTCTCGTGGACTGTACACGTTATGCAGACTCCATAACAAATAACTACTGAATACTTCTTAACTTTAGTTATGAATTGGAAGGATTAATTTGAGGCAGTGCTGTGACTAAATTCTCAGTACATTTCACCAAAGCTGTAGGCGATGTATTCTGTGTACGGATCTGAAGCTCTAACCATAACTAAATACCATGTCCAGAAGGCTCACACAGAGGATAAATTGAGGATTTCCCATCTTCCATAGTATTTACCAGCTATTAAGTACATTAACTGTTTTCAAGAGTGGGCAGTAACCATTATTTGCTACTAGTACTGCTTAGCAGAAAATTGTATCTTCTATTTCTTCTGCATAAAATTCAGATCCATTTAAGGCTTTCTTAGTACAATCAGTACAACCCTATTGGTTTCCACCAGGCCCACAGCACCGAGGCAGGGCTAATCAAAGTTACAAATGACATCCTCCCTCTCTCTGCAACCTGAGCTCCCTCTGCCTCCTTGTCCACCTGATCCTTTTCACTACTTGAAATATAGTTGATCAATCCATCCTCCTCAATCACATCCTTTTTCTCACTTAGTCAGACTCTCCAAACCCGTGCGCAACTTAGAGCGTCAGGTTCAACCTCCAGCTTTCCGTTCTACTCCACATCTGTTCCCTGACCAGCACCACATTCTTCTACCTCCGTCACATGGCCTGCCTCACAACAAAAACAGCCGAAACTCTTGCTCACACCGTTGTGACTTCCCAGCTGGACTATTCCAATGCCTTCCTCACTTGTCTCTCCAGCCCCATACACAAAATTCAACTAATTCAGTACTCATCCGCCCCGACTCTCACCCGCACAAAACTCCGTACCCACATAGTAGCAGTCTTTGCCAGGCTCCACTGGCTCTTAATTGTTGAACTGATCAATTTCAAGATCCTCTCACTCATTTTCAAATCAGTAAATCCCTTCATGCCCTCGCACCTCCCTACCTATCCGATTAGCTAACCCCCCCACCCCTTGGCATTCCACCAACCGCACTCCACCACCCGCTGCCTCCTCTTGGCCAGCTCAGGCCTCCTGTTCGTCCCTCGTCCCCTCCACTCCACCACTGGTAACCCTGCCTTCAGCCAATATGGCCCGAAACTTGGGAACTTTCTCCTTCAATCCCTCCACCTTGCCCCTTCCCTCCGCACTTTCATATCCCACCTAAGAACCATCCTTTTTGATCGTGCTTATGTTCACATCCCCCCTCTCCTTACCCCTTGGTCGGAATTAGACTCAGCTAGTGTCAAGTACTGGTGGACGCTACCCAACGTGAACCTATATATTTTGATATATCATCAATTTATATAAGAGCACTTTTATAATTTATTATAGCTATTTACATGTGCTTTTCACATGAAATGATAAGCCTTCTTTAAATGTTAATCAATTTGCAGCACAGATATTTAACAGATATTCAAGCATTCTGTGATGCTACCTGTTACAGTGGCCGCCATATAAGTTGTGGTTGTTAACATTTTTGCCATGGCAGGTGCTTTTTACTTGGATCATCATTTATAGTCGTTCACTGTAGGAACAGAAAGAGAATTTGTTGCTGTTAAATGGGAATTAATATTGAATTCAAGTATTTCATCAGGGAATGGACATGTATAAAATATGTGACTGACTGGAAGAATCTGCAGAAAATGAATCAGCTCAGCAGTGAGCAGAGTAACGAACGCCCAATTAACCAGCAACCAGAACAAACAAGTGTGAAGCAGGTTTGAAGACAGATGTATCTGTGCTGCTATGTAATATTTTCATTTGCTAAAAGTTCACAGGTAGATGCAGAATCCAACTGCATCAACAAGCAGTTTAATTGATCACTGATGTCACTGTTAATTGAATGCTCCCGAGAAAGATTTCTTTTTGGCCAAAATCAAATTGTCATGACATTTCAAAAAACAATTCATTCAGTGAGATAAAAAAAAAGTTTCAGCTTTCTGTTCTTTTCAGGTTTAAAATTTATGTAAACTCTCTGCATCTTAATTCAGAAGATGGATTTTTTAAATAAGGTTTTGTCCAACAAAATAATAATTATTATTATTTTCATATCCAAGTCAAAGTCTCTCAAAGTGATTCCAATCCACCTTATAATTTTTAAAACACAATTGTCATGTTTTAGCTTTTTTAAACAATATATTTTTAATCTAGTTGTTTAGAGGGAGTTTCAAAGAAAGTTTTATTTGACTCATTATTGGGATGTGAGCAACAATGGCAGAGACAGCATTTATTAACCTGGAAACAGTTGTATTGAGAAGGTAGTATTTGGCATTTATAGCATATGTTAAAGCTACAAAATAATAATAATAATAATAAAAAAATAATCCTTGCATTTAATATAGCGCCTTTCACATCTTATCCATATCTCAAAGATCTTAACAGAATATATTGTAAAGTGAATTCACTGTATATTTGTGGGTGAAATATAGCAGTCAATTGTGCACAGCAGTGACCCACAAACAGTCGTGGATTGAAATGACCAATTTTTTATTATTGTGTTTTTTTTTGGAGGGATTATTATTAGGCATGTGGTGTAAGGAAACTTGCCCAAAATTTCGCCCTAATCTAGCTGGATTCGTACCTCATGCTTGTAAGGCGAGTGCTCTAAACACTGAGCTACAGGAGCTACAGGTCTATGATAAAAGATATGTAGAAAATAGCAAACATGGGTAAAATAATAATGATAATCCTTACGTTTGGTAAAGTTTCTTGAAGATATTTCAAATAATTTCACAAGTAGAGTGTGTATTTTGCGGCAAAATAAGACAAATGCGGAACAAGAAGGAAGAGAAAACGGGTGATTTAAAATGTTCCATTTGTAGATTACCTTTTGTTTTGCCAGTTTGGGGTGAGTACAGTATAACAGCAATAAAACTAATCTAATACTGAGCAACTTTATTTCTGTGATGGGATATTTGGAGTATTTCAGAGTATGAAATGTAAAACCAGTCTGATTATGTATACAGAAGTCTCTATGGTCCATCTGGTAGGCTAAGGGTAAAATGAAAGGATACATTTTCCTTACATTTTTCTCAATTTTTTTTCATTTCTCAGAACACTCCACATTCTATTATTTTCATCTTGAAGTTGTTTCAGTTCACCCACTGTGACATTTTAAAAACTACCAACAAATTAGGAATCACTCCACTGAAACACCAGAGCTGGGTTTGGTATGATAAAACCTGATCTTGTTACAGGAAGAAGGTCTCTGCTGAATACTTACTGTTCAATGTATTCTCTCTCAGGCTAGCAAGAGGTAAGAACTGTTACTGAAATACATAGTAGCACTATCTGATTATACTTGAGGTTTGAAGGTAATATTTTTCGCACTTGATGTAGCACCTGATCACATCAACAGTTTTCAAAGCTTTTTTTTGTGGAAGAATTTGTGGAAAATGAGAGGCTCGTGACTAAAATCAGGGATCATGGAATTGTGGGAGATGTAGCTGAATGGGTTAAAGAATGGTTAGAAAACTAAAACAATAGGTCGGAGTTAAGGAAATCTTCCCAGGCTGATAAGAAGTAGAAGGTGGTGTTCGTCAGGGATAAGTGTTAGGACTGCTGCTGTTCACGGTAAATGATTTTAATTCAGATATAGGTATCAGTGTGGTATCAAAATTTGCAGGTGACACCAAACTGGGAGTATTGTAAACACCAAAAGGGACTGCAGAAGAATGCAGGAAGACCTAAAAAAAAGGCTAGCAGAATGGGAAGACAGATGGCAATTGAAGTTTAATATAGGAAAACGCAAATTAATTCACCTTGGCAGGAAAAGTGAAGGAGCCATCTCTTGGCGTGATGGCAGGAATCTTAAGAACAATAGAGGAGTAAAAAGATCTGGGGTTTCAGATCAACAAATCTCTAAAATTAGCAATATAGGTAGATATGGTTATATATATTTTTTTAAAGGGCAATGGGATCTTGGGTTCTATATCCCGAGGGATAGAATACAATAATATAATAATTTTTGCATTTGATATAGCACCTTATCATGTTTTTGAGACACCTCAACTGGCTTCACTGAATATATTGTAAAGTGTTGGGATTTCCGATTCTATAAAAGTGTAGTGAAGGTGCATTTTGTGGGCAAAACATGGCAGCCAATTTCATACAGCAGTGTCCCACAAACAACCATGGAATGTATAACAATGATGAGGTGATGTTGAATTTATACAAAAGCTTGGTTAGACCATATTTGGAGTAATTTGTCCAAATCTGGTCTCCACACTATCAGAAGGATATAGCAGTAATGGAAAGAGTACAACACATTGAGACCAGGATTGGCAGGTTACTGCTCTCATAATGGAATAGAGGAAAGATGTTTAAGGGGGACCTAATAGAAGTGTTTAAAATTGTAAAAGGGTTTGATAAGGAAAAGACACAACTGACTAAGGATCAGCATAAAACCTTTGCTTAGAAACTCACATGTAGAAAAGAGATAATAAAAGAGAATTTGCAGTATTATGCCTGGTTGCATTGGCATTCAGTGATGTACAACTAAATATTAGAATGTTGTTAGTTAAAGATCCCATGGCACTATTTGAAAAGAGAAGTGAATATCTTAGCCAACGATTCCTCCAAATAAAAAAAAACGGTTACTTACAAACTGACAGCTGCATTTTGCCCACAGAATACACAGTCAATCCACTTTACAGTCTATCCTGTGAAGCACTTTGAGGCGTCTCGACAATTTCATAAGGCACTATATCAAATGCGAGAATTATTACTCTTTATTCATTATTCAGAGAACTCACTCTGAGCAGTTTTATTTATTCAGTTCTTGTACGGTGTGCGTCAATAGAAAACATAAAAATTTAACATGAACCCAGCAGCAACTTGGCACCAGATAAAGGAGAAAGCTCAATAAACAGGAACATATTTAACAACCGTTCTATTTTATATAAGCAGCATTCAAATTGGGAGGCCATCTCAGAGCGTATGTTGTGACTGTACTTTGCAGGCAAACCCTAACTTGCGCACAGAAATGTCCCATAAACAGCCATGAAGTGATGCAATAAAACAGTAAAGAAATTTTACACAGGATTGAACATTATAATTGATAGAAATAATAAACCCAGGCAGTGCCAATGGCAGATTTAGTGAACTGTTACGGACCACAATGAAAAGGAAAGCTTAAAGCAATCAATCTGAAAACTAATTTGGTTTTGTGAATAGAACCTTCATTTTGTGAATATTCATCCATTTCGGTATAAACCTTCCCCATCAGCCATTGGAGTCTATTGTTTTATGGGAATTGTATAAACTAGATTACAAAATCCACATCTTAATTATTTTCATCAAATTTAACGATGCAGTAGTTCACAGCAGGATCCAGTTTTAAACCAGAGGTGTCAAAGATAAAATATGACTTTGGATTAATAACTAGTGTGTATAAGGAAATGGAGGAAAACATTGAAAAGATTGTATCATGATTATATAATAATAATAATAGATCTTGCATTTGATATAATAACCATTGCATTTGATATAGCACCTTGTCAAGTCTTTGTGGTGTCTCAAAGCGCTTCACAGAATATACTATGAAGTGAATTGTCTGTATTATTGTGAGCGAAACTTGCCAACCAATTGGGCACAGCAGTGGCCCCCAAACCAGTCACATTTATACAGCAAAGGATTGATGAGTTTAATAGGGAGTTGCAGAAAGAAATAACAACAACAACAACAACAACAACTTAAACTTATAAAGCGCCTTTCACGTCGGTAGGACGTCCCAAGGCGCTGCACAGGGGGCGTGTGACCCGAGCTGGGAGGGGAGTGTTCGGGAAGGGGTGAAACACGTAGGGGAGGTCGAAAAATTCGGGGGGGAACAAAAGGCACGGTCGAAGAGGAAAGTCTTCAAACCGGCCTTGAAAGAGGCCTTGAAATAGACCAAAGAGATGCCTTCAACAAAATGAAAGACGTTTAACAACGAAATCCTCAGATGGGTGATCCTGGCAGCTTGCAACCAAGAATAGCAGAGACCATAAGCGACATTGACAAACTGCATCAGGAGGTTCAGAAGAAAATGACATGTTAATGGAGGTTCCTGTAGCTCAGTGATTAGAGCACTCGCCTTGCAAAACGTGAAACCTGTGTTCGAATCCAGGTAGGTCAGAGCGAAACCTTGGGCAAATTTCCTTACTCCACAAGCCTAATAATAATCCCTCCAAAAAAAAACAATAATAAAAATTGGTCATTTCAATCCAAGACTGTTTGCGGGCCACTGCTGTGCTTAATTGGCTGATGCGTTTCACCCACAAATATACAGTCAATTCACATTACAGTATATTCTGTGAGGTGCTTTGTGACGTCTAAAAGATATGAAAGGCGCTATATCAAATGCAAGGATTATTATTATTATTATTAATCCAACCACTGTCAGGCGATTCATTAGTCAGGTAGTTCTGCAGTACTCCAGGACAAGGTTGATTACAGACCAATCTGCCAATCTGCACCTAATATTTTCTAGAATTAGATAAGCAGAGTGCATCTCTCTAGGGAGAGACTGTTTGTGGGACACTGCTGTGCGCAATTGGCTGCCGCGATTCGCCCACAAATGTGCAGTCAATTCACTTTACAGTATATTCTGTGAAGCATTTGAGACATCTAGAAGATATGAAAGGTCATATATCAAATGTAAAGATTATTATTATTATTATTATTGATATGGAGTTACATTTGTAAATTTTTGTACATTTGACAACAACAACAACTTCGATTTCATCACACTATAGAAAGGATGTGAAGGCATTGGAAAGGGTGCAAAGAAGGTTTACTAGAATGGTACCAGTATTGAGGGACTTCAGTTATGAGGAAAGGCTAGATAGGCTAGGTTTATTCTCTTTGGAACAGAAAAGGTTGAGAGGAGACCCAATAGAGGTTTATAAAATCATGAGGGGATTCAACAGGGTGAATAAGGAGAAACTGTTTTCACTGCTGGGCGAATCCCCAACGTACGCCCTGATTTTTTAAAATAATTTCAAAACGAAGCAGAGGGGAGCTGAGGAGAAATTTTTTCACTCAGCGGGTTGTTCGAATCTGGAATGCATTGCCTGAAACGGTGGTGGAGGCTGATTCGATAACAGCTTTTAAAAGAGAATTAAATCTTTATTCAGGGAGAATAGGTCTGTTAGGTTAAGGGAAGAGAGCTGGGCAGTGGGATTGAGTTGCTCTGTTCAAAGAGCCGGCACAGACTAGATGGGCCGAATGGCCTTCTTTTGTGCTGTAAAATTCTATGATTCTATGATTTTATGATTCTATGATTCTATGATTTATATAGCGCCTTCCACGCCGGACGGCGTCTCAGAGCGCTTAAAATCTTCATCCATTTTATTTAACAACATGATAATTTTGTAATCCTATGATGACATAGGGTTACAGTCAGAAGTTCTAACTTCTGTTCTGAGCAAATGGGTTATAGAGCATGTGGTTTCTTGCATTTGCATGTAACACAAGGCAGATAACAAATTATTTGGGGACAGAGATCAATAACTTCATATTAATATAGAAGCAGCTTCTAACATCATCTAAGTGCTAACATGAGGGTTGCACTATTTTCGGCAAATCATTCTGACTTTTACACAAAATGGAAAGAGAATTTGAGGTTGAGCTGCATGATCCAGTGACTAAATTATTTACACTGAAACGCTTCACATTTGGAAACCAGCAGATCTGATCATAAATTCTCAAACATGCCACAGATTGACAATTGCATTATCTAACACCAGAAAGGGTTTTTGATAAGTATCTATGCCCCTTTGATAAATATATGTGTGCACTAAGATAACACTTCTGTGAGATGAGCTTTGAAAAGCAGTTTGGACTGAGTTCCATTCTTATGTCTATTCAGGTTAGGCAAGTACTGTAGTTGATAGTTGTTTTTTCTCTCTCAAGAATTTTGAGTTTTCAACAGTTGCCGGAAAAATGTCAGTGAATATAATTCTGAGGTTGGTGGAGATAATGTTATGTAGGTTTCCATTTGTTGATTGGTATGTTGAAGCCTGAAGTTGGGAGTACCGGTCTGTAACTGCAGTACAAAATGTATGTGCCAATTACACTTACATGGTCTCAGTCAATTGCACTGAAAGGTTAAATGTTCGTGACAAAATTCACAATGACTTCCTTTAAGTGACAATGTCCTTGACCATTATTTTCAACGTACGCCCTGATTTTTTTTTTAACGTGTCCTAACCCTACTGTATTAATAATAGCGACTGGGAAAATAATTGACCTCTGTAACTGCAGTAATAATTGATCAGAAAATAGTCAAAGCCTTATGAATCTTTTTTTTAAAAAATCTTCTATTCTTTTGCCTCTGATACATGATAGGGATAGCACTCGCTGCCCTCCAGTGAATTGCTGAAATGACCATTCTTTTCATTTTCCCAGTGGATGTCTAACAAATGCAGTAACCTATCACCGTGCTTTAGAGAATAGTCAAGAAATGTGTTTGTTGATTGTTTGAAAACATTTGAAATGGAAGAATAGCAAATAGCAACTTGTAGAAGTTAGTTCCAATGGATGCATTAGCACAATGTCAAGCTTCAATTTTTAAATCTTGTCTTAATTTGGAAATAGGATTTCCACAGTTCAATTCCACAGGACTTGGCACTTTAAGACAGAATAGTTTCACAGGCTAAAACCAAGTGAAATTTTAGGATCTAATGAGTCAATATGACACACACGTGGGTATAAAGAGGATTCTATATTTATGAGGCCTTCTAAATTCACGTTAATTAGACCCACTATACACACTATTTGTGTTCAACTTTCATTATATGGCAACATGAATCCTTTATACACTGCCTGCCACCTGCAGCTGTACATTCGTCACTCTAGAGCCTTTGTTACGTGTGGGAGTATTGTGGAACAAATCAATAATAATACATTGTTTGGGCAATGAAATAAGGCTAAACATCTAGAGGGGAATTGTTTTCCAGAATTTGTTTCAGCTATTTTTGTATAATGCTTTTTGAGTTTCCTAAAAGTATTGTAGGCTAATAGCTTCTCCTCCAGTTATCTTCTAATGGCTTCTCCTCTTCCCTTGCACCATCGAGTATGACTTTCCTCAGGGCTCTCCCCTTTAATATTTACGTGTTGTTCCTTGGTAAGATAATCCGCAGGCATGGGGTTAGCGTCCACATGTCACCCAGCTTTATCACTCTGCCTCCACCCTTCGACACCAGGAGCACTGTTGTCCTGATATATTGTCTGTCTGATATTTCCAGTTAAATATCAACAAGACAGAGGCACCTCCTCACCTCAGATGCTGACAGCATCACTATTCATGGATGCACTCTGCATCTCACTGAGCCAGTAAGAAACCTTGATGCCTTGTTCAACTGTCCTTTAAATGCCACAACCTATTCTGCCTTCACCCATCTCCGCAACATTGCCCTCCTCCATCAATATCTCTTCCCCTCAAGTCGCTGAGATGTTCATTCATGTTTAAATCACATCCAGGCTTAACTCCCCTAACTCCCCACTCACTGGAATTTTCCAATTCTTCCCTCCACAAGTTAGAGATTATTCAGAATTCTGCAACTTGTGTCCTCTCCCCCATCCTCTGGAACTCCATCATGACACTGTGACTCGCCTCTTCCCTTGCCTCCTGCAAGGCCCATTACCAGACCTTTCACTGTAACATCCAACTAAACAAGCAGATTGGGCTTTGATTTAACATTTCAGCTGAAGGTCAGCACTTTCATTAGACCCTCAGCCTGGATTAGTTGCAATGTGGAGCTTGAACCCATAACTTTTAGATGTAGAATCAAGAACTCCATCAATTGAGCTAAGCAGAATATTCCTTTCTAAAGCCAACTCATTGTGAGTGAGTGATGGACAAAGTCACTGGACAGTGTGTGATGTTATAATGATGATAATCGTTACACTCTATGAATGTAATTTTGTTGTTGTTTGTTGTTGTTTGATAGTGTGCCTTATCACAACAACAACTTTGATTTGTATAGTGCCATCCACGCTGGACGGCGTCTCAGAGCGCTTATCATTCATTGAATTGTCTCAAAGGTCTTCATAGGATATACTGTAAAGTGTGTATTTTGAGGATGAAATAATTATCACATCACGTATCCTCCCCCCACCTTCACTGATGTATATTTCCAGTGTGATTACTAATCATCATTTGTATCACTTAGGCATAAAGACCGAAATTGATCAAACAGTCACAGAACTGTACCCTATAATTAGACAAAGTCAGATAGCCGAATCGCTGTTTTAAAAAGAAAACTAGAAAATAAAATCCATTTTATTCAGGCAAACCATCTGCTGTAACATTTGGGAACTATGTCACATCTATTTTTGGACCAAGGGAGGAAGGTGAAACAGAGGATAAAGACTAGTGACAGGTGTTTGTTGAAACTATTAGCGGAAAGGCAACAGTGCAGGATTGTCGCCAATGATGTGGAAGAGAGAGAATTATTCTTGAACAACAATTGATTATTTGTGGGGTTAGGATCTAAAGACAAGATTCATTCTAACAAGTAATAAAATTCTAATAAAATTGGTCATTCACTTCATGGCTCTATTTGGGGACAGAGGTTTGCACAATATTGACCACCGTGTTCACCTACAACAACAACAACAACAACAAAATTACATTTAAACAACAACAACAACAACACTTTACATTTATAGAGCGCCTTTCACGTCGGGAGGACGTCCCAAGGCGCTGCACAGGAGGCGTGTGACCCGAGCTGGGAGGGGAGTGTTTGGGAAGGGGTGAAACACGAAGGGGAGGTAAAAGAGTTCGGGGTGGAACAAAAGGCACGATTGAAGAGGAAAGTCTTCAAACCGGCCTTGAAAGAGGAAAGGGAAGAGACGAAACGGAGGGATTGAGGGATGGCATTCCATAAGGTGGGAGCAGAGAAACTGAAGGCCCGGCCTCCGATGGTGGGGCGGTTCGGGCGGGGGGCTTGGAGCAGGCCAAGTCCTGTTGAACGGAGGGTCCGGGTGGGTGTGTAGGGGGAGAGTAGATCGGTTAAGTAGGATGGGGCAAGGCCGTGTAAGGCCTTGTAGGTGAGGACGAGGATCTTAAACTCGATCCTCTAGAGGATGGGGAGCCAGTGGAGACGGGCGAGGGTGGGGGTTATGTGGTCACGGAGGCGGGTGCGGGATAGTACACGGGCTGCAGAGTTTTGGATGACCTGCAGCCTATGAATGGAGGAACTGGGGAGGCCGACTAGGAGAGAATTTCCGTAGTCCAGCCGTGAGGTGATGTATGCATGCACGAGTGTTTCGGCAGCACGGGGGGTAAGATAATTACGGAGCCTGGCAATGTTGCGCAGATGGAAATAGGCGGTGCCGGTCAAGGCGCGGATGTGGGGGAGGAAGGAAAGTTTTTGATCGAACATGATGCCGAGGTTCCTGATTGGCTTTGTGAGGTGGAGAGTGCAGCCTTGAATGTTGAGGCTGGCAGCGCCCGATGTGCGGAGGCGCTGGCTTGAGCCAATCAGGAGGGCCTCGGTCTTATTCACGTTTAATTGCAAAAAGTTGTCCCTCGTCCACGACTTGATGTTGGACAGACATGCTGTCAGAACATCGATCGTCTGGGGGTTGAGGGATGAGGCAGAAAGGTACAACTGGGTGTCATCCGCATACATGTGGAAATTTACCCCATGTTTGCGGATGACGTCGCCCAGAGGGAGCGTGTAAAGGGTGAAAAGGAGGGGACCGAGGACAGAGCCCTGAGGGACGCCGTGGGAAACTGTGCGGGGGTTTGAAAAAAAAACATTGGAAGAAACAAAATGTAAACGGTGGGTCAAATAAGAGTGGAACCAGTCAAGGACTGTGCCTTGAAGGTTGAGGTGGGAGGAAAGACGTTGAAGGAGGATGGTGTGATCGACTGTGTCGAACGCAGCAGACAGGTCAAGGAGGACGAGGAGGCAGAGGGAGCCCTGGTCACAGGCGGTTAGGATGTCATTTGTGACCTTGACCAGGGCAGTTTCTGTGCTGTGGATAGGGCGGAAACCTGATTGGAGGGGTTCAAGAAGTGAGTGCTTTGAAAGGAAAGAACGGAGCTGGGAGGCAACCACTCTTTCAAGGACCTTGGATAGAAACGGGAGGTTGGAGATGGGTCGATAACTTGATGGTTGCGACGCATCAAGGGAGGGTTTCTTCAGGATAGGGGTGATGGTGGCTGTTTTAAGGGAGGTGGGGACGGTTCCTGAGGAGAGGGAAAGGTTAATGGTGTCAGAAATGAGCGGGGCTAACAAATGGAGCTGGGTGCGGAGGAGGGGGGTGGGGATGGGGTCCAATGAGCACGTGGTGGGTTTCATGGAGGTAATTGTTTTTGTGACTGAAAGCGGGGTGGTGGGGTTGAAAGTGTGAAATGGGGGGTGAGTGGGGGTTGAGGAAGCTGATGAGGGCGCGGAGGTGGAGGAGTGTTGGGGGGAGGAAACCGCAGAGCGGATTTTCTCAAAGAGTGCCTTTCACATCGGGAGAATGTCCCAAGGCGCTGAACAGTTAGGTTGGGACCCGAGCGGGTGTGGGGGGTCTCGGGGAAGGAGAGTAGGAGAAAGGGGAAAGTTAGGAGGGGAGCAGAAGGCCCGGTCGAAGAGGAAGGTCTTGAGACAGGCCTTAAAGGAGGAAAGGGAGGAAGCGAAGCGAAGGGATTGCAGGATGGAGTTCCAGAGTGTGGGGGCAGAGAGGCTGAAAGCCCGGCCACCAATGGTAGGGCGGTTCGGGTGGGGGACATGGAGCAGGCCAGAGTCCGCTTAACTGAGGGGAAGGGCAGGCTGATAGGGAGACAGCAGGTCTCCCTAGTGCGGGAGAGTACACGAGCTGCAGAGTTCTGAATAATCTGCAGCTTGTGAAGGGAGGAGCTGGGAAGGCCGGCGAGGAGAGAGTTCCCGTAGTCAAACCTAGATGTGATGAAAGCGTGGATGAGTGTTTCGGCAGCATGTGGGGTGAGGTAGTGGCAGAGTCTGGCAATGTTGCACAGTCACTACACTTTACTGTATATGCTGTGAAGCGCTTTGAGATGTCCTTGTCA
Source organism: Hydrolagus colliei (assembly GCA_035084275.1). Taxonomy (NCBI): domain Eukaryota; kingdom Metazoa; phylum Chordata; class Chondrichthyes; order Chimaeriformes; family Chimaeridae; genus Hydrolagus; species Hydrolagus colliei. The sequence continues at coordinate 7,852,532 of CM068744.1, read as the reverse complement.
CAGGAAAGGCACTATCAAGCAAAACGATTATTATTAGTTAAATGTGGAAAAGGTATAGAATTTTAAATATGTGTGAGTTACAGGGATGGAGGTGCAATTATTTTGCTTACTGTAAACACTTATTTTAGTCAGTCAGGTATCTGATACATAAATAATCATAATAAAACATTTGAGGCAGAAACCACCATCATGTTTAAGAGTGTCTAAATCATACTACTGAAAGATTCACAAACGCATGGAAATTTGTATTTGTCTTGAGTGCAGTGTGGACCATTTCCTGGAGGGATGCATTCTGCTTAGCTAATCCCGGAAAGTATTATGTGCAGTTTGCCAACAGCCAAGGCTTGGGAACCCCCATCAAGTTCTTTGGAGCACTGCTGGAATTGAATCCGTTAAAATCCTACAGTTTGCAGTTTTGTACACTGTCTGGCAAACCTCCCGCTTGCTTGCCCTCCCCATTGGAGCTTTGTCTTACAGAGTTAAAAGGAGTTTAAAAGTAGTACAGTCAGATTGGATAGTCCGTCATCAACCGTGCCTTGGAGTAGCCTGGATCAGGAATAGTCGGCCAAGGAGGCAACCCAGAGGAATCAATTCCCATATTCCATTCCAACTTTAGAGTCAGCTCACCTATGAAGAAAGTCGCCCTTACTCAGTGAATGGGGCTCTTCGGAAAGAGCCCCATTCACTGCGCATGCAGCCTTACGCTAAAAATGGCAGATTTGTGGATCGTGAAATGCCACCAATATTAGTTGCTGCAAATGTACAGCGCATAACAAATTATGTCAGCAGCAATTTATGAGTATGTCCCATGCTTGGCTTGTACTGAGGATGCAAAAAAGATCAGGAAGCAAAATACATTTAAAACAGCATTTCAGGATCAGAATTTATTCTCTTTTACTAGTGAATTTAGAAGCAAATTGCACAATTTCAAACACATATTGGAAGGCATGCTTGGAGCCGCAACCTCCAATTTGCACATTTGAAGCTCCATGGATGTGTGCAGTTCTTCACACCTCTCACTTGCTACACTACACTACATGCCAGTCTGGAAGCAGGCACAGCAATACAAGATGCAATTTATATATGAAGTCAGGCCCAACTATGAGGAGCTCTAAGAAGAGGCTGCAGAAACCAAAGTGTTTCACTGGAGAAAAGATTAAGGAGTCATCTTTTCCAGATCCTATATTTGTTGAACCCTTGTAGTAATAATAATAATAATAATAATAATATTAATCAGAGAATTTAGATTTAATTAGGTCATAAGGACGGTGGAGTTCAAAATATACAGTCACTGCATCTTACAATATACTCTGTGAAGCATATTGATAAGACTAAATGCCATGAAAGGCACCGTATCAAATCTAAGGTTTGTTCTAGAACAAATTTACCAGCATATATGTACAGGGATTTTGTTCGGAAAGAAGTTAGATATGTATATGATGGTGATAGGATTATTAAATATTGAGCAATGATGCAACATTTCATAAAATTGGACCAGTAAGACAGAATGGGACATTACAAAGAGACACTGTGATAAAAATTAGAGCTAAGATAGTTCAAACTGAGAAGAGGAAGGATTTCTTCTTATAGAGGGTTGCAAAGATGTGGAATGCTCTGACTCTGAAAGCTGTGATGGTGAAATCAATGGGTATGTTTAGAAGAAATACAAAGAGATGCTTGGTATTAGAGGTACAGTATAATGGCAAAAGGGTGTGGCAGTGGGTTTAAAAGATCCAAAATCTAATAAACTGGTGGAACAGGCTTGATAGACTGAATGACCACCTCCTGTTCCTGCTTTCCTATGCTTCCAGGCCCCTCTGAGCCACCATCCCCAGCCAATCTGGCTCATTGGCAGGACTTGGAACAGCAAACTAGATACTAGGGGCAGGGACTCTGCCCAATCAGCTTCCGCTAACCCGGCAAGCAAAAGCCATAATGGGTAGGGGGGTCCTAGTTGGACAAGAAGTGGGAAAACTTGCTAGGCAGTATTCTCAATGGCAATCTATGCAGTTTTAGAAGTGCATTGAAGTCCTCAAGCCTTGGCTTTTGCTAAGCAGTGTCTAACACTCTCCAGAATTCATTAAGCAGGATGCATCCCTCCGGGAAGAGAGAGCGCAATAAATATATATGGAATCTTCACATTTCGGTGAGATGTATCGAATTCTCAGTTTGGTTTGGATACAATTAAGCACGGTGATGGGTTTCCATAAGTGTCATAAATAACAACAACAACAACAACAACAAATTACACTTATAAAGTGCCTTTCACGTCGGGAGGACGTCCCAAGGCGGTGCACAAGAGGTGTGTGACCCGAGCTGGGAGGGGAGTGTACGGGGAGGGGTGAAACACGTAGGGGAGGTTGAAAAGTTCGGGGGGGAACAAAAGGCACGGTCGAAGAGGAAAGTCTTCAAACCGGCCTTGAAAGAGGAAAGGGAAGAAACGAGACGGAGGGATTGGGGGATGGAATTCCATAGGGTCGGAGCAGAAAAACTGAAGGCCCGGCCTCCGATGGTGGGGCGGTTCATCCAGCTGAACAAAATAAAAAGTGCTGCCATCATTGCTTTTCACCCACAAATATAGTCAAGTCACTTCACAATATATTCTGTGAAGTGCTTTGAGACGTCTAGAAGATGTGTAAAGCGCTATATCAAATGCAAGAATTATTATTATTGTTATTATTATTGGCTATGCCTTCGGGTACTATGCACCTAATCTTTAGAATTAAAGTCCCCTACCTCACCCCTTATTTATATATCTTTAAATCCCACTTTGAGACCTACCTTTTCAACCATGCCTATGGTGACCTCTTCCCCCCCTACCCCACACTTCTCACTTGCTCAGTGTCCAACTGTGCAGTGCTGAAAGGGGCTTTATCAATGTACTGTAAAACGTTGTTATTGTTTGAAAACATAATACTATTTTCTAGTCTTGTGCCATTCTTCTATTCCTGGTTGATGTTAAAATCTCATGTGCTTTACTGAATGTTCAGATCATTCTATTCTGGTCTCTGACTTCAAAGTCCATTGTTAATTCATGATGCCTGACACACTTTGAATTTAAAATTAAAATGTATACTCCACAAACTTTTTTTTCTGCAATGGCTGGAAGGGCACGTTATTAGCACTGACTGATTGATTCAAGGATGGCGTCATTATCATCCCCAGAATGATAACCTAAACTGTGTCTTGAAGGACACCAGAGGATATTAGGTCTGAAAAAGGTTGGTCAAGTATAGGCTTACATGTTGAAGGAAGTTATCTACCCTTGACAACTACAAATCCTCATTGCACCTCCTGCCAGAATATATCTTATTCTGTGTTCCTAACTAAAAAAGTAATTGCAAAGAAAATGGGGTCAATTTTGCTTTGGTTCTTAACACATTTCTAAATTTAAAAATGTTTTAAAACACAGCACAAAATTAACCCTAATATTGGAAATTTCATTTTACACAAGGTTTGATTCTAAGAAAGATTTCAATTAATGAGCAAGAACAACAAAATTACATTTATAGAGCATCTTTCACGTTAGGAGTTAGTTATCAAGACAAACAAAGCCATTCTACAATACAGTACTGTGTTTAGAACCATCGTACATATGAAGTGAAAAACATGACACATGTGAGGAGTAATTCCAGTTGCATCCAGATTTACTCTTTCTATGTAACATTTTAAAGTGTCAATATTTAGCAAACTCCTAAATGTAACATTAAATTCTTATTTTGCAGCAGCTTTCCTCCAAGTTCTTTTTAAAATGTACAGAAAACCAACTTCAATAGTAAGAATGAATTTGACAATATGAAAATTCTGGACAATCTGAAATACTACATTAATAGAGTAACCTAAAACCAACTGGAATTTCTCCCAGATTGTTATATTCCAGAATGAAGAATATGAGCGAATCAGACTCAAGTTTAGTCACTTTGTATTGCACAAATGACCAAAATGTTAAGTAACTTCCATTGTAGACAAAATACACAGTAATACAATAGCATAATAGTCAACTTAACAGAGTCTTGTAGTCTAAAGTGATTACAAATATACCTCATTATGCCATGGACAATGCACCCAAGGTGTTTCACAGCCAATTATGTTTGACTGATCTTATGAGAATGTGCATTTACATTGATGCCTTTTATTTTCAAGCAATGTGTAGTGGAGGTATTGACACAACCTTCAATGCTAAATCCATTCCCTTTCTTAATTATCTGCTGTGGGACAAAAAAATGCCGGTATAAATGTGTCCATAGAATCTAGCCATAATGACAGGTCTGAGACCAAACACCCATCATCTTCAACGTCTGGTGATAGTTTCTCTCTATGGGCTTTTCAGGGTGGAAACACATCTGATTTTTTTTAATGCAGTGAAGGAATCAATTTTTTGGGATTTCCAATTGCTAAAAATGCTTTTTGGTTTTGAATTTTTGCTTCAAATTATTCTTAGGATGCTATCTGGAATAATCCGCAATCTCCATGGCCCAATTAAAAACTTTCCTTATCGGTGCACCCACGCAGCTTTGCTTATTTAACAAGATTGTCCAGCCAAGGATCTCACTAGTCATCTTCATTATCTATTGTTGGAATAGTTTCCTCATCTGCATTCAGGTAGAAAATAATAGCTCTTGTAGGAGGCTTCATTTGAACACTACAAATTATAAATTGTCCGTGGAAAGCAGAAAGCCAGGTTGAACAGCAGAGATTTGTTTAATTGTTTTGGGGGGGAATTAAGAAATATTTATTGCAGAACTTTCCCTCGGGAGATTAACTATGTTGAGGAGAATTCATGGTAGGACAAACTAGTTCAAAAACAATTTGCATTTATATAGTTCAACAAGGAATGGGTGGATAATGGTAGCGCAGTTGATGTAGTTTACATGGACTTTCAAAAGGCATTTGACAAAGTGCCACATGAGAGACTTATTATGAAATTAAAGGCCCATGGCGTAAAAGGGACAGTGGCAGCGTGGATCCACAACTGGCTGCGAGACAGAAAGCAGAGAGTTGTAGTGAGCGGCTGTTTTTCAGATTGGAGGGAAGTGAGCAGTGGTGTGCCACAGGGATCAGTTTTGGGACCATTGCTGTTTGTAATCTACATCAATGATCTGGACTTGGGTGTACGGAGTACAGTTTCCAAGTTTGCAGATGACACTAAGTTAGGGAGAATAGTAAATAGTGAGGAGGATAGTAGCCATCTGCAAGAGGATATAGACAAATTGGTAAAGTGGGCAGACACATGGCAGATGAAGTTTAATGCAGAGAAGTGTGAGGTGATGCATTTTGGGAGAAGAAATGAAGGGAGGCAATATAGGCTAGATAGTACAATTTTAAATGGTGTGAAGGAACAGAGAGACCTGGGGATTTGTGTTAGTGATTCGTTGAAGGTGGCAGGACAGGTAGACAAGGCTGTTAAGAAGGCATATGGGATACTAGGCTTTATAAAGAGGGGTATAGAGTACAAAAGTCAGGAAGTGCTGACTAACCTCTATAAGACTTTGGTGAGGCCTCAGCTGGAATACTGTGTTCAATTCTGGTCACCACACTACAGAAAGGATGTGAAGGCATTGGAAATGGTACAACAAAGATTTACTAGGATGGTGCTAGGATTGAGGGACTTCAGCTATGAGGAGAGGCTAGATAGGCTAGGGTTATTCTCTCTGGAGCAGAGAAGATTGAGGGGAGACTTAATAGAGGTTTATAAGATCATGAGGGGTTTCGACAGGGCAAATAGAGAAAAACTATTTCCACTCGTGGGCGAATCTGTGACTCGTGGTCACAGATTTAAAATAGTTTCAAGGCGAAGTAGAGGGGAGCTGAGGAGAAATTTTTTCACTCAGCGAGTTGTTCGAATCTGGAATGCATTGCCTGAAAAGGTGGTGGAGGCTGATTCGATAACAACTTTTAAAAGGGAATTAGATCTTTATTTAGGGAGAACAGGTCTATTAGGCTATGGGGAGCGGGCAGGGCAGTGGGATTGAATCGCTCTTTTCAAAGAGCCAGCGCAGACTAGATGGGCCGAATGGCCTCCTTTTGTGCCGTAAAATTCTATGAATCTATGAATCTATAAAAGTAGAGTTGTGCGTAAAACTAAGGATAGGAGGGTGGTGGCAATGGTTTCAAGCAATCTGGGATGCTACTTTGCACGAGTGGCACGATATAAATGCAAGTTGTTGTAGTTCTTTCAAGCATTTCATACTGAGCTGTGCTGCTCCCCTGGAAGCTTGGGGGTTATTCCCGCTATTTGCTATCCCTCTGTGCTTGTTGGATAACAAATGACCAAGTGATACCTATCTTCCCTAGAGAGGAGGGGAGGTAAGTGGGATCTTTTGGAGCTGAATTGGCAACAGAATATCAAAATCGAGTCAACTTTCTTTGGTAGTCCAGTTCCTCACCCAGGTGTATCCACAGACTTCCCAAGCACTGCAGGCCGAGCAATAATCAACCTGAATTACTGTTAGGATTTGGAGAGACAGACTGAGGACAGGGATTCTTCTAGGTGACAGTACGCAGTATTCCACGTCACTGCTGATGGCAGTCCAGCCAGCTGGCTCATTGATGCGGAATATTCTCACTTAGCTTCTGTTAACCCTACAAGCCAAAGCCATAACAGGTGGGGTGGTCCTAATTGGACAAGCAGCAGGAAAGCTTGCTATACAGTGATTTCAGTGACAAGCTTTGCAGTTTTTGCTGGTTAAACTGTAGCAGCACCCCAACACATGTGTTGCATATTAACTTTAACAACATAAGTGGCAATTAAGTATGGGATGAGTACATAAGGATTCTGGAAAGAATGACCTGAGAGAGTTGGAGAGAGAAGAGAGGGTGGGGGAGGGATTGGAAAGAAGATGGATTGTAAAGTTGCATTAAAGATTGGATTGAAAAACATTGTGTTTTATGGATTGAAAAACATTGTGTTTTATGGATTAAAAAACATTACAACATGCACTCCAGGTTCTCCAAATACTGTACTCAGATACCAACAACCTGCGTTAAATATTCTCTGGAAATAGGTAAGCAGGGCCTTTGATACCATAGACCAGTGGTTCTCAACCTTTTTCAGTAATGTACACCTTGTTAATTTTGTTATCGTGTACCCCCACCCAACCACATACACACATAGACCACCTCCCTCATTCCAGTTGCATTTTATGATCAAGCTTTTCTTATATAACAAAATAACTAGCACATACAAAACGATGGGAATAACAATTAAATATACAATTTGGAAGGCTATAAAATCCTAAATAAGAGAGCTAAATAAATCAATGTACCTGTAAATAAATAAACCTGTACCCCTGGAAGTCATTTTGTACCTCCTGGGTACATGTACCCCTGGTTGAGAATCACTGCCATAGACCATTCAATCCTCCTCCACCACCTCTCCTCCCACCTCAACCTTCATTGATGCAGGTTCTATCACTCTGGAACTCAATCCTGCAGTCCCTTTGCTTCACTTCCTCTCTTGCCTCCTTCAAGGCAAGGTTATTTCAAGTTTACTCAAGACTCTCTCTGCCTTCCCTCACCCTACCATGCCCCTTCCCCTTGCTAGGGTCCCAACCGAGTCCCAACCCGACTGTTCAGCACCTCGAGACGTCCTCACGATCTGAAGGGTACTCTATCAATGTAATTATGTTGTTGTGTTGTTCCTCTAGGAAAAATAAATAGGCATTCCATTCGTGACATAGGAAATTTTCCATGCCCAGGTCATATACAAATAAGGAACTCTCAGTCCATTTTAGAAACTCTTAAACCCCTACCTTTGCCAACAAAATAATCAGTTACACCACTTCATAGTATATCCAGTGAAGCTCTTCGAGGTCTCGTTGATGTGTTATGGTGCTATACCAAGGTTAATTATTATAAAATGAGAGCAGAAGGCCATATCCTGCAGTTGGCTCATTTTAAGGTATTTATTCAGTTTCCTTGTGAAAGTCAAAGGTGATGATTACTCGCAAATGTTAGACACTCAATTATCCCAAATAAGGGTTGAAAAAATTCTGTGGAAGCCGCATGCATGATGGGCTAAAATATTTGTTCTCATCCCATCATTTCACATCTTCTTGGTTTCAAATATTACATTTTGTATGGTGTTAATGAACAAAGCACTTCTGCACCATGCAAAGGGCATAAATGAGCTGTTCAGCTTGTGACGAAATATACATTCTGTGTAAGCTGTCAGGTCCAAACACTTCAACTGGCATTCAATCTGATCTTTCTGTCATCAAGCCTTCCCTCAGTGTGAAGGTAGAACATGTTCCCTATTGCTTAATTAAACATTCTGCGGCTATGATTTCTGGGCTTGTGGAGTCTTTCTGTGTGCATCATTAGTGCCATTCAATCCAGCATCCCCACAAGGCAGTAGTTCATGGTGCTCATCAGGCTCTGCTTGATATTCTCTTGTGCTTCCTTTGTCCTCCATAACCTTGTGGGTTTGACATCCTCCACATTAACAGCATATTTTAACAGCTTATTCTCAAAAATTAAACTCCTTTATCAGTTTCATACAATTGCTCCAAAATAACACCCCCCCCACCGTCCATAGCTTGCGTATGAAACAGTCACTGTCCAGCATCTTGGGATGTCCTCCTGATGTGAAAGGTGCTATACAAGTGTCATTTTGTTGTTGTTGTTGTTGTTGTTGATAAATCATAAGAGTCTGTTGCATTTGGATTTGGATTGTAAATGGATTTATTTTAAAATATTTCTTGTGTTTTTTTAACTACTGAACTTTCAGTTTTCTCCAATCAAAATGCAGTGAATGAATTAAGCGAAGACTAATTTGTGGGAATCATATAAGGAAATATGGATATATTTCAGGTAAATTCAATGGAAATCTTCTGGGTTACTGATCTAATTTGTATTAGATTGTATTGTAACCAAAAGAGATTTCCAGTACAACTCAGCAGAAACCGATAGATTTCCAGCAAGAAGGCCTTGATTCAGTTTCATGCAATTACACCTAAATAACAACAAAACCAAATGTCTACTACAGTGGTGGCCAACCAACAAGAAGCTGGTCCCCAAACATTCACACAAGTCTAGGTAAATCCATGTTCAATCAGAGGTATGTTTTCAGTTTTTGCTTGATTGATTATTCCTTGATTAATGCTATACATCAAGAAACATTGGAGTCCTGCAGCCAGAGGAGAATCAGCCGGTGTAAATTTTAGAATAAACCTCCACATTGCATAGAATGTTTATCATTTTAATATCACACGATCACATTACCTTGGAACCTGTTCTTCCCAATTACAATTTTCTGTCCCTAAAGTTGATACTTGACTGTTACATAGTCAAGAATTTGCTTTGTGTAATATCATCAGTTTGTGACAATCAACTCAATACATTTCTCAGCACTTAACTTAAAACTTCTAGTTAGCCACTTAACTGAGTAATTTCCAAATAAATTAACCCCTATCTCTTTTTGCTTTCATGTAGGTTAGCCCCATTAAATTTGTTTACAAAAACAATGGAGATTACCAAAAAGGTGGAAAAGTAGAGAATTTTGAGGAGGTTATACGAAAGTATGATCAAACATACGTTTTTTAAGAGAGCTTTGAAGAACAAGTGAGAAGGCATAAGAGTTCCATAACATGGGCCTTAGCAGTTGAACATTTGATGGTATGGCAGGGGGAAATGAGAAAGAAGGAACAAACTAATTTGCAGAGATTGTGGTTAAAACCTTTTAGAGGTCAAATATTGATCTCACAGAATGCTGGCTTACAAAACCAAGTTATGTGAAGTAATATGATTTTTCACTTTCTAGGCCCTCCATGGCCTTGCCCCCTCCTCCTGTCTGACCTGCCTACCCCCTATCAACCTGTCCGTTCAGCAGACTCCAGACTGCTACGTGTCGACCGCCCAATCTGCCTTTATCATCTGGGGCCGGCCTTTCAGCCACTCTGCCCTCACTCTTTGGAACTTCATCCCACAGTCCCTTCACTTTGCTCCCTCCCTTGCCTCCTTCAAATCCCAACTCAAGACCCTCCTTTTTGACTGTGCCTTCAGCCACCCATCCTATCTCTCTGCCCCCCCCTCAAGACAACCCTGCACCACACCCCACCATGCTCAGATCCCTACCCCTGACTGGTCAGCGCCTTGGAATGTCCTCCCGATGTGAAAGTCACTCCACAAATGTAGTTTTATCATTTTGTTGTTATTGATGATTAGAAATCATGGTTGGTATATAAATTAAATTGGGATATAAATTACATAGTATTTATTCAGCGAAGCATTAAAATTATCCACAATCTCTTTAAAAGTGTTCAGCTCAAATATTGAATAAAACCCTTTTTAGGATTTAGGAACATCAATTAGGACTAAGTGACCCCAGAATATTCAGTCTTGATCAATTACTAAAAACATTAAAATTCACACGAGGTCAAAAAAAATAAAAATACTGTATAAGGATTGAAAATCAGTTTCACATCTAGGTAAAATATTTCCATCCATCAAGATATAATCAAGACAAATATTAGCTTCAGAAGGTTGAACGCAGTAATTAATCTCCATTTTTAACAGAAAAAATTACATCATTAGAAATTGTACTACTTTGATATTGTAAAATCACGAGCTTCTAATATTTAACCAACTTCGTGGAGAGGGAGCTAGAACCAGTGTAGCTCTATCTTCCTTTAAATGTTTGATAAATGAAGCAGCATAGGACAGGCTCACCGGATGCTATTGACAGAATGATGGAATGCCATTGTATTGTAGCATTGCAGGTTAGTATTCTTCAACACAGAGTTGCAGTCTTTCTTTTAACCTTGGAGAGTCACGGCACTATATGATGGATTGTTGCATCCAGAAATAGAAGCTTTTCATTTTTATTACCTGGGCTTAACTACACAAGCTTTCAAGAACACATTTTAGAAAAGGTAATGTTCTCAAAGCAATAAAAATAAGTATCATCGCATTTTTCTGTCTAAATATGAATCTAGCTACAGTATATTTAATTCGCTATTTCTAGTTCTATAGTTTCGCTAACCACATGTAGAAGTTCACCAGTCAGTAAGTACTGTAGTACATTTTAATGTTTCAGAAAAGACAGGTGCTTCAAGAAAGGTTGTAAATTGTATGTCCAGATCACTGAAAATGGTGCATTATCCTCTGTGCTACCACATGTTACAAATCACAAGATCGCAAAAGAGCTTTGGCTAATTTGATCTCTTCCTTTCAGAACACCCACGCATCAAACTGTTAAGGGATTTTGATATTCAGTAGTTTTTGTATTGCCATATCTTCAATTCTCAAAGTTGTTAAATTGAATGAATTTTGTGAATTTCACACTTGACTTTACTGGAGAGGGACAGTGATACCTTTTATAACTGACTGTTCGGCAAAAAAAATGTTTCACTTGCTTTCAAGATGACACAAGGTCCCTTCAGTAAGTTACAAACAGAAAAAAGATTGGAACCCGCATGATCTCAGGAGACTGAAAAGAATACTGTCATCTAGCAGCTTGCTAAAAAGCTGTCAAATTTACTGGAACTGACACCACCTGGCTGGTTAAGGTCACTGCTCAGGTGATTGTTAGGCGAGGTATTTGCAAAGCAGCGGTTAGATCATGACTGGAGAAGCAGGATTAGCAAAAACCGATGATGTGACTGACATCTAAGATTGTGTTTGTGGAGAGACTGAGAAGAAATCACATCGGATGAAATAAGCATCGGAAATAATAATCGTATGAAACGGTGTCCTGTAGCTCAGTGGTTAGAGCACTTGCCTTACAAGCGAGAGACCTGGGTTCAATTCCAGGCAGGGCGAAACCTAGGGCAAGTATATAGCACCTTATTACTTGGTTGCAGAGGTTACATGTTTAAGGGCCAGACTGAGGTGACCAAGTTGTAGTGGGCAGAGCAAGATGGCTTGAGGGATGAAGCCGATGCCTTCATAAGTAGGTGAAGACACAAAAACATCAACAACAAAATTACATTTGTTTAATGCCTTTCATGACAGAGGACATCAGAAAACACTGGACAGTCAGTGTTTTGGACGCAAGCTGGGGTCGTGATGCAGGGAAGGGAGAGGAAGTGGAGTGATTGATGGTATGGTCGAAGAGGAGGGTCTTGAGGTAGGACTTGAAGGAGGTTAGAGAGGGGGTGAGGCAGAAAGATTGCAGGATGGAATTTCAAAGGTGGGGGCAGAGTGGCTGAAGGCTCACCTGGCAAAGGTGGGGGGTGAGTGGGTCAGGAGCAGGCCGGAGCCCGCTGAGCAAAGGGAGCAGACAGGTTGGTAGGCAGGTAGGAGATCACAGTGTTAGGGTGGAGCATGATGATAACAAAGCATCACTACATGTTTTAATGTAAAGTGCACTGTGTGTATTTTGTAGGCAAATTCAGCAGCCAATTCTCACTCAGCAATGTGCTCTAATCAGCTGTGAAGTGAATGATAAATTTGATCTTGGGACATCCTCCTGGCCTGAAAGGCGCTATACATGAGTAATTCCGTTGTTTGTTGTTGTTGTGATTGGTTAGAATATCTGTTTATCAGATTTGAAATAGCACCTTATCACGTCACTGAGAAAGGGCTTCAAAGAAAATACTGTAAAATGAATTGACTGTTTATTTTATGGGTGAAACGTGGCAGTCAATTGTGCACAGCAGTGTCCCACACACTCATGGATTGAATAATGTTTTTTGGAAGGAGAGAAAACATTACCACTGGAAAGTGAACCAACAATCAAATAATGGCGTCCGGAGTAAGGAAACTTGCCTGAGATTTTGCCCCATCTGTAGTTATTAAACTAAACCCAACAATTAATAATTTGGAGCAGCTTTAGCTGTAATACTGTCAATTATTGTGTCAGGGTTTCTATGCCACAAGCCTGTTACCATGGCCAATGTGGCACCATAGCAACTTTGTTTTAACAGAAGCTCATTCCTTTTGAAACTTGCAAAATTAGCCACTTCGTGAATATTGCAAACTGGATCCCATATTGCATAAACTAATATACATTAGCTGTTGCTCAAGGAAAAACTGTGGTACAGATACCCACTGAAAGGGTCAGGGAGTGTCTTGTTGAATGTGACGTTTTTACCCAGCTTTGAGGATATGCTTGTAGCACTTATCTTTGTTTGGTTGACAATCTTAAATTCCAAGACAGCCTTGAAAGAAAAAGGAACCCTTTCAATAGAAAATGTACTAAACAAATGAGTAATGCCAGAAAAGTGTTTCCACTACAATTGTGATAATTAAGAAGAATGTATTGCAACTTAAAAACATTTCCAAATGTAGAAAGAGTGCCAAGTGCTGCATGTTAGACTGAGTTTAGGTGACTTTGAATGTTTGTTATGTATATTGTAAAGACAATAATAATCCTTGTATGTGATACAGCGCCTTATCACATCTTCAAGACGTTTCAAAGCGCTTCGCAGAATATATCCTGTGAAGTGAACTGAATACATATTTTGTTGGCTGTATATTTTGCACAGTGGAATGAACAAGAGAGACATTGTTTTTTTTAAAAACAAATATTGCTGATTTGCCTGAATACACTGTGATAGATATTGTAAGGTTTAAGTCCATTTCATTGGAGCTCATTGTTGCATAATCCATCAATAGATAAGCTTCTTGCTGTTATTTCTAAATTCTCGTATCATGTGAGGCATTTCCAACAATGGATTGGGTCTCAGTGGTTTATGAACCTTGCCCATGATGATTGGAGCTCATGTTCATGGAGTAATGTTCCCATGCACCTCCTCCCAAAGGAACATCTTTCCAATAGTCATTCATACCATTTGCTTTTAGTATCTCTTCCTCTCTGCTTGTCATCTTCACACTGACCACATTTTTTTTATTGCACTATGTTGCTGTATATGGACAGTAATATGTAAGTAAGTGCCCACACTTATTTAATCAAAGTGTGACGTTCCTAAAGGAATTTTCGTTGCTTAATTACCCCTGTGATAAATAAGCAACAATTACATTTGGGAATTCTGAAATTGTGATTCCCCCACTATAATATTAATAATCCTTGCATTTGATATAGTGTTCTGAGACGCCATCCAGCGTAACTGCATAACTATGTAACTGCATTAAAAGGGAATTTTTTAGGGCAGATATGAGGAAGCTTTTCTTGAACAGAAGGTAATTAGCAACTTGAACAAATTACCAGGAACGGTGATAGAAACCAAAGGAAACGCTGGCCTCATGTAAGAAACATTGGTACTGTATGTAGTACAGTACAGAGATGGTACTCTGGAAAAATGGAATCACTGAACAAAATGGCCTTCTTCATCTAAGATGATCTTATGATCTTGTGTTTTACTTCTCGCCTGCAATCACAAAATATATTATATTTTACCCTTGACCTAAATTAATGTGGTAATGTATGATATGACACCAAATGTTAATGTGTGTAATTTGGCTATGACTGGAATCATCTTGTCAATTATTAATCATCCATGTTAATGAATCAACTGACTTCTGCTGGAATGCTTGAAATAAAATGTTTAAAGTGGCTAAACATACTTGGTGCTGTTTGCAATGAATTTGCTACATGTCAGAGATTGCATTAGCAGGACTAACAATACCATCCACACTTGTCTTCTCATTACCCGCTCACTTATTTCAGATGTCTTCATTGACTCCTTTTAATCCTGGGTACAAGGGTACAGGTTGCACAGAAATTAATCCAGTTATACCCAGGCTAGTTTGTTATGGACGTTATTAAATGGTGAATTTAGATTATTTGGCACTACTGAGGCAAGACTCACAGTCTCCATCCTTTTCTTCTTCCACCTCTCAGCTTTGTGTACACAGAAAATTGGTTAAAAAGGATAACCATAAAAATAATAATGATAATAATGTTTGCATTTGATACAGCACCTTATCAACAACAACAACAACAACAATTTACATTTATATAGCGCCTTTCACGTCGGGAGGACGTCCCAAGGCGCTAAACAAGAGGCGTGTGACCCGAGCTGGGAGGGGAGTGTTTGGGAAGGGGTGAAACACGAAGGGGAGGTAAAAGAGTTCGGGGTGGAACAAAAGGCACGATCGAAGAGGAAAGTCTTCAAATCGGCCTTGAAAGAGGAAAGGGAAGAGGTGAAACGGAGGGATTGAGGGATGGCATTCCATAAACTGGGAGCGGAGAAACTGAAGGCCCGGCCTCCGATGGTGGGGCGGTTCGGGCGGGGGGCTTGGAGCAGGCCAAGTCCTGTTGAACGGAGGGTCCGGGTGGGCGTGTAGGGGGAGAGTAGATCGGCTAGGTAGGATGGGGCAAGGCCGTGGAAGGCCTTGTAGGTGAGGACGAGGATCTTAAATTCGATCCTCTGGAGGATGGGGAGCCAGTGGAGACGGGCGAGGGTGGGGGTTATGTGGTCACGGAGGCGGGTGCGGGATAGTACACGGGCTGCAGAGTTTTGGATGGCCTGCAGCCTATGAATGGAGGAACTGGGGAGGCCGATTAGGAGAGAATTTCCGTAATCCAGCCGTGAGGTGATGTATGCATGCACGAGTGTTTCGGCAGCGCGGGGGGTGAGATAGTTGCGGAGCCTGGCAATGTTGCGCAGATGGAAATAGGCGGTGCCAGTCAAGGCGCGGATGTGGGGGAGGAAGGAAAGTTTTTGATCGAACATGATGCCGAGGTTCCTGATTGGCTTTGTGAGGTGGAGAGTGCAGCCTTGGATGTTGAGGCTGGCAGTGCCCGATGTGCGGAGGCGCTGGCTTGAGCCAATCAGGAGGGCCTCGGTCTTACTCACGTTCAATTGCAAAAAGTTGTCCCTCGTCCACGATTCGATGTCGGACAGACATGCTGTTAGAACATCGATCATCTGGGGGTTGAGGGTTATCATGTCTCTGAGACATCTCAAAGTGCTTCATACAATATACTGTAAAGTGAATTGACTGCCTATCTGCTTTAGATGTTTTCAAATTCTTATTTTGCTGCTCTCAAATCTAAACATACCAGAGAGCAGAAGATATGTTTTTCTTGAACCTTTCTATTAATATGCGCTGTCATCCCTTGAGAGATGACAACATCATAATAAATATTCATAATAATAACATATTCATACCACCATAATAGTATTCCTGACAATGAAGCCAGGGGAATTTCCATTTTGTTTCATCGATTAATATTTACCAAAAGTAGTGTTTATTGGCGAAAATCGATTTTTAAAAAATACTAATACTGAAATGATGTGGTCCATATAATTCAGTGGAGCTGCCTTGGTGGCCAAAATGGAAAGCTTTGAGTCAAACCATTTAACAAGTGTTGGGCAGTGGTTTATCTGTGGAAATAAATTCATTCACAGAGACATTGTTTGATCAGCTGGGAAGGAGACTCGCGTATTCTGGAACTCCTCACTCTTAAGGGTACCCAAATGAAACGAATGAGAATTCAACCTGTACGCAGAAATTTGTAGTTGTATGGAATGAAGTATGCACACCTTATCTGGATGGTCACATGCTGTTAATAATAATAATAATATCCTTGCATTTAATATAGTGCTTTTCACGTCTTCTAGACCAGTGGTTCTCAACCCTTTTCAGTAATGTACCCCTTGTTCATTTTCAACATTATCATGTACCCCCACCCAACCACATACACATACACACACACACACTACCCCCCTCATTCCAATTACATTTTATGACCAAGCTTTACTTAAGTAACAAAATAACTAGCCCATACAAATCGAGGGGAATAACAATTAAATATACAATTTGGAAGAGTATAAAACACTAAATAAGAGAGCTAAATAAATCAATGTACCACCATCTGTACCCCCTGGAAGTAATTTTGCACTCCCTGGGATACATGTACCCCTGGTTGAGAACCGCCATTCAATCATCAGCCATGATTGAATGGCGGGGCAGGCTCGATGGGCTGAATGGCCTACTCTTGCTCCTATTCCTTATGTTCTTATGTATGTTCTTATGTTCTCGACTTCTCAAAGACATCAATGTGTGGGAATTCTGCCAATGTGATATTGTCAGCAGTGGTAATTACCCATTAAATATTATATTTTTTCACACCATGGTGTTGCTGTAAACAATCACAGTCCAGCTAATTTGAAAGAACAGTTTACAACGTGTATCTTAATCAGCTTGCCGCTTGTAAAGTCATTCATTCACATATACCTTACATCTACTTCCAGTGCAGAAATGATTCTGTATCTTTCTGGCATTTTTGTCAGTCCTCAGCAGTGGCGGACTGGCTGCCCCAAAGGGAATGAAAATATCAGGTGTCTGGGAATCAAGAAGATTTTTCACAGCTTCTACATCTCAACTGCACACAACCACTTGGAGCCAGCTTCACCATAGCCGCCAGTCACACTGCCCACTCCTCACTACTGAATAGTGGTCAACCAACTCCAATCACCAGTATCCCACAAACAATCATGGATTGACTGACCAATTTTTTAAAGCAGTTTTTATTCCCGCAAAGTGATCCGCCAATTGAAACAATGGCTTCTTGCTTACTGTAAGGTAAACAGAGGTATGTGGAGCAAGGAAACTTCCCTAAGGTTTTACACTACCTGGGAATTGAACCCGGGTCCTCTCGCGAGCAAGGCGAGTGCAGTAATCACTATGCTATGGGACTCACTATGCTATAGTAATAACCTACCGATTCAGGGGCAAGAGTGATTCAAACTGATTCTTACTGAGCCAGGCTGAAACTATAGGTCATTTAAGGAAAAGTGAGCAGATTTTGTTTTGACTGGTTGCGTGTCCAGATGGAAGACCGCAGGGTCAATTTTACACAGCTATGCCTTGTCATATCTGTCCAACAGTCTTGTCAGTTTTGTTGACAGTGAATTAGAAGCATTGTAATTGTATCTATTTTAGACTTCACTGAAGCCTGCATATGGTAACCTGTCACTGTTATTTCTTCCCTCTAATGATCCCGACAGCTGTTGTTGTATAATTGGGGGTCTAACAAGTGATTTAAATTTAGAAGTATAGTTTAGGAAATATTCTGATCTGCTGAAGGCGAACTAGATCCCAACACCCATCTCAATGTCAATGGTTGTAGGATTTTCCACCTGAGTGATGTCTCAGTCAATGGTTGATTGCTGACGGACACTGCTATTCTCCCCAACTTTGTCAAAAGGTCAAGCCCAAAGTTGCTTGCAGGAGAATCATAATCTGTTTTAACAACAAAGCAAAGCAGAGGGTTTTTTTTACAATGCACCAGACTGTAGGATACATATCATGACAGCCTCTCATTCTGTCACTGGGATTCTGAAAAGTAGAAGAATGTGCTGCCACATTACTGAGCATAACAATACTTCCAAATCTGCAAAAGATAGTTTACAGAAAGTATCCTTGCCTAGGACACACTTTATAAATATTCCTTGTAATACCCCATGTCAAACAAGCAGTTTGCAATTTAATTCACTAAACTACCAGAACCAGAATCTTCACCAGAATCTTCACATTTCCATTCAAATTTAGAAAATTAACTTTATTCTCATCAAAACAATATTTTGATTTATTCCTTCAATTATACGTTTCTGATTTCTCCCCTCTATTCGGGTTTTCTAGTTGCTTGCACCATCCTGTACTCAGAGAAAGCAAACAGATGACCTGGCCCAAGTCCTCTGTCTGTATGGTTAATGCAGACCCGAGATGAATCATCTTTTTTTTTATTGAATACGGACACAGCTGCTTGAACTCCCAGTGCTCTGACCAAAAATCCTCCAGATGCCATTGTTCATTCACTTCATGGCTGTTTGAGGGACATTAATACGAGCATAATTGACTGGCGTGTTTACTTACACAGTCACTATATTTTACAGTAAATCCTGTGGAAAGGTTTGAGATGTTTCGTTGATGTGATCAGGTGCAATATCAAGCAAAAGGAATATTGTTATTCCACAGGCATTGGTTGCTTTATGTATGGCAAATGGTGGATACAAACCTACATCATTTTGCTCCAAGCTACAAATGTCCTCCTGAGATTTTGTAGGGTTCTTTCATGGTCAGATTGTGTCTAAAGTTAAAACTTGAGATTTAAAGTAAATATACATTGGAGGAGAGAAGGAAGATTGAGGTAATTTAGATTGAGGTAATTTCACCCATAGATATACAGTCAATTCACTTCACAGTACCTTCTGTGAAGCGCTTTGAGACATCTGGAAGATGTGCGAAGTCCTATATCAAAATGAAAGGATTATTATTATTATATTAATTATCCGAACACTAAGTTAATATTTTGGCCTGGGATAATGGTCCTCCAATATAGTTCATCGCGGGAAAAGCAATATTTAACAAAAGTCAACAGCAGTGTACAGTATACAATTAAAAAAATTAAATTGCATGTCTCAAGGTCACAAAATGGTGTCAGTAAAGGCGTGAGAGAACAAGCCACTCGCCCGGAGAGGGATGCCATCTGCTGGTGTTCCTGGCATTCCTTGAAGAATTTAAGGAACATTTTAAGAATTACTGCAAAATTTACCCCTGGAATTCCAGCAATTGCACTCAATGGAAGAGATATTGCAATAACCATAATCTCAACATTTCTTGGCTGCTCTTTACAGAGTGGAACATGAAGGAGGTTTGGAGAAGGAACAAAAAAAATCAGAAGACAAAGAAAACAGTAAAACAAAATAGTCATCACATGTAATTCATTTGATAAACTCAATTAATAACACACTATAATAAAATACCAATTTTTGAGCAAAGATGTTTCACAAGCGAACTTATCAGGGCGTACAACATTTTGAATGGGATTGAAAAACTACTTACAGAAAAATACTTTAAGATACAATATATAATTAATATTTATATAGTGCCTTTTAGATCTGCAAGACGTCTCAAAATGCTTCACACTGCTGGATGATTACCTGCGTTGGTGTGAACTGAGGGATGTGGGAGGAGAAAGATGACTAAAAGTCTAGTCAAAGATTACATAGGTTTAGTGTTGCAAAGGGCAATTTCAGGACAGATATCAGGAAATGTTTCTTCACCAAGAGAATGACTAACAGTTGGAATAGGTTGCTAGTAATGGAGAGTGGACGCCAAGACAGTGGACTCATTTATAAAATGGTGTGATGCCGTGATGGGTGGGTGGTAAGGAGGGTGTTCTGGAAAGATGATCCAAACCAATCTAGTCATCTTGTAACTATTATTTTGTTGTCACAAAACTCACCTGCTGCCAGTGCATGACACTTCTCAGAAGGTTAATGTGTAACTATTATGATTAATTATTATACAGTAGTAGGAATTTGATCCCACTGGAATATGCAGCTGTTCACAGGATTTTGGTGGTTTGGTAGATCAGAATGATCAAATTCCAAGTCGGCCTCCAAGCAAACATACACTCTTTGTTTCTTTCTTAGTGTGTGCATATTTATTTGGATTTTGCACTTCAGCTAAATCACTTTGTTCTTCAGAAATAAGGAGGATGAATGGCAATAAAAATGATACCCTTAATGCTGAAGCTCCACAGCCAGGAAAATGGGAGGTAAGTGTCTCAAAAGATGCGATGACTTCTCATCTATTGTAATTCCTGTTGACATGGACAGTGCCACTGTGTGCGTCTCTGAAAACGTATTTTGCAAACAACTGGCTTTTCCTGTCGAGTTCACAGCACGGTTCTGAGTTCTGTTTGTTAAACGTTTTTTACTTTACTGCAGTTACTGGTATTTTACCATGTCACGTAGGCACTAATTGATCAACATAAAGTTAAATTGGGAAATATGATTGTAGAATTACACACCTAATTTGAATTTTTTACAACTGAAACCGTAGCCAAGACTACTTACCTAGACTTATCTAGATTGCACAGCACAGAACTATTCCATGTGAGTGTTCGTACTCCACTTGCATCTCCATCCACTCCCACATCTTTTTATTCCCTTCTCCCTCATGTATATATCTAGTTTCCTCTTAAATGCATCTATATTATTGAAATATATCTCAACCACCGTTTGGAAAATGAGTTCCCCATTCTCATTACTCTTTGTGTAAAGTGGTTCCTCTTAAAGTCTCTTTTTAGATCCCCCAGTTGCTATCATATAATTAAATCCCCTGGTTATTGACTCCCCAACAAGTGGGAACAGCCTATTTATATTAACTTTATCAAACAATAACATTTGAATCTGGCAAGGATGTGATTCAAACCCATGTATTTCAGCTTGGAGTCAGGCTCGCCACTGTTAAGCACTCTGGGACACTACCATGTGTGGAGGCTACTATATAGGTGCAAGTTGTTGTTGTTATTGTTGTATTCACCTACAGGAAGGCAAAATAATGCAGACAAATTCTACTTTCACTTGACGACCACATTTTCCAAGAAGTTACATTGATTTCAATTCGGAAGCTAGTTTTCTGATCCAAAGTTCTTCCAAACTATGGCAGAATGTAAGAGGTTGCCACAATTCTGTGGTTTCTGAAATTTTACAATAGAAGGATTTTCCAGCTGAGATAATTGGAATTTAAGACCTCACACTTTCTATTAGCAAATTCAAAGGAAAATTAGTTCCTGAAGCTTTTTGATTTGATCTGTCTATAAACCTAATTGCTGCCCTTGCAATGTTCGTGAATTAATGTATTTTCATCTCACAATGAAACTAGGCCATGGTGATGTGCAGCAATTCTGTTATTACAGCTTCCAGAATATGTGATGGCACTCCCCATTACAGAGCAATCCAACCCCATCACAAAGAATATAGATACCTCAGATCCTTTTCAGATCGTTCAACTTTTAAAAGAATGCGATGCTGAAATATTTCAGAAGGAGGATGAAAGGATCAGTAATTATAAGGTAAGTGCATTCCTTATCTCTTTTGCTGGGTTCAATTGAAAATAAATTGAGATGGGAGGGAGGGAAGGAACGAATGTGGAGTCCTGTAGCTCAGTGGTTAGAGCACTCGCCTTACAAGCGAGAGATCTGGGTTCAATTCCAGGCAGGGCAAAGTCTTGGGCAAGTTTCCTTGCTCTACATGCCTGATAATAATCCCTCAAAATTTTTTTTAATCCACAACTGTTTGTGGGTCACTGCTGTGCTCAATTGGCTGCCAGGTTTCGCCCACAAAATATACAGTCAATTCACTTTAGAGTATATTCTGTGAAGCTCTTTGAGACGTCTAGAAGATGTGAAAAGCACTATATCAAATGCAAGGATTAGTATGATTAGTATGACAAAGCTTGGTTGGACTGTATTTGGAGCATTGTGTGCAATTCTGGACTCTGCACTCACTATAAGAAAAATATATGTTATCTTTTCAAATAATGCTTTGGGATATTTAACTTCCACCTGACCAGGCAGATGGGTATTTGGTTTAACATCTCACCTGAAGCACAGCACCCTCAACAATGCAGCACATGAAGTATTCGCTTTGACTACATGAGTTCAAAGTTCTGCAATAGGGCTTGAACCCCAACTCAGAGACAACTGTAATATCAATTCAGCCAACTTCACACACATTGTACATTGTCAAAGCACAGGGAGGTGTCCAGAATATGTTTTCCTGCCAAAGGTTGGTTTATAAGTTTGTGGAACCTTTAAATATTTATGACCTGAAGTCTGACGATAGTGTTGCTATGGGTAACAAAAACAGAGCATATCCAACTTGCACTTTTAACAATTGCTTTTCCTTTAAAACATTTTATTGCAAGTGGCAACTGATCACTATGTCATTTTTTGTTCACAGACACTGTATAGTAAATCTATTTTAAAAGCAATTGCAGACATTGCCAAAGAAGCAGAAGAACTCTTGAAGGTACAGTCCATATCCAAATGATATTCCTCTGACCATTGCAATTTATTGCACTATTCTGGTCTAAAACATGCACCCACACTATGAAATATGATAGATACAATACAAAATTACATTTGTAAAGTGCCTTTCATGTCAGAATAACATCCCAAGGAATAGTCAGCGATTAGGACCCGAGCAGAGAGTATTAGGATCAGGGAGAGTGGAGAGGAGGGTTTTGAGGTGTGCCTTGAAACAGATGAGGGAGAGAGGGAGGTGACAGAATGTGGGATAGAGATGCTGGAGGCAGAGAGGCTGGAAGCCCAACACCGACAGTGGGGCGGGCCAGGCGAGGACATGGAGCAGGCCGGAGCCGGCTGTGGGGAGGGAACGGACAGATTGATAAGGGATTAGCAAGTTGGAGAGGGAGGAGGGATAAAAATATGGAGGGCCTTGAAGATAAGGAAGACAATATTGAACAGTCATGGGTGGGGGTGATGGGGTCATGGAGTCTGGTGTGGGAAAATACTCAGAGTTCTGGTTGATCTGCAGCTTGTGGAGGGAATTGTTAGGAAAGCTGACAAGCATTGGTAAAGTTGAGCCTGGTTGTAATGAAGGCCTGTACGAAGGTTTCAGCGGCCTGAGAGGTGAGGCAGTGGCATAGTCAGGCAATGTTGCAGATGTGGGGGAAGGCAGAGTGGGTCATGACATTGATATGGGGGAGAAAGGACAGTTGCGGTTTGATCAAGATGCCTAGGTTCCTGACTAGCTTGGTAAGGTCAAGGGTCCATGCTTGGATGCTGATGCTGCCAATGCCTGAGATGCAGAGGTACTGGCATGAGCCAATCAGGAGGACCTTGGTCTTGCTGATATTCAACTATAGAATGTTGGCTCTCATCCACGACTTGTCTAACAGACAGTCTGTCAGGATGTCAATCATCCTGGGGTCAAGGATGGGTGCAGAGAGATACAGTTGGTGTCATTTGTGTACATGTGGGAGTTGTCCCCATGTGTGTGTATGATATCATCAAGAGGGAGTATATACAGTTTGAAGAGGCAAAGATTGAGGATAAAGCTGAGGAGAAATTCCAGACAATGGTGGAGGGAGTAGGCATCATTGGAGATTTGATGCTACTCAACATCAAAGTAGACAGTAAATAATGGAGGACTAGTCAGATTATTTTGTATCTCCTAGTAGCTTGTAAAAGGGAGCATTGACAGAGCCTGGAGGAAGCCTGAGGTGGATCCCTGTTCACTCACACAGACAGGGTGCAGTGTCACGCACAAATAAAACAAACACAAATTACATTTGTATAGCACCTTTCACGTCAGGAAGCTTCTACAAAAGTTTGAGATATTTTAGGATGAGTCTTCCATTCTTCTATTCCAGTGACCGTGAACTCACAGCAGTTTGCCAGTTTACATTCTCTCCCCTGAGCAAACCGCGCTTGCAATAAAAGATTGATATAAAGCAAACCACTAGTGACCCAAGAATGCCTGTTGGGATCTGGAATTAAACTCACTAAAAACACTTTATCAGTTTATCTGTACTGAGCTCTGGTGAGGTTCTTGTCACTTGCTAAGATGGGACCGTGGTATCATTAAGGCATTGGCTGGCAGGGCCATGAGTCGCAGATTGGAAAGAAATCTTCCAATCTCTTTTTCTCACTGAATGATCAATGGAATTCTCCCCCTTGGCCCTGGAAACCCTGTAATCCAATGCTACACCAGATCAACCCATGACTAGAAGAATGGCCAACCACGCTGTTCCCAATGCCACTCCAAAAGTGACTGTGTGAGACAGTTGGATATGACCCCACATAGCACCACACAATGATAATTCAGTATGTGCAGAGTGTAGATGCAAATCAATGGGGAAAACAGTAGCCAAGTAAGAAGAATACCTATTTCCACTGACCAGTCAGGACTGGTAACTCCAGTTCCTCCAGACAATTGCTGCTGTGGCATATTACATACATACATGCTTGGCTCAGGAACTGGACAAATGATTGACTTGATTTTGATAGTCCATTCCTAGGCATGTCACCTTGGAGCCAGCTCAGGCCCAAAGAGACACCACTTACCATTGCCCCAAGCAGCATAAACACCACAGTAGTTGTGCCTCAGACAGTTTTAAGCTCTCACTAAATGGATGCCATGTATTAGGAACTCTGTGTGAGCTTTCTTATAAGCAGCACTGCTCATAATGAAATGCATAAGAGGATTGGCACCTTCCTCCTGCCCAAAGCTCAGACACCCTACCTATTGTGCGATGGGTCCATCTGTTGGAAGTGCAGAGTTCAGCACTTAAAATAAACAGCAGTTATTATGGTCTTGAAAATTAGCCTCTCAAAGTATTAATCTAATTATGACTGATGCCATTCTTAACAGCTCTAATTATTTTATTCATGTACAGTACTGTGGCGTGAAGATGTAGAGAGTTTTTTTATTTGAGAAGTTTGACAGCATAAAGAGATGAATGCATTTGTAATCCTAAATTAATTCTGAATGTTTTCAGGAACCTGACGACAAGCTAATTGTGCTAAGTGGATGTGGAACTTCAGGAAGACTAGCATTTCTACTTGCCGTATGTATTTATCACCACTAATCTCACTTGTTAACTCTGTTTGCACATGTCCATATGTACCTCTACATACTTCCATACATGGCTGCCCTCTATTGGGCTATTTAGTAACTGGCATTGTATGAGACAAAGCATCAATTGTTGTTTTTCTTTAAGTTTCCATTTTCCCAATGGATTGATTTCAAGTTCCTCACCCTCACTAGCACAAAATGCACAGCCAATTTACTTTACAATATATTCTGTGAAGCGATTTGAGAAATAATCCTTGCATTTGATATAGTGCCTTATCACGTCTTCTGGACATCTCAAAGCGCTTTACAGAATATACTGTCAAGTTAATTGACTGTATATTTATGGGCGAAACACGACAACCAATTGAGCACGAAAAGTCATGGATTGAAGTGACCAGTTTATTCGATTTTGGGGTGGGGATTATTATCAGGGCATGTGGAGTAAGGACAAATTAAACCATTTGACTAAGGCTTCGAACCCACCCAGAGATCAAATCTAGGTTTCCCAAATCTGGGTTCAATTCCTGGGCAGAGCAATTCAAAAACTGGGCAGTTTTCAATTTCCAGACAGGGTAGATTCAAAACTGTGTATGCACAGAACTCAGAGGTTTTAGCTAAATTGTAAAGTTATCACAGGAAGAATCAGAGCTGATATTCCCTCAGAAAGACCAGAGAGAACAACATAGAGAACTATGGGGCTGCCCTTAGAGCCTACAACTACAGTCACAGTACAGTCTATAGAGATTGCAACTCCAGTTACACTATTGAATAAGTATTCAATTAGAAGACTAATTGTGTCCTCACAGTTCATAGATTCATAGATTCATAGAATTTTACGGCATAAAAGGAGGCCATTCGGCCCATCTAGTCTGTGCCGGCTCTTTGAAAAGAGCGATTCAATCCCACTGCCCTGCCCGCTCCCCATAGCCTAATAGACCTGTTCTCCCTAAATAAAGATCTAATTCCCTTTTAAAAGTTGTTATCGAATCAGCCTCCACCACCTTTTCAGGCAATGCATTCCAGATTCGAACAACTCGCTGAGTGAAAAAAATTCTCCTCAGCTCCCCTCTACTTCGCCTTGAAACTATTTTAAATCTGTGGCCACGAGTCACAGATTCGCCCACGAGTGGAAATAGTTTTTCTCTATTTGCCCTGTCGAAACCCCTCATGATCTTATAAACCTCTATTAGGTCTCCCCTCAATCTTCTCTGCTCCAGGGAGAATAACCCTAGCCTATCTAGCCTCTCCTCATAGCTGAAGTCCCTCAATCCTGGCACCATCCTAGTAAATCTTCTTTGTACCCTTTCCAATGTCTTCACATCCTTTCTGTAGTGTGGTGACCAGAATTGAACACAGTATTCCAGCTGAGGCCTCACCAAAGTCTTATAGAGGTTAGTCAGCACTTCCTGACTTTTGTACTCTATACCCCTATTTATAAAGCCTAGTATCCCATATGACTTCTTAACAGCCTTGTCTACCTGTCCTGCCACCTTCAACGAGTCACTAACACAAATCCCCAGGTCTCTCTGTTCCTTCACACCATTTAAAATTGTACTATCTAGCCTATATTGCCTCCCTTCATTTCTTCTCCCAAAATGCATCACCTCACACTTCTCTGCATTAAACTTCATCTGCCATGTGTCTGCCCACTTTACCAATTTGTCTATATCCTCTTGCAGATGGCTACTATCCTCCTCACTATTTACTATTCTCCCTAACTTAGTGTCATCTGCAAACTTGGAAACTGGTCACTTTTGCACATCTTTTGTCCACAAAATACACAAAATCCCGTGAAGCACTTTCCAACATTCAAACACAAAGGGTGTTGTTAGTATTATTATGATTACTTCATACTAAACATACCTTGCAAGGTGGAAATTGAATGGTAGAATTATTTGGAAGTGATCAAAATCCATTTTTTTTTATATTGACTCCAGTCTTCCTTCAACAAATTGCTGAAAGAACAATGCAAAAAACCAACCTACTGCTATATCATTGCAGGCGGAGACAAGTAAGTATGGACTATGAAATCTGGCATTTGTATTTTCAAAAGTTATTCTTAAACTAAATCGTATTCTATTATCGTTTACTCCACAGGGCGCTCATGACTTCTCAAGAACTGCCAGAGGACAATCCAGAGATAGGAATAGAAATGTTGGAAAAGGTGGGTGTTGTATCAACACATTATTAAGGTGAAAAATGCAGTGTGTGATGTGATAATTAAAACTATGTATAACTATCGCATTTTGATTCAGAAGGGCATAAAACTAATTAAATAGAATTACAGTAGAAAGTTGCAGAAGCTCAAACAAAATATGACTTCACCTAAAGATGCCTCAGTGATAACTGTATATAAGTTATATACATACACATGTGGAAACCCATTGCCATCACATCACCAATTCAAACCAAACTGAGAGTTCCCAACATCCCTTCTACACATGGAAATTCTCAAGATATTTATTGAATGGAATGTGTACTATCACTCTATAGGGACACTATCCTGCTTACTTAATTCCAGAGAGTAATTGGCACAGGTTAGCAAGAGTTCAAGGCCAGCCAAGAACCCCAGAGTAAAATCCAACCAGCTAAGGCTACATAGCTTGCCACTGAAAGCAATTGCCTAGTGATCTTTCCCTCTGCTTCTTCAGCTAAGACCATTCTTGTTAGGGCTTTGGGCTGCAGGGTTAACATGAGCTGAGAAGAAGGAATCCCTGCCTCCAGTGATTGATCTGCCCTTCCAAGTCTAACCGATGAGTGATCAGCTGTAATAAGCAGTGACCTGGAATACCGTGAGACCACCTGACTCAGGAACTGGACCACCGAGACTCTGACACTCAGCAGTTCAAAGCCAATTGGACATCACACTTACCTGACGTGGGGGATGGCAGGTATCCTGTGAACTTCCTGATGAGAAACATAACTCGGCATGAAATGCATGAAACTATTGCCACCATCTTCACTGACCGATTGTGCCACCATTGAAACAATCAAGTTCACAAGAGGAGTGAGAATGCATTCTGAGCACAGAGGGAGGTAGCATTCTTTCAAAGGCTATCGATGTATATAACAGAGAGTGTTGACATACAAAACATTTTCAATTCTCAAGGGTAATTTGCAATGCATAATTTAGTCAGAAATTGCCTTTTCCGTAATGGCATATTTTTAAATGGAAGTCTGGACTTTCCCAGTGGATTTTTTAAACATATAGGTCCAAAGTGAAGCTGCTTTTAAAAGCCAAGCCCTTATGTTGGATTTTCATCAACATAAATATTTTTAAGATCAGTCGCATGGCAGCAGTGGTTTAACAAAGTGGAGAAAATGTTTTATTTATTTTATAGGTTTCACAAGGGAAAAAAAAAGTATTGTTCATTGGGATTTCATGTGGGTTATCAGTAAGTATAATGACATTCATTTATCATTTCAACTTATTATAATAATAATAATCCTTGCATTTTATATAGCACTGTTCACATATTCTAGATGTCTCAAAGCACTTCATAGAATACAGTGTAAAGTGAATTGACTATATGTTTGCTGTGTGCCAATCGCACACAGCAGTGTCCCATAAGCATTTGTAGATTGAATTACCAAATTGTTACTTTATTTATTTCATTTCCTGGCATTCTTGTGTCAGACATCAAGTCTTGGATGAGAGCTAACTTTCTACAGTTGAATGTCAACAAGATTGAGATCTTCCAGATTGGCTTACACCAGCGCCTTCACACATCAGGCACTAGCAGCATCAACCTCCATGGTTGCACTCTCCACCTCACCAAGCCAGTCAGGAACCTAGGTGTCTTGTATGATCCTCAATTGTCTTTCTTCCCCCATATCCAAGCCTTCCCTCACCTCACCCCTCAAACCGCTGAAACCCTCATTTATGCTTTCATCACATCGAGGCCCGACTACGCCAATGCCCTGCTTGTCGGTCTTCCAAATTCCTCCCTCCACAGGCTGCAGATAATACAGAACTCTGCGGCCCATATCCTCTACCACTCCAAGCTCTGAAACCTCATCTCCCCCATTCTCGCCCGACTCCATTGGAACCCCATCACCCAGAGGGTTCAATTCAAGATTCTGGTCCTCACCTTCAATGCCCTCCATGGCCTCGCCCCACCCTACCTCTGTGTCCTCCTAACCCCCTACCAACCTGCCCACCCCTTCCACTGAGCAGGACCTGATCTGCTCCCCGACCGGCCCCACCATCGGTGGGTGATCCACTCTGGCCCTAACCTCTGGAATTCCATCCCACAGTCTCTCCACCTCGTCCCCTCCCTAGCTTCCTTCAAGTCCCACCTCAAATCCCCATATCCCCCCCTTTTCCTCCACCCTCCCCGATCCCAACCCCAGCTCTGAAACACTGATTATCCAGCACCTAGGGACGTCCTCCCGACATGAAAGCCAGTATACAAGTGTAATTTTGTTGTTGTTGTTTACTTGATAGATTGTTATCAGGCGTGTGGAGTATGGAAACTTGCTCACGGTTTTGCCTTGCCAGGAATTAAATGTAGGTCTACTCACTTGCAAAGGCGAGGGCTCAACCACTGAGCTACAGGACTCCACTTTATGAGTGTTTCCTACAGCCACTCTTTCTATAAATTGAAATATATAATACTTCAAATAATTATAAAAATAATCCTTCCATTTGCAATTTAACAGCTAAATTATTGCTGCCCCATTCCAGAAGGATAAGATCATCACAATATTCAACTCATGTTATACAAGCAGCTTAACTACTGTTTTGGCTTTCGGTTTAAATAATAAAGAAATGTTATTATATTTGGTTTAAAATTACACAGAAAGCTTTTTCCTCCTTTAGGCTCCATTTGTTGCTGGCCAGCTTGATCTCTGCATCAACAATTTGGACAAGTTCACTCCTGTCCTGGTTGGCTTCAACCCAGTTGACATGGCGAGGTAAGGATTATCACCTTAGCCAAAATCTTACAAGCTCACAAGTTTACAAGATTGGTTTGGATGAAGAAGGCATTTCATTTGCTGAGTTATAAAATTATAAGCCATTTGTTCTTGTTTCAGTACAGAGATGCATTTCCAGAATTTTGCAACGTTAGTATCAACAGCCACCATATTCTTCAGAGATTTGATGACTTACCCTTTCCTCTTCTACAGTGTTTTCTCTGCTCCATTCTAGAATAATAATAATAAAGTGTGGGCTGCTCCATCCAGGAATAATTGACATCAGAGCAGGTTCCGCTTAAAAACAACTTTTACGCTTTTTACAGTTTGTTTCATTCTCCCTCTGCCTCAGAAGGTTGTGGTTCAAACCCAACATCAAGTCATAAGCCCATAGTGCAAGCCTCTGTGAGATGGAAAGTCTCAACAGCTCACAAGTAGGTGAATAAGACTGAAGTGGTTTCTGTCTTAAAAAAATATAATTTGGTTTATTTGTGTGAATACAGCGCTGTCTAATTTCACCAGGGTAATGTATATTGGTTTGATTTGTGTCACAAGAACCATCAACGCACAGTTACCTACTTCATGTTTGAGCAACAGGCATTCAAATGGCCTTTAAGCATGGAGACAAGCTGAAATGTTTGGAAGATTCAGTATGGAGTATTCAGTAATCATTGTATTGTCAAACCCTGCATTGAAGGTCCGACAATATAGAAGGGTGGCACTCTACATTCCAACAAGTGGCAGAAAGAATTCGGAAACTGCATGATTTGCACAAAGGATACATCATCAACCCTGCTATTGGTGTGAGTGTTTATTCGATCAATAAAAACAACATCCCATTACATTTATATAGCACCTTTCACATGAGGAGGATGTCCCAAGGCGCTGGACAGTCAGCGACCCACACCCGAGCTGGTGGTTGGGATCAAGAAGAGTAGAAGGCAGGGAGGGTAATGGTAGGAGGATGAATGGTGACACTGTCAAAGAGTAGGGTCTTCACAAGGGTCTTGAAGGAGGGATCGAGGCAGAGGAACTGTGGGATGGAGTTCCCAAGGGTGGGAGCACAAAGGCTGAAGGCAGGGCAGACAGGGTGGGGGACATGAAGCAGGCCAGAGCCAGCTGAGTGGATGGAGTGAATAGGATGGTAGGGGGTTATAGTAGGTCACAGAGGTAGGGAGGCGGAAAGCTATGGAGAGCTTTGAAGGTGAGGACCAGAATCTTGAACTGTATCCTCTGAGTGAATGTGATACCCTCATTCCTCTGCAGAATCACAAAAAATGAATTGAGGTTTGTCCAGAACTGCAATATACTTGATTTTTTTTGAACCAAAGCATAATTGCACGGATAAGGCTTCAGGATTGCAAAAATTTTGAGAAGTTCCCGTGTCAGCATAATTATTGTGTAACATATATTGAGTTATAATCTTTCAGCCCGAAGGCATCGCTGGATCATCACGAATGAAAGGTGGAAGCACCACCAAGATTCTCCTGGAAACCATTCTCCTGACTGCCCACAAAGCTGTGTCAAACAACAGTGGCATTACAGATAGGTATGTTCATACACATCTTCTTCTATGAAATTCTATGTTATTTTCTGTTTACAGAGATCCTAATCAACCCATCTGTATTACTCCTCTACCTTGTTCAAGGAATGGGACATCACAGGAATCCCTTCCACAGCTGTATATCCTTTAGCAGGGAGGAAAGATCAAAACAAAATTACACTGATGCCCCTCATCGGTCATTTTACAGAAAGAAAGGAAGAAAATTTCAATGATTCTTAACAGATTTAAAACAGTTTACACTAGAGCAGGAAGAAAACTTCCACGATTCTTTAACAAACTCAAAATATGTTTGTTAACACTGTGAATCTGGCCAGAAACTGGATGATAACCATTTATTGGCCACCACTGGTTTGGAACATTGTGAGACAGTTTAAGTTTACCCTACTGATGATATGTTATAACAATGCTTTGTTAATAGCAAAAATTTAGTTAAGCCACTTTCTCACAAATGAGAATGTCGTTGCCATGATCGTGATTTGCGAAGCAGAATGTCCAATGGCCACGTGGGCGAGCTTCCAGCCCAATCGGGGAGGGGTATCCACAGTCTTGTTATCTACTAGTCTTCTTATCCAGTGATCTTTATCTACTAGTCTTGTTATCCTTTCATAACTATGTCCAGCAAAGATGTGAAAATTACCATCAATGATAATTAACACATCACACTGTCATAGTTTTCGCCCAACTCTGATGGAACTGAACAAAAATCAATTGTGTTACTTATAAATTTACAGGTGCCTACTAGACATGCTGAAAAGTTATGAACAAATGCACAAAAACACTTATTCTCACAACACAAAGATCGCTGCTTTGGTGAAACAAGCTGGCATAAGGTAAATCCACAGCAAATCTATCCAGTGTTAATGTCTATGGGAAGGCTTCCAAACAATACATTACATTACATGAGTTCTAGATAATAGATTTAGCCAGCTGAAATAATTATACGAATAAGAATAATCCTTGCTTTTGATATCTCAAAGGAATACAATATCTTCATTATTATCCTTATCACACCTTTGAGACATCTCAAAGTGTTTTACAGAATATACTGTGAAGTGTATTGACTGTATATTACACTTCTAAATAGCAGACATTACAGAATTCAATAGTTGAGCCAGCTCAGTTCCAAGTACACTTGCTTACCAGCCTCTCAACGGAATATATTTAGAGAAATATGTGAGTGCACATTGCAAGATTATGTTAATTCTCACATCATTGAACATTCCCTCCTGTCAGTGCCCTAATTTATTGATTGTTCCATGACTGTACCTGCTATCACTCCTGACTCCAAAGTAGATCCACAAAGTCAAATGAACTGCCAACATTCATTGGAAGATTGGATAGCAAGATATCAACTTTACCATCGACAGTAATGTAAAACAATGACCTCGGACATGAAACAAGTATAGGCGAGGGAAGAAAAGTGAACCAATAGAGAAAATGGTGTGTGTATGTGAGACTCCTATTTGACTAATTTTCCTTCATCCAAACCCATCCGGCTCTCCCGAAGACAAGAGTAGTGATCAGGTGGCTAAGATATATAGGCAAAAGAAAAGCTACTGATGATGCCTGTGTGAGTGCAGCTCAAATGAGAATGGAGACAAGCACATGAACACAACAGTAGCAAATAGAACCACAAAGAGGATCTTGACACAGGTGATCAGCAGGAGAGGACTTGGTGCTCAGAAATGACAGAAGATACAAAACATAAAATAGGAAATTTCCGAATAGAACAGGATTCATTGACATGATGGAAAGGATGTCATTTTGTCTAGGTGGGTGGGTGGAAGATAAATGCCCCTATTTTTATTTCAAATTTGAAATAAAAAAGGTAGCAATTCGGGAAATGCACTGGAGGTAAATCAGATTTTAATGAACTGCCAGTCTGTGTCTTTACTCTCAGAGTCAGCAGGGTGTAGGAGGTGCTGAAATGTTCTACCAACAGTATAAAAGAGAAAAATAATACAATCATTTGCAAACAAAAGAAACAGTAACGTGATTATAGCTGTTAACTTCAGTGGGAGACCAAGCAGCAGAAAATATATTTGACATCTATGACTCCAATGCACAATGGGTCTGTACTGTAATTATTCTATGAAAATGAAAGCTGGTGTTATCAAATTATGTTAAAACTGCAACAAAGAGCAAGGCTGGAATACAAACTATTGTTTCTAGATATTTAAATCCCCATGGATTTAATGTACTGTATTCATCTTTTCATGGGGCTGTTTACTTTCTGGATCTGTCTCATGTGATCTTCGTGTCATTAGATTGAATTGTTTGTATCTATGATACAACCATCTTGATCTTCAGTGACTGCTTTCAAACAAGGGAAACTCGTGAATGTTCACAATACCAGAAGAAGAACAACAATAACAGCAGCAAATTAGATTTGTATAGCTCCTTTCATAGGTGCTGAACAAGCAGGAGAGCTCAGATGCAGAGTTGAATGTATTGGTTACATGTGCTGAAAACATATTTAACATACAATTGGGATCATTTCCACTCAGCTTGCAAAAGAATAGCCATATTTATTACATTGGCTGGAAGTCACTTGGAATTATTGGAATCATTGATGCCAGTGAATGTGTGCCAACATTTGGAGCAGGTAATTGGGATTCTATTGTTCTGCTTAACTCAAGAGAAACCATTTATCTGAAATCAATATAATTGAAGTTAATATTCAAATGCTTTATTGAGGTTTTTCCTCTTGTCCCCACACGGTCATCTGTGGGTTTCCCCAAAGCTCCATTCTTGGTCCCTTGTTTTCCTCA
Source organism: Hydrolagus colliei (assembly GCA_035084275.1). Lineage (NCBI taxonomy): Eukaryota > Metazoa > Chordata > Chondrichthyes > Chimaeriformes > Chimaeridae > Hydrolagus > Hydrolagus colliei. The sequence goes on along the minus strand of CM068744.1, from coordinate 7,818,036 downwards.
TCTACATGCTCCCTCGTGTCTGGACTATTCCAATGCCCTCCTTGATGGTCTCTGCAACTCCATCATACGCATAATCCAATTAATTTAAAATTCCACTCCATGGATACTTACTGGCACAAAGCTATAGTGCTATAGTGGCTCCCAAACACTGAACAGATCAATTTCAAAATCAAATTATTGTCACTCGATTTTAATAGAGTATGTCAACTGACCTAACACAGGTGATTAAGAAATAATAATAATTAATTATGATTGTATTATTTTTCAACTTCATCCCCAATGTAGATTCAAGCCATGTGCGTGGTTTTGTAAACAATGGATTTAAGGAAATGGCAAACCGTGATGGAGACCTATCATCATTGGTAGGTGGTTCGGGTTTATAAATTCCATTTCAGTTTTAGCTACAGGGAATTTAAACAAGCAAGAAGCTGCTTCAACAATTGGATTGTAACAAATGTTTTTCAAAAATTGTAATGAATATTGTGTCAGATATATTCAAGAGACTCATTTATTTTTCAAGTAATTCTTATTCTATTCTTAGTATTAACTTGAAATGCTTGTGAAAGGTACAGTTGCTTGAGTCAAGTGGTTATATCGTTCCTTTGAGGTTGGGGCTCTCACTCCCTTTCAATTGCATATTCCAACTATTTGGAGTACAAGAAATTTAATATTAGAATAAAGATACAGAGAAATGCTTGCATTTAGTGTCTATTTTTATTTATATGAAAATACTATATTCAGAATTTCTGGTCAAGGAATGTATTTTGTTCCAAATTTAGGGACCAGAATTTGCCATCTCACATGAACATTTTCTAAAGACTGTGCTTCCCTCGATTCAAGAGAATGACACTGTTATCTTCATCTTTACCTTAGATGGTACATAACAAATTTCCTCACGTATTTACTGCTTTGTTTTTATTAATAATTATTATAATAATTATGGTTCTTCTATTTGATATAGCGCTTTATTGTGTCATTGAGACTTCTCAAAGTGCTTCATAGTATATACTGTAGAGTGGAGTGACTATTTTGTGGGAGAAACACAACCAGTTGCACAAAGCAATGTCCCACATACAGCCACAGACCAATTTTATTTGGGAGATTATTTGGGATATTATTGAACTCCCTTCTCTTTTTGAATAAGAACATAAGAAATAGGAGCACGAGTAGGCCATTCAGCCTTTTGACCTAGCCCCACCATTTAATTAGATCATGGCTGATTTTCTAACCTAATTCCATTTACCCGTCCAATCCCCATATCTCTTAATCCCTTTAGCCTTGGAATAGTGCCTTTGGATCTTTAACAGTGACCTGAACAGGCAAATGGGACCTCCGTTTAATATCTTATCAGAAGGACAGGACTTCCAACAATGCAACACACCCTCAGCACTGCATTCAAATGTTAACTTAGACTATGTGATTTCAAATTCTGATGTGGGGTTTGTACCCAGAACCTTCTGACACTCAGGTGCGACTATATGCCTTGATATTGGGATTATAGAGGAAATAAATCCTTCTCAAGTAGCTGACCATGTAAACAGTGTTTCCATCAGGGGAAACTCCTCTGTCACACTGACTTGCAAGCAACCCAAATCTCTTCGGAGTGGAAGTCTCATAAGTTTACGTGACACAGATGGAAATCATCTACTGAAAATATAGCTTTGTGTCAGAAACTGAGGAACTTTTTTCCAATGGTGATGCCTTAGGAAAGTTAAGGTATCAAGTTGAGTTTTTTTTCAACCCCAATGTTATGATACATGTTTCTATTCTCTGTGTTTTCTCAATAAGATGACCTTAAGGAGATTGAGAAAATTGCACAGCAGGTGAAGGCATCAACCAACAACTTGTATGCAATATGGCATTCAACAATAGAACACCAGGTGCCAGTAAGTAAACATGTTACAAATCTACCAATCTCATAGTGCTCTGTGGATAATAAAACATAAAGAAATATGTATTTTGCCCACCGAAGCATCTTAGTTCATTAAAAAACGTTCAAGCAGGATTCCTCTGTAACAAAGTAATATGCATTCAGTACATCCATAGATACTGATTTTAATTGAATAAAATTACCAAAAATCTACTAAGGATAGTTTTCATTGCTACTTCATTGTAATACCTATTTCGATTTGCCAAAATGCAAAAAGCATTGCCTTAAATAACACCATAATAAAATACAATTGTTGCATAGTCATATCTCTCCAAATGCTAAAGAAAAATCTATTTTCAAGGCAACTGAACTCCTTTTCCTGAAATAATCAGTTTCCCCACAGTTGTTAACAGAAGAATTGTGTTAAAATATCAATCGGGTTTATCCTCTTAACAATTAGCTTGATTAATGTTACCTACATGCATTATCCAATCCAGTGTAGATGTCAGCCAGGCTCAAGTATAATACATTCACCTCTGAGTCAGAAATTTGTGGGTCAGAAAGAGCCCAGCATTGGGACATGAGCTCATCTTCCAGATTCACATTCCAATGAGGGGTTGGTGGCATTGTCTTCAGATGAATTATTAAACCAAGTCAGGTGAGCCTGTTCAACAACACCGATATGCATTTATAGAGAGTACTTTGTCCAATTCTGTGGGAAGAAATTCCACCTGTCTATAGAATTATTCTAGGCATGTAGTATTTTGGAATGTCCAGAATTTGGGAAATTTTCAAACTACAACATAATTTTGAAGATTGTTTTTTGATAAATTATTTTAAGAACTACAGTTTTCAAATTCAAGACTGAATTCAATACTTTTCTAAATTTAGGACACTCTGGAATTAGGACACAGTGGAATTTCCCCCCAACAGTTCCTTTTAAGCATTGTGGAAGATTGGCTTCTAAATTGAAATTCAATTTTAAGAGTTTTCCACAATTGAGAGCAATCTAACATTTAATACAAAATGGTCACCAGAGTTGGGGCAGTACTGAAGCACATGGCTGACAAAACGCACAGTGGTCTTATTATTGATGCTTCACAATTCTGACAACACGTACATTTTTCATGACTTAGTGAAGGTTGTACTGAGTCGAAGTAATCCCTTCTCATAAGCTGTACCACAGTTATAGTAATTAGAGTGTTTTCCCTGTCTGGTTTCACCCTGAGAAGAAAGAAGCAGAACAACTTTAGACATGAATAGACAGGGAGGAGCTTCAGACATACACAACCTGGGTATCGAGGAAGTCAGATGCTAAAAAGAATTGAAGAAGTGTTGGGTCTACCACATGTGGGAACATATTATTTCGCTGAAGTTTGACGGAATTCTGAAGCAGCAAATGAGTAGAATGAACCAATAGACTTAAAAATTGTAAGAAATCTGGTGTGATAAGTACATTTAGAATATGGTATGCGCAAATAACATAATGTTACACAAAGACTTAGCCCAAATACATGAATCAATTACTAAACAAATAACCAGCCTTCTAATTAGATGTAGGGTACTGCAAGAAAATATTATCAAACAAGAAGACAGCTAGATGTTTTCTAATTTAGAATGAAAACCTTGTGACTATGGGTACCTATGCACGTAGATACTTGGGAAGATTTGCATAATTATATTATCGGTAAATGGTCAGGGTAATTCGTCATCTTTTAGCAAAGGAAAACATGGAGCTTGCCAATAAAACTATTTCTTCATGTCAGGATGAGTCGAAATATTGTTGATGATGCAAAGAGAAACCAGTTTGCTGAACTGATTAAAGGGACAACTACAAGAAACCTATTGATTAAAAATTATCTAGCTTCCCATTTTTCTTTCAAAGCAAAATGTCTGGCACTGAGAATTGAACATGGAATTATCAATCAGAGTGTATTGCGGGCAGCATTCTCTGTTACAATAATAACAATTTGTATTTATATAGCACTCTTCACACGGGGTAATATCTCTGAACACTTTAATGCTGGATAAATTTATCGAGGTCATGGTTTTCAATGTCAACAAGAATAAAGGATTTCAGTGAATATAGAGTTTGGTATTGAAAAATATTCCGGTAGATTACAAAGACCTGAGATTAAAGGCCCACTAGACTAGTGAGGATTATGGTACACAATGTATTAAAATTATTTATTTTCATTTATTTTTGTACTTTGAGAAAACAGATGCTTTTGGAGCAAGTAGATAAAATGGAAATTTACATTTCAGCATCATAAATATAAGAGAATGGGAATAGATAATTGTACGATTTCATAAGTTAACTACACAGCTGACAAAAAATAAGACATTTTATAAGTATTCAAGGTGAAATACATATTGTACTGTTTTTATTAAAGAAATGTTAAACATCAGTCATTATAGGACTGTTTGACTTATCAATTTATCTGGGTAAACTGTTAACATTACGTCCTGTTATAATAGCAACATATCTGAACAATCACATTCAAGTATGTCGTTTAGCATCAAAGTCTACATTCAAACCAAACTTATTTTTGATAAGTTTAAAGCGCTCTGAGACGCCGTCCGGCGTAGAGGGTGCTATATAAATCAAAGTTGTTGTTGTTGTTGATACAAGATATCTGTTCATTTGCAGCAACGAATCAAGGAAACATTTTCTGTTGCAATAAATGTCACTTGGCCAAAATTGTTGTCCGAGGATCAAGGAAGCTACATTCAGGTAACAACATGTTGCTATTAATTACTCACCGGGAATACATTATTATGAACAAGTGGGAAATGCCAGAATGAGCAATGAAGAGAACTCAGTCCTTCCTTCCTATTTCCCTTTTGTCACATCTCATCTCCCTCTCATACACTAATTTGCCCACACCGTTCATACTCACTCTTTTCTCTTTCAAAGCACTCATCTTTCCTACTCTTCCTCTGTCTCACAGACTCATCTTTCATTCTCACGGTCTTTCCTCTCTTCCCCCCCCTGCCACATACTCACTTCCTCGCACCATAGTCTTTCTCAAACACTGATTATCTCGTACCTTTCATACTCTCTTCCCTCACATACACACTGACTTGCTCGCATCTTGATTACTCATTCATAGGCTAAATCTGAAACACAGGATGTTCTTATCAAAACCATACTATTGATAGTATTAATATCCAGGTTTATGTAATGATCCTAATAACTACTTTGTCCTTACTTTACACAGAGGTTTCAATATGAACTGTGTACGAAGTGGGTACTGAATGCAATAAGTACAGGGGCACATGTTTTGAAAGGCAAAGTCTACTACAATCATATGATTGATCTCAGAGTCAGTAACAGCAAACTCTTTGGACGGGCTTTGTCACTTCTACAGGTAGGAGATGCTGTAAAGAAGATTTGGTTTTCAAAAAGACCTTGAAGCAATTCATTACAATAAATTGTGCTACAGCAACTCTGCTGGTATTACAAAGTCCTCTCACTTGCCCAATATTTGTCTTGACAGTTGGAAATAAAATAACCTCTGAGATTAAGTATTTTGTGGCAACCATTCAGCAGTTTTGTGTCTCTATGGTGGTTGTATATTGTAGCTATTCAACAATTGTCCCAAATGTACAGAATATCTGGTTTATTTACACTTCACAGTACATCTTGTGAAGCATTTTCTATTGTGTGGTAAGGTGCAATTCAAATGCAAGAATTATCATATTATTACTCTATTGACTGACCTTAGCAGACCCTTTCTTGGTTGCTGCTAATTTCAGGTGCACAAGTTTTTGCTCCTTCTGAACTTATTGTTCTGAGTTTATTACCTGGTACAAATGATCAAGCTAAGACTAATGCCTGCCAACAGTAAAACAGCAGAAAATCACTCTTCAGTCTTCATGAAATGAGGACAGAAATATACACAATAAGATGCAAAATAAGATGTTAATTTTGAATGCTAAATTAATATCATGAGTTTAATTATATATGTATAAAGACAAACTTTAAAAAGTTGTATTTAAAAGAATTAAACATAATAGAAAAAGAAGGTTTTACTGACAGTCTATTTTGCTTTGTAAAATGGTAATTTTCTTCAAAGTACAGAATACAAACAATACTCTTGTGGACATAATGGAACCTATTGTTGCCTTCTGGATATTTTTGTATGCACACGCACACTCCTATCGCTCAACAGCCTTCTATTTTCAAATAAATATCTCAACAATACAGATTAATGCAAATAGGATTTACTTCAAATTAATTTCTTTATCTTCTCTAGAAGCTTACAGGCCAATCTAAATCAAAATGCTTTGAGATATTACTCCAATCAATTTATGAAACAGATGAATTAAATGAAGAAATAAAAAATGTGGAGATTTCAAAACACATTCAAAGTGCAGCGATGAAGAACAAGGTAAAAGTAATAAACACTTAACTTAAAATGCGTGTAGTTTATGGAACAAGAAAAGGAACAATAGCAACAATAACTTGCGTTTGTATAGCGTCCTTCACACAGGATAATGTCGCAGAGCGCTGAAAGGTTATTGAAAGAGTGTGAACAAGAGAAGAATTGACTGACTGCTATCAATATTTCTTGCGTCTTGTAGGAGGTTAATTGCTGACTGCCTTGCCATTTGACATTGAATGTAGACGCACAATTTGTTGACTACAAAAGTGGTAAACGGTAATTCATGTATTAATCTTCCTGGAAACAATTTGGTCTGAATTAACTTATTTAAGTCAGCGAAAGTCAGCAAGACTTTTCTACAATAGGGGATCGGAATTCTGAGAATGAAAATAGACAAAATTGATCTAACCAAATTATTCACCATGCAGAAATGATGAAATGCAAGGGATTTTGAATTAAAGGGAGACATTAGCGGGGAAGTAGTATTTATTTTCCAAGGAATAATAAACAGATCAGAGAAAGCATTTGGGACAGATGTTATAAATGAATTTATGAGACAATTGAATGCATTTTTGAAGAATAAAACTGAATGTTTTACTGTAGTGTGAAGACAGAAACTGGAGTCAAGAACTGTCAAAAAGCCAGGTGTTTGCTCCTAAGTCAGAAGGTTGTCATTTCAAGCGCCACATTGAGACTTTGAACTCCCAATGCTGGGGTTTGCTGCTTTTTCAGAGATGCTGTCCATCAGATGAGATATTAAATCAAAGCCCCGTCTACAAGTTCTGTTGGATATTAACAATCTCATGGTACTAGTCCAAAAGTTTGAGTTCAGTATCAGAAATAAAATTGGCCATTCAATTCATGTCTAACTGTGGGACATAACTATGCACAAATTAGCTGCAGAAATCCCCTTCGACATAGTCACTTTAAAAATGTGATAAGATATCAAATGGAAGGATCATTATTATAAAAAGGAGCAGGCTTGTTGGCCTGATGGCTCTTTGCATCGGGCACTAAGTAGGTCAAAGAGATGGGGAGGTATCAGGGCATGAACCCCTGGTGGAATCCCTTCATGCCCTGGCACTACTCTACCTCTCTGACTTATTTACTCCCCAACCCACCACTCGCTGCCCTCACACGAGGCCTCCTGCTTGTCCCTTGTTCTCTCTGTTCCACCACCAGTGACCGCGCCTTAAGTTATTACACCTCGAATCTCTGGAACCCTCTTCCTCAATCCTTCTGCCTTGCCCCCTCCTTCCGCAAGATCTTCCTCGTTGACCGTGCCTACGGTTGCCTCCCACCTACCCCTGGCTCAGTGTTGGGCTCCTCTACAGTCAAGCATTCTGGGAATCTACCCTGCATCTACAGCAGTCTTATATAAATGCAAGTTGTTGTTTTCTTTTCTAAAATATTCTCAAGTTATTGAGAGTTCTCTCTAAATTTCTCTGATGGTTTGTCTTGCATTCAGGTCGTACCTACAGCCGTGGTCGCTTTAATTAAAAACTGTTCCATCTCTGAAGCAAAAACTCGACTTGTATCCAGTCCAGTTGTGCGAGATGCCATCGATACTTGTGTGACTGCCTCTGGGCTGAAACAGACAGCAGAGCAGAGACAAGCAGATGAGAAAGAACTGGGTGAATGAAAACAACAGCCCTTTTGAGAGCAATCATTTCCGAACAGCAAAATATGAAATTATAATGTTGCTTCATTTTGAGAAAATAAATAAACATATCGTAACTCTTTACAGCTCTCTAATCAATACAAGTAGCTAATTTAGTAGAATTACAGGAGAAAAATAATCCATTTGGTTCATTGTATCTAAGATGATACTCACTCTCCTACTAGAGCTATGTGCTCTGATTGCATTCCTGTCACCTTTTCCAGTACCTAGGAATATTTTTCCTTAACCATTTTTCCAATTTCATTTTAAAAGCTTTTAATCAGTTTCAACAGCCATTTGTGGAATGCATTTCGTAGGTTTCATAACACTCTGTGCAAAAATGGTCTCCTACTTGTTTCCTTTTTTGTTTCCGATAATAATGTTCATTTGATAGCCTCTCGTTACCGTTCACCATTAATTTTCATAATTCTGAAACAATTAATTAAACTCTTCAATATCTTTGGTGCTCCAAACAAAACTGTCTCAACTTTTCGAATCTTTCCACATAACTATAATTTATTTTCAATGTATGTTATCACTTTGCTATGTAAATGTAATTGTGTTGTTGCTGTTGCTGTTGTGATTCTTTACTGCATGCTCACTTGCTATAAGTGTGGTGTTCCTCGTGCAATGAGGGGCCCAAATTGAATGCAAAACTCCAGCAGTGCTACAATAGGTATCATCTTGGCTCAGTTGGTAGCACTCATTCCTCTGAGGGGACACAGCATTGCTGGAGATGCATTCCTATGTTTCCCACCATAAAGTCGCTGCTATATTCATCCCTGAGTTTATAATGAAGTTTATTTCAGTAAGAAATATTGGGGAGGATACGTTTTACAGGCCCATTGAAAGAGAATGGAGAAGAGGGATTGATTTGGATAGCTCTTTTAACAGAGCCGGCTCAGGCATGATGGGCCAAATGGCTTCTTTCTGTGCTGTATAATTCTATGAAATGTTGCTGTTATAAATCATAGCATCTCCCACTAATATGTTACAGTGTGGAGAAGTTAAAATGATTAATTTGGTACCTTTCTTACAATTATGACTCTGTACCTCGTGCACGAATGTGTCTAACATAACAGGAAACCTCACTGCAGGAAATTCAGTGCAGAGAAATGCTTCCATGAATTAAAACTATGTGTCCTTCTACATTAGGGTTGTGGGATTGACAAACAGAACTGCAGCAGTAATGGGTTCAGCTGCTTTATATTTCTATATCACTAATGATTTCCAGGGTCTAATAGCCAGTGGCAAGCATTAGCTAGAGCAAAAGAATGCACACTATCCATAAGGTGACTGAAGCTAATCTTTCCTCTTTGGACAATATGGAATGTAGAAGGAGTGTGTGTGTTGACCTTTTCTTGTCCTTTGTTTTCTTACGTTCTTTCGAGGTAATGCGTTCAAAGTGCTCGACTTCTCTAGATAACCGGGCCTTTTGGATAAGTGTTTAAATAAACACTTTCCCAGTGTGTACTGAGCTTGAACAAGGTCTCTGTGACCCTCAATACAAAATTCCACATAGTCGCCTCACTCATTACTGAAGAAATACATAACTGCTGTCACCTTCCCAGTGATGCAATGGTAATTAGAGAACAATTAACGAACACATTCCGAAATTCCTGATGTAGGTCATTTAACTTTGATGTATGTCTTATTTGCAACACAGAGCTGCTATGAAAGATGCTCTGTACATGCTCAGTTGTACCCCATGCTGATCAATCTGCTTCAATTCACGTAAAAGTGCCTGCCAGAAAAACATAGCTGTCTCCAGCACAGTTTTCTATCTCCTCCCAACAACAACAACAACAACAACAACTTTGATTTATATAGCGCCCTCCACGCCGGACGGCGTCTCAGAGCACTTCACAGCAACGGATCCCGGGACCGAGCCAGGGGCAGGAAAAGCACGGTCAAAGAGAAAGGTCTTCAGCTGTGACCTGAAATTGGGAAGAGAGGGGGTGAGGCGAAGCGAGTGAGGAAGGGAGTTCCAGAGCCTCGGGGTGTAGTGGCTGAAGGCACGGCCGCCGAGGGTGGAGCGGAGGATTCAGAGGACATGGAGGAGGCCAGACCCAGTGGAGCGAAGGCAGCGGGTGCTGGGTTGGGGGGAGAGGAGATCAGAGAGATAGGGGGGTGCAGAGGAGTGGAGGGATTTGAAAACAAGGGTGAGGATCTTGAAGTTGATCCTCTCTGGGATAGGGAGCCAGTGAAGTCTGGCAAGGACTGGGGTAATGGGGGAGCGAAGCTTAGAGCGGGTGAGTATGCGGGCGGCAGAGTTTTGGATTAGCTGGATTTTGTGGATTGTGGTGGAGGGGAGACCGGAGAGGAGGGCGCTGCAATAGCGTGGACCAGGGTTTCAACGGCTTTTAGGGTGAGGTATTGCCGGAGACGGGCGATCCATTGGAGGTGGTAGAAGTGCGTACAATGTACGCAGTATCTTCACACTATTTGAATTTGGTACCTTTCTTACAATTATCACTCTGTATCTCTCTATCTCATGCATGAATTCACTACTTGTGTGATGATACTTTAAGGTCAGCCTGTGCACTGAATGTTAATATGGAATTCCTAGAATCTCCTGATAAAAAAGCATTAAGGTCCAGCTGCGAGACCTCAAATATCAGTGTCTGTATGCTGAATGCATTGGAATTCGAAAGCAGCGAAAGTCAAGTGAATCAATCTAAAATGTTATTGTTATCACAAGAGCAATTAAAGATACCAGCCATTGTACCTGAGTTAATAAATGCATTTCTTGACCTCAAATTGAAATAATCACAATAGGAAGAAGATTCAGGTTCAATCCCTGGTCTGATTAGTTGATTTCAGACTGGGTCAGCGCCTTGGGATGTCTCTCGACGTGAAAGGCGCTATATAAATGTAAGTTTTGTTTGTTTGTTTGTTTGGGTCATTGAAAAAAAGGTGATACAATTAGACCCACTATTCCTGGTAAGACAAAAAAATAGACAGAGATGTCTGCTCTTCATCAACAGCAAGAACAACAATCAACTGCATTTATATAACTCTCATCACGTCACGAGGATGTCCCCATCTAACACATTCGCTCAGCAGCAAATGCACGCATGAGAATCAGGTGAAGGTGGGATGCTTCTAGGCAATGACACCCCTAGCAAGCTGTTGCCCACCAATTGTACTGAATTAATGGCCACTTGAGCAATATGCTAGAAGGAGCTTGTGAGTGTGGAACTATATGGTGGCATGAATTGGCACATTCAAAAGAAAACAAATATCTTTTGAAAATTGCCCATATATATATGAATGTTAATTTACCGGTAAGTGTTGGATGATTTAAGAACAAGTTAAACAAGTTAAACAATAATTTTCTGCCAATACATTTTATGCAAATTATTTCCTGGATGCCACTATCAACTTTACAGTTGTATCGGGATTACAAATCTCAACTGCTAAGTCAGTGAGCAGAGATGGGCTCTCCTCTGTGTAAAATATACTGTGGCTTCTGTCCTTGCCATTGCTGCCGTGACTTCCATGAGGATGACAAAATTTCAAACGAGCCAGCTACTGTATTTTATATAAACCCCCAGACACAGCCTCCTCAGTACATTTCCCTTCACAACTACAGAGCACGGACTGAGCATGACCTCTCTGTCCAGGGAGGAGATAAAATCGAGGTCCTGAAAAAGGAAGGTGACTGGTGCCTGGTGAGAAAAGTGACAGCGAGAGGGACGAAGGCCGAGAAAGGTTACATACCTTCAGGCTTCGTAGCCAGAGAAGGGAGCATCAGAGCTGCACAGTGAGTATCACAGAGCGCAGACTTCACAAAGGGCTGGGAGTTGTTGCCTCAATAAGGTTCTGGATTCGGTGCAACCATCCAGAGAGCTCGTCTGTGAGAGTACAGAGTAACCATCCAAAAAGAGACATTTTAATTATATCCAGTGAAGCACTTTTGGACATCCTCCTACTATGAAAGGCACTATACCAAATGTAAGGACTCTTAGTATTAATATAATAAAAATAATATTATTAATATCTTGAAGTGCTTCACAGGGAAAATGTGAAAAGTTGAGGAAGGTGGGAAGTAGTGGAGTTGGACAGAGGCAAAGGTCCTGCCAAAAAGCTAGATTTTATAAATAGGAAGCGAAGGAGCCTGGCAGAGGAATTTTGATAGAAGATTCCAGAGAGTTAGTACATAAAGGCTGGAAGTTCAGAAACCAATGGGGTGGGGGTGGGGGGACGGTGTGGGGTAGGTGTTGTGTAGCAGACCTGAATCTGTGAAATGGAGATTGGGAATGCAGAATTATGATGTGATTGCAGAGGTTGGTAGAGGCAAGAGTGTGGAGGTATTTGCAGGTGAGAATGAGGATCTTCAAGTTTACCCATTGAAGCAAATGGATTCAGTGGAGCCTGGTGAGGATTGGGGTGATGGGCATGTGGAGCCTAGTGCAGGATGAGATACATATTATGGAGTTCTAGATGAGCTCATGGAGAGTAGAGAAAGTGGAGGCCAATTTGGTATCTACTCAATTGATAGAAATATTTATTTTCATTTTGATGCCTGTTGCATGACCTCATCTTGATCTCAGTGAAACTTCCCTGACCCCTGGAGAGCTTTCCTCTTCATTGAGGGTGTCTCATCGGTTACCGTTCGATAGTCTGAAGGTTCGTTAGTCCGAAGGTTCATTCGTCCGAAGGTTCGTTAGTCCAAAGCTTCCCTTAACCCTAACCCTAAGCCTAACCTTTGGACTAATGAACCTTCGGACTATCGCACCAAATGTTCGGATTAACAAACCTTATTTCATTGTCGGTTCAGACTATCGATCGGTAACCACGGTAACCGCCCCGGGTATAGGAAATTTGTGTGTTTGGACTATCGAACCTTTGTACTAATGAACCTTCGGACTATCGAACCTTCGGACTAGTGCCCCTGTCTCATTCCACCATTCCCCATCTCTAGCCATCACAGGGGCAGTGAAGCTCTCGTCACTTCTGCTTCTATTGAGCTATATCTCTGTTCCTCTGATTCCTCTTCTTTTGAGTACCTTACTCTGTATCTCCTTTCCTTTTTAATCCTGATAATCTATTGCCCTCCCAAACCACATAGACACTTCAATCACTGACACTTTACTTCTCAGTTTCTGGACTAAGCACCTCCTCATTAGGAGTGACTTCAAGCTCCACTTTAACTGTTCTTGCCCCAATTCCTCAATTTTTTTCTGCTTTCCTCTCTTCTCTTAATTTGATCAATTGATATCATCTCTCCCACCCACATCTGCAGAGATCTTCTCAATCATGTCATAACACAAGATCTCACCATCACTGACAATGCCATTCAGCTCGCCTCCTTAAACGCTTCACTATCTTGAGCCCTCGGTTCAATCTTCCCTCCCAGTTCCTTTCAAATGTCCTTTCATCCTCTAACTTATCTCCTTTGGATCTCCATCTCACCCTATCCATGTGCTTTGAAATCCCACCTGAATCCCACCTTACCTCTTTTGTGAAACTCCATAAATTTCCAGATGGTTCTTTGGAAGTATGATTCATATGGATGCAACAAGATGTCTGCTGAGAAATGAAAACAATCATGGATCTTTCTTGGTGTGGCAACATATGAAAGAGAATAGCAGATACCTCCTATCAGGTATTTTTGAAATATTATAATTTGATATTCAACTAATGGAATATCTGTACATTATAGATGTTTAATGCAGTCGGTAAGATAATAAGAGGTTCAGGGCAACTCCTCACTTTGCGGTGGATGAAAACTCACTGATGCTGGGAATGTGGGAATGGGAATGGGGGAGTGGAAAACTAGTTTGAATCAAACCAAATATTACCATTTGATTTAAGAAGTTAACTCACATTTTGATCTTCAATGGGTGTTACACTTGCATTTAGCTTTTCTGAGATGTTTGCCCATTTGAGTTACTTTGAATGGGGAAGTAGAAAGTGATCAAAATTTGGACTCAACCCATACTGTTCAAGTTACTTCCTGGTAGGAGTGATACTGAAGATATCCATGGAGACATATTACTCAAAGTCTTCCAAAGTTGTAATTGGGGAGAAATTGAGGATTAAAATAGTTTTTCAAAATGAGTATAATCATAAAATCATAAATCATAAAAAAAAGGCAAAATGCCACAGTTGCTGGAAATTTGAAATAAAAAACAGAAGACGCCAGAAATTATAGGTCATCAACCTGAAATGTTAACTCACTTTCCTCTCTCAATAGATGCTGCCTGATCTGCTGCATGTTCCCAGCAGCTTTTGATTTTATTTCAGTGTTTCTCCTATTTGTTTTCATGAAATAGCAGATGATAGATTGTGAAGGAATGCATGATATGAAAGAGAGTGGAATGCAATTTCACTTCCAGTATAAAACAGATATCAGAGAAAGCATAATCATTTATATGCCAGTTCATATAACATCAGAATGTGTTTCAGATGGTGGTTTGGTGTTGCGTGTGATTTTCTGAGTTACTTAATTTGATGGTGGAAGGTCCTTTATGAGAATTTCAACTGTTTTTACTACAGGCAATAATTATCAGCAGTATTGTTGGTTGGTGCCTGATACTGCTGAAAAAAAGTAATACAGTCTGAGAAACACATTCTTTGTCAGCACTGACACTAGTTTACAGGAAATGCACACCAACAACAACAACAAATTACATTTATAGAGCGCCTTTCACGTCGGGAGGACGTCCCAAGGCGCTGCACATGATGCGTGTGACCCGAGCTGAGAGGGGAGTGGTTGGGAAGGGGTGAAACACGAAGGGGAGGTAAAAGAGTTCGGGGTGGAACAAAAGGCACGATCGAAGAGGAAAGTCTTCAAACCGGCCGTGAAAGAGGAAAGGGAAGAAACGAAACGGAGGGATTGAGGGATGGCATTCCATAGGGTGGGAGCGGAGAAACTGAAGGCCCGGCCTCCGATGGTGGAGCGGTTCGGGCGGGGGGCTTGGAGCAGGCCAAGTCCTGTTGAACGGAGGGTCCGGGTGGGCTTGTAGGGGGAGAGTAGATCGGTTAAGTAGGACGGGGCAAGACCATGTAAGGCCTTGAAGGTGAGGACGAGGATCTTGAACTCGATCCTCTGGAGGATGGGGAGCCAGTGGAGACGGGCGAGGGTGGGGGTTATGTGGTCACGGAGGCGGGTGCGGGATAGTACACGGGCTGCAGAGTTTTGGATGGCCTGCAGCCTGTGAATGGAGGAACTGGGGAGGCCGACTAGGAGAGAGTTTCCGTAGTCCAGCCTTGAGGTGATGTAAGCATGCACAAGTGTTTCGGCAGCGCGGGGGGTGAGATAGTTGCGGAGCCTGGCAATGTTGCGCAGGTGGAAATAAGCGGTGCTGGTCAAGGCGCGGATGTGGGGGAGGAAGGAAAGTTTTTGATCGAACATGATGCCGAGGTTCCTGATTGGCTTTGTGAGGTGGAGAGTGCAGCCTTGGATGTTGAGGCTGGCAGCGCCCGATGTGCGGAGGCGCTGGCTTGAGCCAATCAGGAGGGCCTCGGTCTTACTCACGTTCAATTGCAAAAAGTTGTCCCTCGTCCAGGACTCAATGTCGGACAGACATGCTGTCAGAACATCGATCGTCTGGGGGTTGAGGGATGAGGCAGAAAGGTACAACTGGGTGTCATCCGCATACATGTGGAAATTTACCCCATGTTTGCGGATGACGTCGCCCAGAGGGAGCGTGTAAAGGGTGAAAAGGATTACACCAGATGCTATGTAAAGTATGCTAATCATAGGTATTCATATTCTATATCTTAGAATCAGGCCATTTGTCCTATCTCGTCCAGCTGGTGTATATACTCTACTCAAGTACATTCACAAAAGCTGTGTAATCTATATCGCTCAGCGTTGCAATATACAGTACAATGCATTGACTGACTGGTAGATCTGCCATCAAGGAATTTCAAAGAATCAAGATAACATATTGTTTGTCTTGTAAAGATACATTGATCGGACAGGAAAAAAAGATTATATCGCTTCTCCTCACCCACGAAAGTAAAGTAAGTGAACAGGAAACTAGTTGATCATTTTTGTTACCTTTTATTGATGAACATTTTGAAAAATTGTAGTACCCAATGGTATCTAAGGAGTCTAGCCGTAGGATTTCTTGAAATATATTGTCTCCTCTTTTTAAAAAATGCTTATGCAGTAGTAAATGATAGCTCATATTGTCCTTGATTCTCTCTTTGAACATTACGTAACACAAATGAAATCCTGTCTGATCAGATTTTTTGACATCTGATCAAATTATTTCTGCTCTGTTGATGGGCAGTCAACTTTTGTGGTCAATCCAACAACAACAACAACTTGGATTTACATAGAGCCCTCTACACCAGATGGTGTCTCGGAGCACTTCACAATTACGGATCCAGGGGCCGAGCCAGGGGGAGGGTGAAAAAGGTAACCAAAAGCGCGGTCGGCAAGAAAGGTCTTTAGCTATGACGTGAAAATAGGAAAAGAGGGGCTGAGGCAAAGGGAATGAGGAAGAGAGTTCCAGAGCCTCGGGGCGTAGTGGCTGAAGGCATGGCTGTCGATGGTGGAACAGAGGATTCGGGGACAAGGAGGAGGCCAGACCTGG
Organism: Hydrolagus colliei; assembly: GCA_035084275.1. Classification (NCBI taxonomy): domain Eukaryota; kingdom Metazoa; phylum Chordata; class Chondrichthyes; order Chimaeriformes; family Chimaeridae; genus Hydrolagus; species Hydrolagus colliei. The sequence goes on along the minus strand of CM068744.1, from coordinate 7,801,563 downwards.
TAGAGTGAAGGCAATGGGTGCTGTTGTGAGGAGAGAGGAGGTCAGAGAGGTAAGGGGGTGCAGAGGAGTGGAGGGATTTGAAAACAAGAGTGAGGATCTTGAAATCGATCCACTCCCACACAGGGAGCCAGTGAATTCTGGCAAGGACTGGGGTAACAGGGGAGTGAATTTGTACCCCATGTCTGCGTATGACATGACCAAGAGGGAGCATGTAGATAAGGAAGAGAAGGAGGGCAAGGATGGATCCTTTGAGTACCCCTGAAGTAACTAGGTGAAAGCGAGAGGAAAAGCATTCGTTCTGAACTTCCTGTTCCATTCTTTGCATGTTAATGAATACCTCTACAGTAATCAGATTAGGGTTTTGATTTGTGTATGTTAGCAAATTTTGTTTTATTGATATTGAATGGGATTTCTAGAGGCATAAATCATTCGTAAGAAATACTTTCCTATAGATCAGTACCTATAGATAGATATGGTGGAATATGTTCATTGACAGAAAGGGAATTGAAGGAGTATGGGGACAAGCAGGGGCAATGGGATTAAATTGATTACCGTGCTTTGTGAGTCGATGCAGACTTTATAGGCTAAATGGCCTTATTCTGTGTTGTGGATTTCCATGTTCGATGTTTCTATATTAAAAAAGCACAGCCCTCTCACAGGGGAAGTTGAAAGAGATGAAGGATTGGATATCAGTCCAAAGCAGTCAAACTCTTGGAGACTGTAAGAATTATCTAACATCATGAAATCGAATTGTTTTCCATTGAGGAAATATTCTATATTTCCAATTTCTGTAAAACTAGGTTAATCTGAAGAAATTTGATTCTGGATTCTTGATCTCAGAGTGTCTCAGTATGTTTGATTTGGATGAGAGGAGGGTTTATTTGTTGTCGGGAACTGTGAGTCACAAACTACCAGCATCAGCAATCCATTAGGTAATATGTTTTTACTCAATCCGCTTGAATCATACTTCTTGTTGGACTATTGCTGAGTTGCAATGACAACAGATGTGGAAAAGTCCCTTATTCAATTTATCATAGGAGAATTTTCTTCCCTTCAATAATGTCTGGTCATTAGTTCAGTACCAAGAGTATTTATAGAAGCTGTTAGGCTGCATTCCAAGGGTGATGCCTCTTACAGGTTTTACTGTACACTACAGATGCAATCACGGCATATGTTTTGCCCATAAATATACAGTCAATTCACTTTACAGTATATTCTGTGAAGCGCTTTGAGACATCGGTAAGATGTGAAAAGCACTATATCAAATGCAAGGAGTATTATTATTACTGTATTATAAACATTTGAAACTTGTTTTTCAGTGCGTCATGGAAATTTGGTGAAGCATTACAGAATCCAAGGAAATACAAGTTACCACAACTTATCCAAACTAATTGACCACTACTCAAAAGAACCGGGTTGTTTATGCACAACATTGGATAAACCATGCATAAAGGTATGGATCCACCAAGTATATAATGCATGTAGAGCATTATTTTCTAAGACTTTTATTTTAAAGGAATATTCTTGAGCCTTAAGTAATTATCATCAGAAACAAGTTTTACTGTATGAAGTAATTGCTATTTAAATACGGAAATGTTAAATATTTACCCTGAGAAGGCTGGATTTTAAAAATTAATTCAAGGTCACTAATATGTCTGCACAATATGTAACAAAATCCAAAGGATCCAATCTTTAAAAGGTCACATTGTAAACCCTTTAATACCTTGCACTATTAAATACAGTAGCGTGAAGGTAAGTAAATGACTATTAGTGACTGGATATTTAAAAGTGGGGAGAGAGTAATTTTGGTGATATGTGATTATAAAGAGATTTCCCCTTATAACTAGCAAGCTAACCAAGTTACTTTGTAGCACTAACTTCATCCTGAAATTTTGCAGTGATTCAAAACTGTTCAGGTGTATCTGAGTCTGAAGCCTATGCCTATCCCCCAGATTAAATTGATCATTCAGTTTGTGGTATATTCCTGTATGAAAATTGACTTCCAGGCTCACCTACAAATGCTACATTTTACCGTGAATTCTGTGAAGCAATTTGAGATATTTGAACGATATGATAAGGCACTATATGAAATGCAAAGATTCTTATTCTTATTTATTTTTAAATGTAGCTTGATCAACCATCCATTTCCAGTTTAGCCCACATGGCTGGATGGGAAGTCCAACCTGAATCACTTCAAAAAGTTACATTTTTAGGGCGTGGACAATTTGGACAAGTATGGCAAGGAGTATGGAATAATACAACTGATGTGGCAATTAAAGAGCTGAACGGAGGTACGTATCACATGTACGTAGTAAAAGAATAGTGGTAATGGATAATGATTGGAATTGCAACGCATCCACAAAATACACACAGTCAATCCACTTTGGAATATATTCTGTGAATCACTTTGAGGTGTTCCAACTGCACGATAAGGCCCTATAATCAAATAAAAGGATTATTATGTTATTATTTTCGTGGTTCACCTACACAGCTGGTGAATTAGAAGAACAGAATACCTTGCCCCAATATAAATACTATCCCACAAATTATAGCTTGAACTAATAAGACCTCTTCCATTGCTACTGAGTTCCAATATGTGCATTGCCAGCAGATGGTGCCAGATATCCACCAGATCACACAGCAAAATGATAAACTGAAGACACATTTTTCAGCACCCTGAAGGTAATGAGGCAAAACTCCACAATATTAAATAATTTATTTACCATTATTGGTTATGAAACAAGTCGTATAAAGAACAATAGAGTGCCAATAGAAACATTTTGCCAATGACAGGATGAACATTCCCTCTGCTTCATGAAGAAGGAAATATGTATCTTCAGCTCCCAACAATTGTGTTAAAGTTGTGGAATTTGGGGTGGAGGTGTCACACTCCCAGACAGTCAAAAACTACCAGTTTTCAATGATCCGTTAATTGCCAATGTTAACCCTATAATATTGTGGGGGAAAAGTTCTTCAAATGGAATAGACTACAGTAGTTAAGATGAATGACCTGCTTACCATGCTGTATAGTCTCCTGTAAATTTAATGTAAAGGAACCCGCATTCTCCCAAGGTAATATCACAAGATCACAAGATTGGTTCGGATGAAGAAGATTGTTTGATCCATTTGATTTCAGGTTTCCAGAATACCCAATCTCTAATCACAGCATCAACATTCTCAAGCTTTTTTTTAATCAGTCCTGTCCAATCAGTCCTGGCCTCAACCACCTTTCCTGGCAACCTGTTGGGAGTCAGTAATTACCATTCTAAGTAAATAAATATTTACTTGTGTCTGAATTGAAATTGCCCTTTGTAACTTCTTCTGTTGGCTTGGTCCCTGCAATATTATCTGGGATTAAATTGCTGAAAGGTCATTTAAAGCTTATATAACTCTACAAGGTCTGATCTGAGACATCTTTTTCAAGGATGAAGACCTAAGCCTTTCTAATCGCTGCTCACAGGTTTTGAAAAGAAAATAACCTAGGAAATTGCACCATTTTTTAGAGCAAGCATTGTATCATTATGGTTCTTTGTAGCAACACATTATTCTGTGGGCAGCAAACACAACTAGAATTAGAATCAGCAAGCCATCTCCAGCTCCGAAATTGTGCTAAAATTGGGGGGTACAGTTGCAGATACAACAACAACAGCAACATTACATTTATAGAGTGCCTTTCATGTCAGGAGGACGTCCCACAATGCTGATAGTCAATCACTATCACCGTTTTTAATGATCTGATCAATAACACATACAATAACACTTCAATTTAGGTATATATAGCATTTTTCACATTGGGAGGAAGTCTTAAAGCACTTCACACAGCTGGATGGGCACCCAACCATATGTGCCAATTTTAGCTCCATTATAGCTTGTGATAAAGTTCCTCAAACATTTGATTCTCCAATTGTCAGCAAATGTACTGACCTTTGTGGAGTGAATTCATAATGAGAATGTCCCAGCTGGGCACTGTAACTTTACCAAATCAGTGGAAAATCACCTAATAGCTTCCATTTTTTAAAAGAACCTTTATGAAAACTAACCTCTAAGATCCTGAAGATCCAGTGAACAGAGTAATTTTGCAACCAGCATGGGGTTGTTGTGGGAAAAGCAGTTGACACCAGCCAGAGTTGGTTAACAAAACGATCTACCTTATTACTCCACTAACAGATCAGGAAAACACATGTCAAACACATTCACAATAAAGGATATCAGCGTTCTTCTCTCCTCCTCTCCAAACTCATGGTCAGACACTGAATTTTGAGCCTGACACTCATGATAAGTGTCAGGCTCAAAATTCAGAAGGGAACCAAGCAGAATATAGGAAGTGTAGGATAGAACTAAAAAAGGAAGTTAGAGGGGCAAAGAGACTGCATGAAAAACAATTAGCGAGTAAGATTAAGGGGAACCCTAAGGTTTTTTACCAACATATTAAGAGTAAAAGGTTGGTCAAGGATAGGGTGGGGCCAATTAGGGACCTAGGAGGAAATCTCATTGTGGAGGCAGAGGGCATGGCTGATGTACTGAATGAGTACTTCGCCTCTGTCTTCACAAAAGAAAAGGATACAGCCAATGCCATGGTATTGGAGGAGAGGGTAGGAGAAATAGATAGAATAATTATAACCAGAGAGGAAGTTCTAAAAAGGTTGACGTCGCTCAAGGTGGATAAGTCACCTGGTCCGGATGGGATGCACCGTAGGTTACTAAGTGAGGCACGGGAGCAAATAGCAGGGACTCTGGCCACGATCTTTCAATCTTCCTTGGACACAGGGGTCGTGCCAGAGGACTGGAGGATAGCTAATGTTACTCCCTTGTATAAAAAGGGGCAGAAGGACAAGCCTGGTAACTACAGACCAGTCAGTCTAACGTCGGTAGTGGGCAAACTTCTAGAGTCCATAATCAGGGACAAGGTAGATCTTCACTTAGAAAGATATAGGCTAATAAAGGACAGTCAACATGGATTTGTTAAAGGCAAATCTTGCCTTACAAATCTGATAGAATTTTTTGATGAGGTAACGGAATGGGTGGATAATGGTAGCACAGTTGATGTAGTTTACATGGACTTTCAAAAGGCATTTGACAAAGTGCCACATGAGAGACTTATTATGAAATTAAAGGCCCATGGCGTAAAAGGGACAGTGGCAGCGTGGATCCACAACTGGCTGAGAGACAGAAAGCAGAGAGTTGTAGTGAGCGGCTGTTTTTTCAGATTGGAGGGAAGTGAGCAGTGGTGTGCCACAGGGATCAGTTTTGGGACCATTACTGTTTGTAATCTACATCAATGATCTGGACTTGGGTGTACGGAGTACAGTTTCCAAGTTTGCAGATGACACTAAGTTAGGGAGAATAGTAAATAGTGAGGAGGATAGTAGCCATCTGCAAGAGGATATAGACAAATTGGTAAAGTGGGCAGACACATGGCAGATGAAGTTTAATGCAGAGAAGTGTGAGGTGATGCATTTTGGGAAAAGAAATGAAGGGAGGCAATATAGGCTAGATAGTACAATTTTAAATGGTGTGAAGGAACAGAGAGACCTGGGGATTTGTGTTAGTGACTCGTTGAAGGTGGCAGGACAGGTAGACAAGGCTGTTAAGAAGGCATATGGGATACTAGGCTTTATAAATAGGGGTATAGAGTACAAAAGTCAGGAAGTGCTGACTAACCTCTATAAGACTTTGGTGAGGCCTCAGCTGGAATACTGTGTTCAATTCTGGTCACCACACTACAGAAAGGATGTGAAGGCATTGGAAAGGGTACAACGAAGATTTACTAGGATGGTGCCAGGATTGAGGGACTTCAGCTATGAGGAGAGGCTAGATAGGCTAGGGTTATTCTCTCTGGAGCAGAGAAGATTGAGGGGAGACCTAATAGAGGTTTATAAGATCATGAGGGGTTTCGACAGGGCAAATAGAGAAAAACTATTTCCACTCGTGGGTGAATCTGTGACTCGTGGTCACAGATTTAAAATAGTTTCAAGGCGAAGTAGAGGGGAGCTGAGGAGAAATTTTTTCACTCAGCGAGTTGTTCGAATCTGGAATGCATTGCCTGAAAAGGTGGTGGAGGCTGATTCGATAACAACTTTTAAAAGGGAATTAGATCTTTATTTAGGGAGAACAGGTCTATTAGGCTATGGGGAGCGGGCAGGGCAATGGGATTGAATCGCTCTTTTCAAAGAGCCGGCAAAGACTAGATGGGCCGAATGACCTCCTTTTGTGCCGTAAAATTCTATGAATCTATGAATCTATGAATCTAGCTTCCATTTTTTAAAAGAACCTGTATGAAAACTAACCTCTAAGATCCTGAAGATCCAGTGAACAGAGTAATTTTGCAACCAGCATGGGGTTGTTGTGGGAAAAGCAGTTGACACCAGCCAGAGTTGGTTAACAAAACGATCTACCTTATTACTCCACTAACAGATCAGGAAAACACATGTCAAACACATTCACAATAAAGGATATCAGCGTTCTTCTCTCCTCCTCTCCAAACTCATGGTCCACAGCCACGTTAATGCCTCTCACATTGATCTCATAACGTGGAATGCTCCAGTCATAAATTGCTTAGCAATTTGATGAGAGAAGAGAGTTTCTCCCATAATTCTATCCAACAATCCGCCAAATTAAAAAAATGGTTCACTAAGTTCATGGCTGCCACATTGACCTACAGATATACACAGTCGCTATACTTCACAGTTAAGTTCTGTGCTTTCGGACATTTCCACGATATGATAAGGCAATACATCAAATGCAAGAATTATTATAATATGAATAAACAATTTTGCCCCTTGTTCCATGGTAAAAGCTAAAACATTAAGCGTAGAATATATTATAATAATTACAATGGATGATTTTCTTTTTCTACAGTGAGTTTGGAATCAAAAATAGAGTTCTTAAGGGAAGTCGAGATCATGAAGCAGCTAAATCATGAAAGGCTGATCAAGCTGTACGCTGTCTGCACTTTGAAAGAGCCATTCTGCATCGTGTCAGAGTTAATGAAGATGGGAAATCTGCACAACTACCTACAGTGTAAGTGATTCATTTGCGTTCATTTTAACACAATTTTTCTGCAGTTTGAGTTGCCATACTACAGAAAGATATTGCAGTAAAAGAAAGAGTGCAGCATAGATTTATTAGGATGTTACCCAGAATAAGAGGAGGTTAGACAGGTCAGAACTTTTCCCTCCACAGATGAATTGATTGAGAGGAGACCTGAGAGAGGTGTTTAAAATGATGACAGTTTTGATAAGGAGGATTAATAAGATGTTTCCACTTGTTGATAAGTTCTTAACAAAGAAGCATAAAAAGATAGTGAGTACCAGATCTGAAAGAGAGTTTTGGAGGAACATCCTTACACAGAGGTGATAAAACTATGCAACTCATTGCCAGAAGTTATGATTAAAGAGAAAAACATTAAAGCATTTAAGAGGAAACTCGACATGCATAATAGAAGGGTATGAATGAGAGACAGGAAGAGGGGATGAGGAAGGATGGAGATCGTATCAAGTATAAACTCTGGCAAACTATAGTGGTCGGAATGAATGGCCTGTTATGATATTGTACGGTCTAATTAATTCTATGTAAACATGAAGCAGCTAAATCATGACCCACCTCAAGATCCTCGTCTTTGACTGTGCTTTCGATCAACCTCCTTCCCCCCACTGCCCTCCATCCTCCCCTATCCCTATCCCAGCTCAGGTCCAGAATACTGTCTCTCTAGCACCTTGGGACATCTTCCTGATGTGAAAGGTGCTATACAAATGCAATTTGGTTGTTGTTATTGTATGTAATTAAATGCAGAATACATCAGAAAAGAGATGTTGAATGTTCAACTTTCTATCTTTTTTTACAGTGAATTTGGAATTTTTTAAAATTCTTTGAAGCAGAGATCATGAAGCAGCTAAATGTAACTGCCTGCTAGCCTTCCATCTCAGACCCTCTCTATCTGTCTTTAAACACTACCTAAAAACCTACCATTTCCATTGCATATATCCCCTTTCCCTTCCCTTGCTGAACATCCAACCTGTCTATTCGAAGTACTCCAAGACATTGTTCTACTTAACAGCCATTATTTAAATACAAGTTATTAATGTTGTAATGCTATGCTCTGTTGTTAATGCACAGAGGCAGTAAATTTCAATGCTAGAGAATAGGCCCAAGAAAAGTCAAACCTTAACATCACGGTTATCTAATGCAATGTTTGAGATAAAGCATTTCCCCTCTTACAAATGGTTAAGAATGGTTGTTTAATTGGCTCAATCAAATCATCCAGAGAAATGCAGAATTGAGGTACTGCATTCTCTTTATCTGTAGCTTAATGGTTTGAGCACTCGCCGCGCAAGCGAGAGACCTGGGTTTGATTTCTGGCAGAGTGAAACCTTGCGTAAGTTTCCTCACTGATAATCCCTCAAAAAAACCCAATAATAATTTGGTCATTTAATCCATGACTGTTTGTGAGATGCTGGTATGAGCAATTGACTGCCGCGTTTCATTCACAAAAATACACAGTCACTCCAATTTACAGTATATTCTGTGAAGCGTTTTGAGATGTCTAGAAGATGTGAAACACGCTATATCAAATGCAAGGATTATTATTGTTATCGAGAGGGAAGCAAATAGAAGAGCAAGTTTCTTTGTAGCTCTTGCAGACACCTAGATATTGTTCATAGGTATTGTCTACCGATTTCCAGCATAGTATCATATATTTGGTAAAATTGTGACATGCGAGAGGTGAGGATGCCCCAAAAAAGTAAGATGCAAAACAAAACTGGAAGATAAATCTTTGTCTTATTTGTAAAATTTTATATTTCGATCAGACTTCTAATGTTTGTTCTCTTGGTTATTACAGCGCATTCAGAAACAAGAAACCTGGAGTTTTCCTTGATGATTGGCTTTTCCATACAGGTCAGAAATGATTTATGTGGGTGGAGGGAAGTGGGGGGGTGGGGGGGGGGGCAGGTAAGGTTGTATCTGCAGCTCAATTGGCTATAATCAGGTTGATTGTCTGTGGTGAAGAGCAAAAACTTCCAAGGTGAGCACCTGAGTTTGGGGTGGGAGCCGAGGGGGTCTGGAGGGAAAAGATACAAATTTGCATTTATATAGGACATTTCACAATCTGGAGGACATCCAAAGGCACTGAACAAGATTGGTTTAGTACCCAATCTTCGTTTCAGCTTAGACCATGTGAGTTCAACTTTCGATGTGGAGAAAAGCAGTCAAAGAGTACTTGAGTAATAGTGAGTTCTTTTAGGAAGAAACAAAGCATGCTGACCTGACCACTGATTAAATAACCCATTGATGATTCATCCTTGACGATTAGGATGAGTCACATGAACATGTTCCACGTAATTGCAAAATTTTGCCAAAACAAAAACAGGAAATAAAGCAGCTACGCCTTTCACTTGAGGCCGGGTTGTTTATTTTTTACCTTGTAGAGATTTGATGTAACCATGGAAGTCTAAGCCTATTATTCTAGATGGGGTCTGCCAGGAAGTTAACTTTGTTTGATTTGAATGATATCTTAATATGAAGTAAAGTCGATATTATTTGCCCCTTTCAGTGGTACAAGTATTAGGTTTTGAAATGCTTGAACTCTTCTAAACATCTCAAAGAGCTTCACAGAATATACTGTAATCTGAATTGACTGCATATTTTTGTGGGCGAAATGCGGCAGCCAATTGCACACAGCAGTGTCTCACAAACAGTCGTGGATTGAAACATCCAATTTATATACAGTAAAACCCCATTTATCTGTGACCCAATCAACCGTAACTTCCGTATAACTGGCATCTCAAAAGAAAGGTCCCCATTCGATTAACTGGGTCTCATCCGGCACAATCGCATTTTTTCCCCTCGTATCAGTATTTCGGTATGCTGCTACTAGTGGCTAAGGGTGGCGCTGATGTTTTTTTCCCTCACAAAGTACAGTACGATTACTTCTGAATGCTGCCGTAGTGCACTTCCGGGTTTGAGAGAGGCAAGGAGAGAAAGGGTGGTGGGTGGGGGGGGGAGGGAAAGAGGTGGGGGAGAAAGAGAGGAAAAGAGGGGGGGGGAGAAAGAAAGGGAAAGAGGGGGGAGAAAGAGAGGGAAAGAATAGGTGGAGAGAGAGGTGGGGGAGAGAGAGAGTGTGAGGAGAAAGAGGTGGGGAGAGAGAAGGGGGGAAGAGGGGGAAAGAGGGTGGGAGAAAGAGAGAGGAGTGGGAGGGGGAGAGAGAGGTGGGGGAGAGGAGGGGAGAGAGAGAGAGAGAGAGGATGAGTTCATTAATTTAGATGGAAAATGAGAAGTGTGGAGGATGGTTGGGTTTGGAGCCATTGAGATGCCAGACTGTGTGTGTTTGTGAAAGAGAGAGAGAAATAAAAAGACGAGAGTACCCCGTTGATTGTGTGTTGTGTTTATAGACTGTAATCGATATTTATTGCTTTATTGGAAAGTATCCATACAATATTCTGCTATTATTTAGTCTATTATTAATATGGTATGTTTAAAAAATTGCAATTTTTAAAAATTAATTTTTTTGTGTTTGGTTTTCGGCAGCTGGCCACCCGAATATCCGGCACACGGATATTCAGCATTGACCAGGTCCCGAGAGTACCGGATAAACGGGCTTTTACTGTACTTATTTTTCTTGCTGGATTATTATCCGGCATGTGGAGTAAGAAAACCTTGCCCAAGGTTTCGTCCTGCACCCAGGTCTCTCGCTTGTAATGCAAATGCTCTAATCACTGAGCTACAGGATTCTACACAATAAGATGCAATAAGCTTAGATCATTGCTATAAAGTAGCCACAAGTTTATATTAATATTTTTAATGTTTTAGATTGCAGAAGGAATGGCCTACCTGGAAGAAAAACATTACATTCATAGGGACTTACGAACTGAGAACATCCTCCTGACAGAAATGCTGTCTTGCAAGATTGCTGACTTTGGCCTTTCCCGACTACTGGAGAACAGGTCACACAGGTTATCACTTGGTAATAATCAGCCCTGCTTCGTAATATTTGAAGGAAGTTTTGCTCCAGATTAGGTCATTTGCAGAATCTCTGTAGAATCTCACTGTTAAATGTTGTGATTGAGACAGTCAATCAATAAGAACCCCCACCCCACACACACAGTGAATCTGATTTTATCCAAATTTTACTGCTGCCAAGTGGAAAAGTCCTTCCATTTGCTTCACAAGATTTATTGTGATATGGAATGACTAAGCATTTGTAGGAAGAAAACAGCAGTCTAGTTGTCCACAGCAATGTCCGACAAACAGCCCAAGTGTCCCATTTTATTTGGGACATTGCTGGCCAGGACACCAAGAGAAACTCGCTTCTCACTTCAAGTTGTGACATGGGATCTTTAACATCCACCTGAATTGGCAGAAGGGACTTTAACATCCCATGTGACAAATGGCACGTTGACAATGCAGCACATCCCCAGCACTGCATTCCAGGGTTCACTTAGACTTTCTAAATGTGTGTCTTAACATGGAGCTTAAATCCATCTTAACTCAGAGGCAAGCGTGCTGCCCACTAGGGCAGGAAGACACACTTGTCAGTTCACACAATGCAGTACTTGCTTCACTCAACACAAAACAAAAACATGATTAAGCTGGTGTCTTGCTAACCAACACTTCAATGCCGATACGTCCAATGGTTTGTGGCAACGTTGAGGCCAACTAATGTGATGGATTAGCGGGGAATCATACTGTGAGCCAGTTTTTCTATCA